>CM077158.1:233735243-233999096 GCA_039583875.1 Platanthera guangdongensis
CTAAATTTTTGCCCTTTTCTACACTTGTTCGTTTTTCTTATTAAAACTTAACTGTTGTACCTTGAAATGCTCTTTGCAATCCACTTGGTTGGTTTATCCTTTGAGTTTATGATGAATAAAAAACAAATGAACCCGCTGGTATAATTATGTAACTAAAGGAACTCAGATTACTTGTGTGCGTTGGGGTCCTCCCTCTGCATAGTGTTTTATACTCAGATGAACTGTGCGCGTTGGGGTCCTCCTCGGCATAGTGTTTTATACTCAGATGAACTGTGCGCATTGGGGTCCTCCCTCGGCATGGTGCTTAATGCTCAGATAGACTGTGCGCATTGGGGTTCTCCCTTGGCATAGTAATTATTAATGAAAGATTGAACTTCTGTTGAGGGTGCCTGTTCTATCTTGTTAATGGCTTAGCCTTTCTTGCTCGACTAGTTTTTCCGTTGCTTACTTTTACTCTGCTGACTGTTTTGTTGCAGTCGCTTTTCATTCTCCTTCACTTTGAGGTTTGTGTAGTCTGCTTTTACTCTTGCATTACTTGTGACTTGCTTCTGAGGTGTTCTTCTTTGAATGCCTCAGGATCAGAGCTGTAGCAGGTTTAGCTGACAGTGTTGGGCTTCTAGTACTGCTGGTGTCTGCAGCCGTTTGATTCCACCTCTGAGCTGAGGTAGTTGTCTTTGTTTAGACTTGTCAGATTTTACTATGGGTTCATGTCAGTTGTTGATGCCCATAGACTTTGACTTTTCTGTGATGGACTACTTGTTGCTGTTACTGTTGTTACTTATTACTAATTGTTCTTGCTCTCTGGGAAGGATTTATGTTAGGATGCATTTAGTTATTTTAAAGTATATACAAACTGCATTCGGATATATGGCATGACATGACTTCACTACTAAATCTACTACTTTTAAGCGTACACAAGATTTCTATATATCTCTTTGTAAATGTAGAAGTCCATCATCAATTTATGACACTGGACCCTCACTCCCACGTAGGATAAACAAATGAGCTAACTCATATTTTTCGCCGCGTAAAATATAATATATTCTCTCACCTATGGACTATTAAGTCCACCCGACCGAGGGACGCGGTCATCAACTCTATTAATTTATATGCATTGTCTTTTTTACTAAAAGTTATAAATCTTACTTGAAGTAAATGTGAGGACAGATGTCTGAGTGTCTGCAGTTGTCCCCTGCATGGCGTGGCATCACGACGCGTAGTTTCTCTACTCTGACGTATTTTGAATACGGAGAAAATGCTGGTCGTGACAGTTGGTATCAGAGGGATGTTTGCAAGAGGGTGGTTGGTTTGACAAGCCAGTCGAACACCCCCCCCCCCCTTAAGCAAAACTCTAATCGTATCATTACATTGCATACACACACCAATATGTCATCAGTAGATTTTGATGGAAGCACGAACACTACACTCATAGCATGATAAGAAGTATACGGGGCATATTATGTAGTATGAGATGCATAATATGTGTTTGTATATGGATCCACAATAGGTGGCAACATGTGACGGTTATGTAGTATGAGATGCATAACCATCATCACATGGATGCCCATTAGCGCGTTTTCTTTTCTTCGTTACATATAATATTATGTAGTATGTGATGCATAACATTATATGTGTACGCCGCTCATAGCATGCACTAAGGCTTTTTTTAGTATGCATAGCACTGCATACATAACATATCATTGCATAAGCACACGTGCCAAGTTAAAGATCTGCATGATGACATATGTACACCCATGATTTGAGATGAAATTTATACATTCATGCATTCATATTATAGGCACAAGTTAGAAGCATAACATCATTTTATGATTTCCCAGAGCAAGGTAACAACAAGAGCAAGTATCGGTTCTTTTCCGATCTGATCTGAGTTTGTTCATTCCTGATCTGATCTGTGTCAGGGTATTCAAGTTTTCTAACTTCAGTGTCTTAAGCTAGGTCCCTGATAAGTCTTTTGTTCGTATCGGTTAAATATGAACCCGAAACAGCGTGTTTAGGGAATATTTTCCCAGTTTGTGATGTCTTAGGCAAAGTCTGACTAGATATCCGTTTGTTCTGTAGAATGCTGCTTAAGCGCGTTGCGACGGGGTTGACTCCCCAGTCAGAGGGTGAGTCTTCCGGTGCCCAAAGCGAAGCAGTGATCGAAGCACTGAGGCAAAGTAATGAGACCCTGGCTAGGCAGATGGTGGACATGCAGTCCCAGATGCAATTGTTGTTGGTTGTCGTCGCCGGGCAGCAGACCAGAGTGCAGGGCCCTGCTGTGGACCAAGCTGTTCCTACTCCCCCTGCTGCTCTAGTTCCCCAGTCGCGCTGCCGCTTGAGATGTATTTCATTTCTCACTTCCAGCGATTAGGACCTCCTTCTTATGACGGTAGGGCAGACTTCATGGCATTGGATGAATGGATCATTGCCATGGAAGAAATGTTTTCCTACTCTGGCGTTTCTCCAGATCAAAAGGTGATGATTGCGGCATATCAGCTTAAGGGTCTTGCGAAGAGTTGGTGGATCAGAGAAAAAGAGAACCTTTCTGATGGGTGCTCGGGGAATCGTTCAAGAGTATGTTACTGAAGAAGTTCCTACCATCGGTCGAGCAAGACCGCCTAATGAATAACTTCTTACACCTGAAGCAGAGGCAACTCACTGTTGGTGAGTACGAGGTCGAGTTTGGCAAGCTCAGTCGTTTCGCCCCAGATCTGATAGCATCTGAAGAAGGCAGAGTGAAGCATTTTCTGGGTGGTCTGAGGTATGACATCCAGCAGTTGGTTAGCGCATACAAGTCTGAGACCTTTGCAGAAGTAGTCGAAGCCGCCTTAAAGGTTGAGGCGATAGAAAATGCAAAGAATCGGGGATTGCTTGCAAAGAAGGACAAGAGGAAATCTGATGATGGAGGAAGTGCTAGGGCATCTGGCCCTGTAGTGAAGAAGGATAGAAGAGAGGCGTGTAGCTTCTGTAGTAAGCCGGGGCACTCTTTCGATAAGTGCTTTAAGAGATTGGATGCGCAGAAGCTGTCTCAAGAGCATGCGATCCAGGATGCTCCTAAGGGGGGTCCTGTCTGTTCATTTTGTCAGAGGAGTGGGCATGATGTGGCCCGTTGTTGCAAGAAGGCTGGAGCCTGTTACCTCTATGGCCAAAAAGGGCACATGATGGCTAATTGCCCGCAGAGCCAGCTTGCACTGCATGCAGTTCCGTTGCAAACCTTACCGCCGCCCCCGCCTCTCGTGGACAAGGGCAAAGGAAAGTTGAATGTGCTGACCAAGGAGGAAGCCCAATTTTCGACTCAAGTGATCGCAGGTTAGTCTCTGACTCGACTAGTAATTTATTTTAGTAGATTTATAGTTTCCGCATATTAGTTGCGCGTGCTATGTGTTTACGTGATTTAAGGTGAAGAATAAGTGGGCGCGCATTTTGTTCGATTTGCGTGCTACTCACTCTTTTGTGGCAAGGAGTTTTGTAGACCGACATCGCTGGGCTCTCGACCAGTTAGACACCTCCATAAATGTCAAATTTCCTTCAGGAGAGTTGGTGAGGTCAAGCCAGGGTATCCAAAAATGCCCCATCTCCCTAGGCGGATTTATAGCATTTGCGGATCTGAAGGTGCTAGATCTGGTAGACTTTGACGTGATTTTGGGCATGGACTGGTTGTCCAGCTATGATACTGTCATTCAGTGCAAGCACAAGCGCTTGGATTTCAAAGGTAGCAATGGCCAGCCCATGAGTGTGTATAGTTTGCCACGTCAGGAATCTCCGATCATTTCTGCGGTACGTGCTCGCAAATTTCTAGAGTCTGGCTGTGATTCTTTTCTTGTCTCCGTTTCTATTCTAAGAGCTGCACCGGTTGAGCCCTGTGTAGAGGACATTTCTGTGCTGTGTGAGTTTCCAGATGTTTTTCCATTTAGCCTTCCTGGACTTCCTCCTGAGAGAGAGGTGGAGTTTGTTATAGACCTCGAGCCTGACACTCGCCCTATTGCAAAGGCACCGTACCGCATGGCGCCGCGTGAGTTAGAGGAGCTGCGTACTCAACTGGATGAGTTATTGCAGTGCGGTTTTATTAGACCCAGTTCTTCACCCTAGGGTGCACACGTGCTCTTCGTGAAGAAAAAGGATGGAACGATGAGGCTATGCATTGATTATCAAGAGCTAAACAAGGTAACAATTAAGAACAGATATCCGTTGCTTAGGATCGATGATTTGTTCGATCAGTTGTGGGGTAGCTCCGTGTTCTCGAAGATTGACCTCCGTTCAGGTTACCATCAGTTGAGAATCCGGGAGTCAGACATTCCGCGAACCGCTTTTCGTTCTCGTTATGGTCACTTTGAATTTCTGGTAATGTCATTTGGATTAACGAATGCACCGTCAGCTTTTATGGACATGATGAACAAGGTGTTCAAAGATTTTCTGGATAAGTTCGTAGTGGTATTCATTGACGATGTCCTAGTATATTCTAGAAAAACAGATGAGCACGCCTTGCACTTGCGCTTGGTCTTGTCTACTCTGAGGAGCACAAGCTGTATGCGAAGCTTAGCAAGTGTGAGTTCTGGATATCTCAGGTGTCATTCCTAGGACATATTGTAAGTAAGGATGGTATCTTAGTGGATCCTGCAAAGATAGCTGCGGTCTTAGATTGGAAGAGACCTACATCGCCTAAGGAGATAATGAGCTTCTTAGGGTTGGCAGGTTACTACAGAAGATTTGTGGAAGGATTCTCTATTCTCTCTGCGTCGTTGACCAGGCTTGCACAAAAGAGCGCAGCTTTTATTTAGAGTGATGCCTGTGAGGAAGCTTTTCAAGAGCTCAAGAGGCGTTTGTGTTCTTCTCCCGTATTGGCATTGCTAGTGGAAGGAGTGGAGTGTGCTGTTTATGTGGACGCCTCGCGAGTTGGACTCGGTTGCGTGTTGATGCAGGACGGCAGTGATTGCGTATGGATCAAGACAATTGAAGGTGCATGAAAAGAATTACCCTACACACGACCTAGAATTTGCTGCCGTCATTTATGCCTTGAAGTTGTGGAGACATCTTCTGTATGGAGTGTCGTGCAAAATTTATTCAGACCACAAAAGTTTGAAATATGTCTTCACTCAGAAGGAACTGAATTTGTGCCATCGTCGATGGTTTAGAGTATGTTGCGGACTACGAAGTCGATATTCTTTATCATCCCGACAAGGCTAATGTTGTAGCAAATGCGTTGAGCCGGAAGCCCGCACACATCTTTAACCTCTCGGTGCAATCTTTGTTGAAGAGTTCTTGCTCATGGACATAACCGTAGGGAATAGCGCTTCGCCGAGTAGCCTAGAGGTGGTTGAGCCTTCGTGGATTACTCTCACTAGGCTACATCAGAAGGACGATCCTGACTTGCAGCACCTCCGCAGTAGAGCTGAGAAAAGGGAATTACCTGACTTTACAATTGATGACGTGGGTACCCTAAAGTACCGTGGCAGATACTGTATTCCCGCTGTTGGGGACATCCGATCAAAAATATGCAGTGAAGCGCATGGTTCCAGTGTTGCATATCATCCTGGCTCCACGAAAATGTACAGAGATTTGAAGCAGATTGTTTGGTGGTCAGGCATGAAGAATGACATTGCAAGATTTGTATCAGAATGTTATACTTGCCAGCATGTCAAGGCTGATCACAGAAGGTCGGGTGGTAAGTTAACGCACTTAGATATACCGAGTTGGAAATGGGAGAGTTTATCCATGGATTTCATAACCGGTTTGCCTAGATCTCCCCGAGGACATGATGAAGTGTGGGTTATCGTGGACAGACTAACCAAGTGTGCCCACTTTGTGCCTTTCAAGATTAGTTATTCCATGGAAAAGATAGCTGAGCTTTATCTGAACGAAGTTATCAGACTTTATGGTGTACCTACGAGTATTGTGTCAGACCGAGACTCCTGATTCATATCTCGTTTCTGGCAAGGCTTACAAGGAGCTCTAGGTACTGACCTTAGGTATTCTACTGCCTATCATCCTCAGACAAATGGTCAGACGGAGAGAGTGAACCAGATCTTGGAGGATATGATTAGATGCTATATTCTGGACCATGGTGGGGCTTGGGATAAACGCCTCGTATTGATGGAGTTTGCGTATAATAATAGTTATCAGGAAAGTTTGCAGATGACGCCCTTTGAAGCTTTATATGGAAGGCGTTGTCGAACTCCCCTATTTTGGGCAGAAGTTGGCGAGAAGCCGTTGCTCGGACCGGAAGTGCTGGAGGATATGAGTACTTCAGTAATGCATATTCGTGAAAAGCTGAGGTTAGCTCAGGAGCGATACGAGAAGTATACAAACCAGCGCAGAGTTGATCTGGAGTTTGCAGTTGGGAACATGGTGTTTCTGAAGGTCTCTCTGATGCCAGGTGTTAAAAGATTTGGAAGAAACCATAAACTAGATCCCAAGTTTGTGGGGCCTTTTCAGATTTTGGAGCGCATTGGAGTTTCTGCCTATAGACTAGAGTTGCCTGATTCTTTCCCTGGTGTTCACGACGTGTTTCACGTGAGCCAGTTGCGAAAGTGTGTTCGTAGTGATCGGCATGTCCTTGAATCAGTACCCCAGTTACTGCCTAATCTCTCGTATGTTGAAGAACCTGTCTGTATTCTGGAGACGCATGACCATGTGCTAAGAAAGAAAATAATTCCAATGGTTAAGGTTCTCTTGCAAAATCAGGATGCAAGAGGTGCAACTTGGGAATTGGAATCTGCGATGAGAGAATCTCATCCTCAGTTGTTCTCCTAGTCTCCCTGGTTAGTATTCTAGTTTCAAGAATTATTCTGTCTTGTCTCGTTCTCTGTCCTCTTATTTCGTTTGTGTTCCAAGTTTCGGGACGAAAATTCTTTTTTGGATGGGTGACTGTAACGCCCCTGTTTTTTCGGCATTATTTACTCCTCTTGTTGACGTCATAATGACGTGAGGGTGTTACTTTAGCGTGCAGTTGATGGCGCGTCGCCGATAGTGCGTTTTTGCGTCTTTTCGATTCAGTCGGCTGAATTCATGAATCTTTGGCGGAAACGAAAAATTTCACATTCGAAAAACTTAATTGATGGATGTTTGTCTTGCTCGTCCAGTTTCTTCACAACCCGAGCGTTTTTGAAGTCTCGACGCGCGATCGATGTTTTGGGTTTTGTTTTTTTGTTCGCCGCATGTTTTGGCGGTTAATGTCTCGGGATTGACTCGTAGGATTTTGGTTTTGACTTCGCCGTTGTGTCCGTAGCTGCATTTTTCGCCTACGGCGAGAGTTTCGTTTAATTCGGCGCGTTTGAGCCCTTGTTTTGATCTCATAGTTCCTTGTTCAACTATCTGAACACAATAATTGCTATATTATTGACTGCTTGATTTAATTCTCGAGAAGTCCTTCTAAAGGCTTGGTATTTCGCCGAATCAACCTTATTATGTTTGATTTTATTTTATTTTATTCTCTGGGTGCTATCTGGGTTGACGATCGTCGAGCGGAGCTCGATGATCGCTTTTCCTTTCCGTTCGCTGTCTGGGTTCGACGATTATCAAGCTCCGCTCGACGATCGCTTTTCCTTTTTGTTCGATGTCTAGGTTCGACGATCGTCGAGCGGAGCTCGACGATCGCTTTTCCTTGCTGGTCGCTGTCTGGGTTCGACAATCGTCGAGCGGAGCTCGACGATTGTT
This sequence comes from Platanthera guangdongensis, assembly GCA_039583875.1. NCBI lineage: Eukaryota > Viridiplantae > Streptophyta > Magnoliopsida > Asparagales > Orchidaceae > Platanthera > Platanthera guangdongensis. The sequence continues at coordinate 233,742,897 of CM077158.1, forward strand.
GGTTTTTTTCTGGGCGCTGCTTGGAGTTCGACGATCGTCGAGCTGATGTTAGTTTCTCTGGGCGTTGTTTGGAGGTCGGAGCTCGACGATTGTCATGCTAAGCTCGACGAAGCGTCGAGCGGAGCTCGCTGTAGGTCTAGCGGTTCTGGGTATTGAGTTCGTCGACCAGGCCCTGCTTTCTGCATTCGACGATTTTCGAACAGAATTCGTCGAATGGAGTTTTTCCTTTTGTTTGGTGATCATCGAGCTAAGCAGTCTGGTGTCGACACGGTTGTGTCGACACCGCTGAGCTGAGCCGTCGGGTGCCGACACAGCTGTGTGGACACCGCTGAGCCGTCGGGTGTCGACACAGTTGTGTCAGCACCGCTGTGTCGTCGAGTGTCGACACAGTTGTGTCGACACCGCTGTGTCGACACTACCGTCGGGTGTCGACACTGCCGTCGGGTGTCGACACCGCTGTGCTGTCGGGTGTCGACACAGTTGTGTCGACACCGCTGTGTCGACACTGTCGTCGGGTGTCGACCAAGTTGTGTCGACACCGCTGTGCCGTCGGGTGTCGACACAGTTGTGTCGACACCGCTGTGCCGTCGGGTGTCGACACAGTTGTGTCGACACCGCTGTGTCGTCGGGTGTCGACACAGTTGTGTCGACACCGCTGTGTCGACACTGCCGTTGGGTGTCGACAATGTCGTCGGGTGTCGACACAGTTGTGTCGACACCACTGGGCCGGTTTTGTTGAACCTGGTCTTTTCTGCTATTGAGTATTTATATTTTATACTTCTTCTTAATCTTTAAGCCGACCTAGAATTTCTCCCGCCTTCCGTACCAGAGCGGCGTGTGAGGTGAAGGTTGTCCTTCCATGCTTCTTCCGGTGACCACCGACGGAGCTCCGGTGCTCGGAATTTCCAACCGATCGTAAATCTGGAAAGCTCTCGTCGAGAGCTGCGCCCGTGTGGTAATTTATTCCCCATTTTTTCGAGATTTTCTTGTTAGGGTTTTCGGCCCTAACCGTGATTTCGGACATTTTTGTCCAGATTCGGCTCCTATCGCGACGTGTGGAGATTTGGAGAGTTTTTCCGGTAAATCGAGGCAAGTGGTGTTCTTGCTCTCCCCCTTGTTCTTGATTCTAAATTTTTGCTCTTTTTCTACACTTGTTCGTTTTTCTTATTAAAACTTCACTTGCTGTACCTTGAAATGTTCTTATGCAGTCCACTTGGTTGGTTATCCTTTGAGTTTATGATGAATAAAAAACAAATGAACCCTGCTGGTATAATTATGTAACTAAAGGAACTCAGATGAATTGTGCGCGTTGGGGTCCTCCCTCGGCATAGTGTTTTATACTCAGATGAACTGTGCGCGTTGGGGTCCTCCCTCGGCATACTGTTTTATACTCAGATGAACTGTGCGCGTTGGGGTCCTCCTCGGCATAGTGCTTAATGCTCAGATAGACTGTGCACGTTGGGGTTTCTCCCTCGGCATAGTAATTATTAATGAAAGATTGAACTTCTGTTGCTGGTACCTGTTCTGTCTTGTTAATGGGCTTAGCCTTTCTTGCTCGGCTAGTTTTTTTGTTGCTTACTTTTACTCTGTTGACTGTTTTGTTGCAGTCGCTTTTCATTCTTCTTCACTTTGAGGTTTGTGTAGTCTGCTTTTACTATTACATTACTTGTGACTTGCTTCTGAGGTGTTCTTCCTCAGGATCAGAGCTGTAGCAGGTTTAGCTGACAGTGTTGGGTTTCTGGTGCTGTTGGTGTCTGCGGCTGTTTGATTCCACCTCTGAGCTTGAGGTAGTTGTCTTTGTTTAGACTTGTCAGATTTTACTATGAGTTCGTGTCAGTTGTTGACGCACATAGACTTAGACTTTTCTGTGATGGACTACTTCATGTTGTTACTGCTGTTACTTATTACCTGATTGTTCTTGCTCTCTGGGAAGGATTTATGTTAGGATGCATTTAGTTATTTCAAAGTATACAAAACTACATTCCGGATATATGGCATGACATGACTTCAACTCCTAAATCTACTACTTTTAAGCATACAAAAGATTTCTATATATCTCTAGTAAATGTAGAAGTCACATCATCATTTTATGACACTGGACCCTCACTCCCACGTAGGATAACAAATGAGCTAACTCATTATTTTCCGCCGCGTCAAATATATATATTTTCTCACATATGGACTATTAGTCCACCCGACCGAGGGACGCGGTCATCAACTCTATTAATTTATATGCATTTTCTTTTTTACTAAAAGTTATAAATCTTTTACTTGAAGTAAATATGAGGACGGGATGCCTGAGCGTCTGCAGTTGTCCCCTGCATGGCGTGGCATCACGTCGCGTAGTTTCTCTACTCTGACGTATTTTTGAATACGGAGAAAATGCGGGTCGTGACATCCCCCCTCGCTCACCATCGGTTCAAAGATCTGCTCTTCACCGCCTCTTCGAGACCACGTCCCAGCGGCCTCCCACTATTAACGATCAAAGTTCTGCCCTTCTTTTTGTAGGAGGTCGTGACGTCGTCAGGGCCTGCCCCCCTTGCACTCGCCACCGGTTCGAAGATCTGCTCTTCACCGCCTCTTCGGGACCACATCCTTGCGGCCTCCCACTGTCAGCGATCGCAGGTCTATCCTCTCTCCACAGTAGGTTACGGCGTAGCTAGGACTTGCGCCCCTCGCTTGTCATCGGTTCGAAGATCTGCTCTTTAACGCCTCTTCAGGACCACATCCCTGTGGACTCATACTGTTGACGATCGAAGGTCTACCCTTCTCTCCGTAGTAGGTCGCGACGTAGCCATGGCCTACCCCCTCGCACTCCACCGGTTCGAAGATCTATTCTTTACTACCTCTTCGGGACCACGTCCCCACATCCTCCCACTGCTAGCTATCGAAGGTCTACCTTCTCCTATAATAGATCGTGACACCGCCAGGGCCTGACCCCCTCATGGTCGCCCAGATTCGAAGTTCTGCCCTTCACCGCCAGCTACTCAACGACATCCCCTGGACTGAAAAACCCAACCTCTCACTACCCAGTTATAAGCGTTCGCCACCCAGGTAGAGGGTTCCTGAGCCATCCGAGTCTCGTCCTTCAACCGTCGCACATGCTCAGCAACACTGGCCATCTCGAAACATATGTTGTTCGCCCTGGCAATAGACCTCTACATTGTTTAAAGCCTCACACTCCAAGGGTCAACCTCAAAGGAGCACAAACACATCAAAATCACTCGCGCAAAGATAACAGAGCCAATAACACGAGCTGCTTTGAAGGAGCCAAAAAACACGGTAGAGCAATTACTCAGAAGAGAAGCAAAAGCACACAAAGCTGCAATAATCAAAGTAAGGATGCAAAACTCAGTCACAGATACGCATTAAATACAAGCAAATACAAACAAAGTAAAAGCTACAAAGCTGGGGTCTACTCTTTCTCATTAAACTCAATACACTCATCCTCTGAAAGGTCTTCAAAGCAGAGGTCAGAGATGTCACACACATGCTTGTGGAATATCAACTGGAGGGTATTCGCCATCCTGCGACGAAACACCGCCTCCCGAATATCGCAAAGCTCGGACTCAACCTCCCTCGACCAAAATTCCTCGTGAATCTCCTCGGACAGCAAGTAATGATCCTGTTTGAAGACAATCAAACTCCTGTACTCCGTCACCCCTTCCCGCCTTTAACTCGGAAAGCCGCTCTTCTGAAGAAAGACACTCTACCTCAGACTCTAGGTGCGCAATGTCCCCATGCACATTCTCCTCCAAGGACTTCTAAGCCAAGAGCTCCTCCTGACACCGCGCCACCTCAACCCTCAGGTTTGACTCAACCTGCCAAAAGCGAGATAAGTCGCGCTCACGTCTCCCCTTCAATCCAAAAAGGAAGATTTCGCGCCTCAATGCTTCTCCTGAAGGGAGAGGTACGCATTCTTAAAGGCGAAGTAACAATCATTCTAAGGAAGAGTCATCTGAGCTTGCACACCAACCTGCAAGGAGGAGCAGAGCGAGGTAAGATAAGAGTAACAAGAACAAGTCAGCGTGTAAAAGTGAACTCACCACGGTCAAGGAAGAAAGAACATGCTTCCCCTTCGCTTGGGTCGAAGCAGGAGCCTCCTCGACAAGAGCGTGGGGGACAAAAGAACCCAGAACCTCAACATCCTGGTCATTGACGAGCGGGGCCCCATCCACTAAAGAACCACAAGGGACCGCTCCCAGTCGCCCCTTTGGCGGGTTAGCAGGGCGGCGCACAGTGGACGAGTCTTCATGGCCCTCGAACAACATTTTTCTATTCCGGTCACGGCCAAACAGGGTGGTGGTAGAACGCTCCGGATCAGCAGTAAGATCACACAGCAACAAGCGTTTCTCTTCTACGAACAGGGAAATACTAAAGAGATGATTCACCAACTCATGGGGCGCCTCGAATCCCAGCATTGGAGAGAAGTCATGCTCGCGGCCCTTCATCTGATGGCCGGTCATGAAGAGAGCTCCAAAGCTCGGGCCATTCCCAACAATTACGGATGTAGCCATATAGTGTGTTCCCATGACGCCTATCCGCCCGGTTCTCAAACAGCAACCAAGTCTTGTTGTTGTGGACCTCGATACGACCACCGCCGTTGGGACGCACGTCGCACCATTCCCTGAAAATCTCAAGCGAGAATTTCGAACCATGTTCGCGGAAGAAGGCAATCAGACCCATGATACACGTCATCGCTAAAGCTGTAAACTGAGACGTCAGAATGCCACAATGCTTCAGGATCTCAATAACTTAGTCACACGACGGAAATCGAAGCTCGACCTTCAAATACGACTCGCATAAAGTCATCCAGCCCACCAGGGGACTCTGCACCGCTACTCACCATGAGGAATCTTGATTTCAAGACCGGCAGGGATGTTGTAATGACTCCTCCAGGAAGCAATCTGCTCGACGGTAAGGGTGGAGTGCATACACATCGATCTGCCATGAACAATGCGCCGCGGAGCCTGAAAAAACGCACAAAAGACAAGTTAAGGTCCAAGTAACAAGGCACCCCGAGAATCATGTCCCGCACACCATGTGCAAGGATGCCCCCGCCCCCGCGCACCACACCCAAAAGCACACCTGGCGCGTGCGCGCTCCACCGCGGGGCCGCACCCAGCGCGCGCGCACACTCCACATTCAAGGTACAGACGGGGCGCACCCCACGCATGCGCGCTGCACGCGGGGGCACACCCCGCTCACGGGTGTTGCAGGGGTGTGCCCCGCTCGCGCGTTGCAGGGGTGCGCCCCGCTCGAGCACGCACTAGAGGGGCGCACCCCACTCGCGCGTGCGCTGCAGGGACGCACCCCGCACGCATGTGTCGTGCACAGGGGCGCGCCCCCCGCACGCAGTCCGCGTCCTGCACGCACACGCGTTGCGTGCGGAGCGCGCCCTGCGAAGCGTATCACTCTGGTCGGTCCCATCCTCGCACTCGACCGGGTTTCTTCTGCGTTTCTCTCACTCGTCATACCTTGTCAGTTTCGACCGCGCCATCGTGCTTGTCTCCCGTAGTCATCAAGCCTCTAACTCAATATTTTGTGAATCTTTGACTGTTGGTACGCTTGACCGCTCCGTGCGCTAGGACGGCTCAGAAGGTCTAAGTCTACCAAGAGCGACGCGCGCACCCCAACATGTATTTTGGGGGATGCATTGGGAAATATTTATGCAGCTCTTCAAGTCTGTAGTTCCAAAATCATTTGCTGTCACAAAGAAATTTTATGTTAACAAAAATTTGTCGCTCTGAGAAGATGAAGATGAATGTTGTATCGCTGAACCAATTTGTGCCATGCAAATAATTGAAAGTGAAGGCAGGGATGAGCAGACCAATCCGTTGGATGAGCAGGCGGTGAAAGTAATATGATTTGCTCCTAACAATTATGATGGCGCCGATTAGTGGCGGAATTAGGATTTGAATATTGCTCGGACACAAAAAACTTTAACATACATTTCATTAAATAAATCTTTATGCAAATGTAAAGGGTACCTAAAATTATGTTGATCATGATGTAATACCTGAACCAGCAGATGTGGCAAAGACGCTCACTTAATGGCTGCAATTAAGAAGGAATTAGTACCAAAGAGTTGTTTTCAGAAGACCAAGTGTTTACCTGTTTAAATTTTGTCGTTTTTCAATGATTTTATTGCTCAGCCCGTTTCTCTTCTAAGTGATATATATTTTCTTTGTAATAGATCAGTAATATGATGATATGCATGAAATGAAATCCTGGTTATGTTCTTATTTTTCATCTTCATTCCTATTTGTGTGCTTTAATACCTATCAGGTCAGGCTAAATTGCACTAAGAAGTCAAGAGGTGAAGTTGAGCATGGCAGCTGAGAAGGCATCTGGAGGAGATTTGCGGCTGAGAAAGCGAAGAGGAGAAGCAAGACTGCAAGAGTGATGCCCTAGCGGGCGTGGTGAGGGAGGGTCAGGACAGGGAGACATCTCGTATTGGATTGGAAATAAAAAATCAATTCAAAAGTTAATTCAAGGTTGCTGATTGACAAATGACAGGTTTGGAAGAATGTGACTGATGGGTAAAGAAGAAAGCAGAAAGCGGAGAGAGCTAGACTAATATACAAGACTAGTCTTTTTTTACTCAAACTTTCTTTTCTGCCTATGGACAGAGCTCGGTAGCAAAAAAAATTTCGAAAATCACGCCCAGGTACTTGCCCGGGTGTGTCTGTACTTGGCTCCGCCCCTGGCGCCGACCCGGTTTCACTCGACAATGCGTCGCGCGACTACGATTTTCGCTCCAACACGAGGAAATCATATCGAGACATGTTGCACAACTTTTAAACTTATCCGTAATTTTTTTCTAACTATTTTCGGCATTTCCGTGCGTCCGGCTCGACCAAATTATTAGGCGGTCAAGAGCTGACCTTTATCTTTATTTCTGCATTTTATTTTGGCCAAGGACTTTTGAATGTGTATTTAACTTCTTTTGATGTGGGGCTAGGAGTACTCCTTTTGGGGAGTATATATACCCCCTTTTGGCAACTTTATTCTTAAGAAAGAAGAAAATTAGGATTTTCTATTCCTTGCCTCCATCCCGCTCGGCGCGACACCGACAGAGGCTGCTCGTCGCGACACCGACGGTGCGTGCTCGTCGCGATACCGACGGAGCCTGCTTGGCGCGACACCGGCGAAGAACCCCTCTTCCCCCGACGTGACACAAGCGACGGCCCTCCCTCTCCCTCCCGACGTGATACCGGTCGCCCGCCCCTCCCTCGCCCGCTTGCGGGGCTCCTTGCGCCGGCGCCAACTGCGGTCTATTTCTCCCGGATCTGTTCTGGTTGGGTAACGCTTTCCTCACCTCCACCTTGTGGTGTGCTTCATCTATTTCGTTTCAGTTTTGTGTGTGCATGAACGATCTAGTGTGAGATCGGAAATAGCAAACAAATCGGGGCAAGTAAGGGTCGTCGCCGTCCTCCAACCAATTGGTCGGAAGGAACGAGCCCGGTCGCTTGGTTTTGTCGGGTCCTATCGTAGTCGGAGAAATCTCTATGCCAAAATATTGTGCTCGCTAATCTCATCGTTAGGGTTAAGTTGTCGGTATTAGTGACGTGCCGTGGCGGAATTGCTATGGCGCCCGCGACGTGTAACGCCCCGAAACTCAAAAGAGCGACGGGGGACGTTTTGAGCCAGTTTTGGGTTCTGGCAGGAGGCACACGGCCTGGGACACAGGCGTGTCCCAGGGCGTGTCAAGCTTGTGTCGACACTCAGCCGGCGAAGTCGACATTTTGCTCTCGACATTGTGTTGAGACTGGGCACACGGCCTGCGACACAGGCGTGTCGCAGGGCGTGTCGACCCGTGTCGACACTCAGCCCGCGAAGTCGACACTCTGCGCTCGACGAAGTGTCGAGACATGGCACACGGCCTGCGACACGGGCGTGTCGCAGGGCGTGTCGACCCGTGTCGACACTCGTCCCGGGAGTCGACGAATTGTGCTCGACGATGTGTCGAGACAAGGCACACGGCCTAGGACACGGTCGTGTCCAAGGCCGTGTCGTTAGGTCGACGATCTTTGCTCGACGAAGTGTCGAGTGTCGAGACCGTGTACACGGCCTGGAGCCCAGGCGTGTTGAGGTAGACACGGGCAAGGACACGGGCATATCCTAGAACCCGTGCAGTGCTCGGGTTGTTTTCGGGTTAAATCGATGGGGGTACACGGCCGTGTCAGGTGGAACACGGGCGTGTCAGGTCGAACACGGGCGTGTTCGATGCCCGTGTGTTGTTCCAGGTGAGTCGATTTTGACGGCGAATGAGGCACACGGCCCTGGACACGGGCGTGTGTCAGGCCGTGTGCGGTCCAGATTGGACATTTCAGTCCCGAATCTAAGCCGTTCGTTTCTTTAATTGATGATCCAACGGCTGGGGGTTGTTCCTGATGGGATATACCCGGGATTGGGCCTTAGAAACCCTCACTTTTTATGAGTTGTTATCTTTCTAAAGCTTAGAGAGAGAGGAGAGCCAAGGAAGAAAGAAGAAGCTAGATCTGGCCATTGGAGGAGCTTCGAAGCTCCAAATCGCGAGCCGACTCCGGATCCACGGAGGCAAAGCTAGTGCGGTGCTTTTCATCCGCTTACTTTTCCATGGCGCCAAAGAAGAACGCAAGGGTAACGATCCTCATCTTGAGCATGTGTAGCTCTCCTTATTTGCATAGGAAGCCCGCTCTTGTGAGTTTGCGGTGAGTTGCAGGCGTTCCTTCAGGTAGATATGTGAAGTCCCCGTTGTTTAGAGCCCGTAAGCGAGAACGGACATAGACATGATGTGTGAAGCCTACCCGGGCATGTTGGTCTGGATCGGTGATGTTGCATTGCATAAATGCCGGAGAAGACTCCGTGCGATTGATTGTTTTTCGGGTTTTCTACACGGTAGATTGCAACAGGGAGCCTTGGGGATTAACCCAAAGGTGCACCCCGAAAACTGGGCGGATACGTGATCTTGCCAACTTGAAGGCATGAGAGCCAACTTGAACATAACCGAGTTATGTGAAATTGTGTGACGAAAATGGGACTCGGGAGAAGTTTGACCTGCGCATATAGCTTAAATTGTCGTTGCGACGTGAGCACGGGTTAGATGGAGCCGTACCCATGTCTATGTCGTTCGGGTTAAAGAGACCTAAGGTTACGTGGCACTTGCCATTGGCATAGATGAGGGTCTTCGACGGTCTATGGCTTAAATTGTCGTGACCCATGCCGGGAAGACAAATTGCTTATATGTTTGGCCGTCAAAGTGGCGGTGCTGGGCCCGGAATATCTATGGCTTTAACTGACGTGACATCGACCGGTTCACCGAGAAGGTGCCCTGAGTGCACGGGGTGTGTGGCCGTGTGAGCCTATGCCTGTGATGAAATGAATATTAGTATATTGCTCGCTTGTGCTAATAAAATTGCAGGGAAGGAGCATCGCCGCCCCGAGTTGGGGGCGGGATCGTTATAATTTGGTCAGCATTGCTGACTGTTGCCTTGTTTTGCCACAGTGCGGTGGTTTGTTGCTTGCAGGTGCTGCTGGACCAAGCGGTCAATAGCGGGCTAAAGCCCAAAATGCGAAGCCGGCCCTAGAAGGCCTAATTGGAGTGTTTACTGTTTTTATTCATGTATGACCGGCATGTGTGTCGTGGTTTGTAAAACATGTAATATGAAGTGAACAATTCTGTAAGGCCTTAAGGCCTGTACTTGTGTATGTACAACATTCCTGTTTTGGTATTAGTGGACATTCATGCTTTAGTGCTGGGTTCTTTATTGCAACTTATATAAATTGCTTCCGCTAGAATGCTCTGTGTAGGACGTTTTGATTGGTTGGATGGTTTCCATGAGTAACCACCCGGTCTGTCTGTAGTATATGACATCGGGCCCCGGCCGGACCTACTGTTATATGCTATGCGACGGATAGGGGGTGTTACAATTTTGGTATCAGAGAAAGGTTTCGATCCTCCGACCTGTGGGTTATGGGCCCACCACGCTTCCGCTGCGCACAATTTGGTATCAGACTACTGGTTTTGGTCGGGCTTAAGATGAATTCGTGGCCGAATTCTTTTTAAGGGGTGATGAGCACATGTGTGTGCGTCATCGTTATAACAGTAAAATAACCCATGAATGTCCACTTAGGAATGAAAATACACGTATTTGAGGAACCTGCGTGTTCCTATAATTGTTGTTTACAATTTTATTTGGTCGCTTAACGGTGTTTTGTACCACTATAGGTGACCAGAAGCGGTGCTGGACCGCCAGAATGTCCGGTTTCTGAGCAGTATAGTGCGCCCGTTGAGGTGTTTGAGACTCCTTCTTCATATGAAACTGTTATAAGGATCGTTGAAGCGGTGTTCGCTGTGATGGGTGCATAGCTTGGAGGAAATGTACAACCCTGCGCCCCTATTGTGGCTTCAACGCCGGTTGGCGTGATGGAGCAGATGACCTTTGGTAGACCATCGGGGCAGCAGCTGAATATGCATTTAATGCAGGGAGCGCACACAGTTGAGGAATACTTGCAAGCATTTCTTATGATAAGCCGCTACCCATGCTTCGAGTTGGATAATGAGCAAGCTACAGTCGATAGGTTTTATAATGGCCTGCGCGTCGAGTTACGAGTTCTACTGCTAGGACCAAAGTTATTGGGATTCCGAGCCTTGGTGGAATCAGCTAGATCTTTGGAGGCAGATTTGAGGAAGACCCTCCCGATGCCAGCGACCATGGTATCGAACTATGCAAGCCCCATAAGAGTTGCATCCATTGGAATGCTGGAGAAACGTGCTATGACATCGACTAGCAAAGCTACTTACACATGTTTTACTTGTGGAAAGAAAGGACACTTTACCCGAGACTGTTGGAAAGGTGCTCAGAAGGCCAAGAAAGCTATGTCAGGAGAAGTCAATGACTTTAGTGCAAAGGAGATGACATTCAAAGTGCCGAACACCTCAAAGTCTGGATATCAAAAATGGTATAAGAAACATAGGACTTCGGGTCAAGCTCCTTCTGGTGCTTCTGGGGTGACTACGGGTTGAACCCCGAGCGCATGTTTCACTTGTGGAAAACCGGGGCACTTTGCCCGAGACTGTTGGAGCGGACGTCCCAAGTCCGAGAAGAAGCATGCTGTCGTGACGACAGGTATGGTTTAAAGTTATAGCAGTTTAGCCTTGAATACTTGTCGCCCTTGTGCATGCTAGCTTAGAACTACTTGTGCTAAGATTTGTTCTGATTTTCGTTTATTCGGCGAGAGCACCGTTCGTGTGAACGAAGCTTCGCATTCCTTTATTTAGGAATTGTTTATACGCGTCGGAGTACCTCCTTCGATGGTAAGAGATAAATTGGATGCGTTATGGTCCAATGGCGCTCAATGCGCGCGCTTAGTTTTGGATTGGGAATCAAGAGTACGATCTGCAAGCGTCGTTACTTCCGTAGGTGGAGTTCGACGTTATATTTGGCATGGACTGGCTCTCGGAGCAGCAAGCCTATATAGATTGCGGTAGCAAGGAAGTCAAGCTGGGAGCAAGTCGTAAGACGACCTTTACGGGCTCGAAGAGGTCGAGCAAGACGTTGGTGTCTGCTCTTCAGGTGGTGAAGGCGGTTCGTGCTGGTGCAGAGCTGTTCTGTACACTAGTGGAGGTTGCAAAGCCGAAGCCCGTGTTGGTTAAAATTTCAGTGGTATCGGAGTACCCTGATGTGTTCCCTAGAGATCTTCCTGGAGCCCCGCCTCAACGGGAGATAGATTTCATGATTGAGCTAGTACCGGGTGCAAAGCCTGTGTCACGCTCTCCATATCAGCTAGCGCCTAAGGAAATGGCGGAGCTGAAGGTGCAACTTCTAAAAGTTGTTGGAGTAAGGGTATGTGCGTCCAAGTCCTTCGCCTTGGAGCGCACCGACCCTCTTTATTAAGAAGAAGGACGGAAGCTTGAGGCTATGTATTGATTATTGGGAGCTCAACAAGTTGACGGAAAAGAACAAGTACCCGATCCCCCGGATTGATGATCTTTTTGATCAGTTGGTCGGGTCAACGTCGTGCTTTAAATTAGATAAGGGAGAGTGATATCCCTAAGATAACGTTCAGTACAGGATACGGGCGTTACGAGTTTACGGTCATGCCATTTGGGCTGACTAATGCGCCGTCAGTGTTCATAGATTTGATGAACATGATCTTCCGGGAGTACTTGTACCATTTTGTGATCGTCTTCGTCGACGATATTCTGGTGTACTCGCAGAGTAAGGAAGATCACTTCAAGCATCTTCTTTTGGTTTTGGAGACGCTAAGGAGGAATCAGTTGTATGCCAAGTTCTTGAAGTGCGAGTTTTGGTCATCCTCAGTGGCATCCTCGGTCTTATAGTGAGTGAGGAAGGCATTGCAGTGGATCCGGCGAAGATTGTTGCGATGCAGGAGTGGCCTGAGCTTTCTACGGTAGCTGGAGTCCGGAGCTTTCTAGGGCTTGCCGGCTATTACAGGCGCTTCGTGGAGAACTTCTCGCGGATAGCGTTACCCCTCACTACTTTGATGAGGAAGGAGCAAAAGTTCTTTTGGACGCCGGAGTGCGCGCAAGCTTTTGAGGTGTTGAAATATCGGTTGACCACGGCGCCTGTGCTGACTTCGACGAGTGGGACCGAAGGCTATGAGATTTAATAGCGATGCTTCGGGCAGCGGTTTAGGTTGCGTGCTACTGCAACACGGAAGTGTAATAGCTTATGGCGCGAGACATCCAAAAATGCACGAGAGGAACTATCTGGTCCATGACTTGTTGTTAGCGGCCGTGAGTTTTGCCTTGAAGCTGTGGAGGCATAATTTTGTACGGTGTGAAGATGGATATCTATGTCGGTCACAAGAGCGTGAAGTATCTGATTGATCAGAAGGATCTGAATATGCGGCAGCGTAGATGGATGGAGCTCTTGGGAGACTATACATTCAAGATCTACTACGTGCCTGGTAAAGGGAATGCGGTTGCGGACGCGTTGAGTCGCCGAGCCCCAGCTCAAGCCAATTGGCTATCGGTGCATGATGAGCGGTTGGTGCGGGAGTTGGAAGCGTTGGAGATTGTTTGTGTGGATAGGCAATCAAGTGCTGAAGCAGTACTGCATTGGACTGAAGTCCAATATGATATAGCTGATCGGATTCGGTAGGCTTTGGATATGGATGTCCATATGAAGCAGTTCATGGTAGAGGCTCTGGATGAGTCAAATTCCCAATTCGTTGTGGAGGACGGATTGCTTTGGAAAGACGGTCGTCTGTGCGTCCCAAGTGTGGGTAATTTGCGGGTGGAATTATTGTACGAGGCGCACCATACCAAGTACTCAATTCACCCGGGGAGCACGAAGATGTACCGCGATGTCAAGAAACTGTTTTGGTGAAGGCGGAATGTCAAAAGCCGGGAGGATTTCTTAAGTCCTTGCCTATTCCGGAGTGGAAATTCGACGACATCTCTATGGACTTTGTGCACGGTTTGTCAAGGTCGCAAAAGGGGAACGACACCATTTGGGTGGTTGTTGATCGGCTAACGAAGGTATCGCATTCAATTCTGCATAGGAAGGATGATCCGGTGGAGAAGTTGGCAAAACTTTATGTGGATAACATTGTACAGCTTCACGGTGTGCCCCGCAGCATCGTGAGTGACCGAGATGGGCGGTTCACGTCCAATGATTGGAGGCTTGTGCAGCAAATGTTGGGAACAAAGCTAAAGTTCAGCACAGCCTTCCATCCGCAAACGGATGGGCAGACCGAGAGGGTCAATAGAACTATGGAAGACATGCTCCGCATGTGTGTATTAGACTTTGAAAAGCAATGGGAAGACCACCTTTATTTGGTGGAGTTCGCATACAACAACAGCTACCAAGCGAGTATACAAATGGCGCCCTTCGAGGCCCTATATGGTAGAAAATGACGCACACCGTTGTCTTGGTTAGAAACGGGTGAGTCAAAGTTGTATAAGCGATTGGAAGTGGAGGATGCTACTTCTTTGGTGAGAACCATTCGGGAGAGGTTGCTTATCGCTCAGGACCGGCAAGCGAAGTACTATAATGCCAAGCACAGGAACGTGGAGTTCGCTGTGGGCGACTATGTGTACTTAAAGATCAAGCCGTTCAAGGGTGTCTCGCGGGTGCGGCGATTGAAAAAGCTAAGCCCGAGGTACCTTAGGCCGTTTGAGGTTCTCGAGCGAGTTGGTGAAGCGGCCTATCGGTTGAATCTTTCAGTGGAGCTTGGTGGATTACACGATGTATTGCATATTTCGGTGCTTCGGAAGGCGGTACAAGAGTCTACGCAAGTGATCGCGGCTGATCAAGTGTCGGTGGATAGTGGGTTGACGACAAAGGTCAAGCCCGTGCGGTTTGAGGACTTGTAGGTCAAGCGGCTACGCAATAAAGAGATCAGGATGGTCAAAGTCCGATGGGACAATTGTGGTCGTGAGGAGCTCTCTTGGGAGCGAGAGCAGACTATGCTTGACGAGTATCCGGAGTTGTTCCGCTCCGGTACAAATTATGGTTTTGTACATGTCTTTCCTTTATATAATTTCGTGGACGAAATTCTTTTAAGAGAGGGAGAGTTGTAACGCCCCGAAACTCAAAAGAGCGACGGGGGACGTTTTGGGCCAGTTTTGGGTTCTGGCAGGAGGCACACGGCCTGGGACACAGGCTTGTCCCAGGGCGTGTCAGGCTTGTGTCGACACTCAGCCGGCGAAGTCGACATTTTGCTCTTGATATTGTGTTGAGACTGGGCACACGGCCTGCGACACGGGCGTGTCGCAGGGCGTGTCGACCCGTGTCGACACTCTGCCCGCGAAGTCGATACTCTGCACTCGATGAAGTGTCGAGACATGGCACACGGCCTCCGACAAGGGCGTGTTGCAGGGCGTGTCGACCCGTGTCGACACTCGTCCTGAGAGTCGACGAATTATGCTCGACGATGTGTCGAGACAAGGCACACGGCCTAGGACACGGGCGTGTCCAAGGCCGTGTCGTTAGGTTGACGATCTTCGCTCGATGAAGTGTCGAGTGTCGAGACCGTGTACACGGCCTGGAGCCCAGGCGTGTTGAGGTAGACATGGGTAAGGACACGGGCGTGTCCTAGAACCTGTGCAGTGCTCGGGTTGTTTTCGGGTTAAATCGATGGGGGTACACGGCCGTGTCAGGTGGAACACGGGCGTGTCAGGTCGAACACGGGCGTGTTCGATGCCCGTGTGTTGTTCCAGGCGAGTCGATTTTGACGGCGAATGAGGCACACGGCCCTGGACACGGGCGTGTGCCAGGCCGTGTGCGGTCCAGATTGGACATTTCAGTCCCGAATCAAAGCCGTTCGTTTCTTTAATTGATGATCCAACGACTGAGGGTTGTTCCTGATGGGATATACCCGGGATTGGGACTTAGAAACCATCACTTTTTATGAGTTGTTATCTTTCTAAAGCTTAGAGAGAGTAGAGCCAAGGAAGTAAGAAGAAGCTAGATCCGGACATTGGAGGAGCTTCGAAGCTCCAAATCGCGAGCCGACTCCGGATCCACGGAAGAAAGCTAGTGCGGTGCTTTTCATCCGCTTACTTTTCCATGGCGCCAAAGAAGAACGCAAGGGTAACGATCCTCATCTTGAGCATGTGTAGCTCTCCTTCTTTGCATAGGAAGCCCGCTCTCGCGAGTTTGCGGTGAGTTGGAGGCGTTCCTTCGGGTAGATATGTGAAGTCCCCGTTGTTTAGAGCCCGTAAGCGAGAACGGACATAGACATGATGTGTGAAGCCTACCCGGACATGTTGGTCTGGATCGGTGATGTTGCATTGCATAAATGCCGGAGAAGACTCCATACGATTGATTGTTTTTCGGGTTTTCTACACGGTAGATTGCAACAGGGAGCCTTGGGGATTAACCCAAAGGTACACCCAGAAAACTGGGCGGATACGTGATCTTGCCAACTTGGAGGCCTGAGAGCCAACTTGAACATAACCTAGTTATGTGAAATTGTGTGACGAAAATGGGACTCGGGAGAAGTTTGACCTGCGCATATGACTTAAATTATCGTTGCGACGTGAACACGGGTTAGATGGAACCGTACTCATATCTATGTCGTTCGGGTTAAAGAGACCTAAGGTTACGTGGCACTTGCCGTTGGCATAGATGAGGGTCTTCGGCGGTCTATGACTTAAATTGTCGTGACCCATGCCGGGAAGATAAATTGCTTATATGTTTGGCCATCAAAGTGGCGGTGGTGGGCCCGGAATGTCTATGGCTTTAACTGATGTGACATCGACCGGTTCACCGAGAAGGTGCCCTGAATGCACGGGGTGTGTGACCGTGTGAGCCTATGCCTGTGATGAAATGAATATTAGTATATTGCTCGCTTGTGCTAATAAAATTGCAGGGAAGGAGCATCGCCGCCCCGAGTTGGGGGCGGGATCGTTATAATTTGGTCAGCATTGCTGACCGTTGCCTTGTTTTTCCACCGTGCGGTGGTTTGTTGCTTGCAGGTGCTGCTAGACCAAGCGGTCAATAGCGGGCTAAAGCCCAAAATGCGAAGCCGGCCCTAGAAGGCCTAATTGGAGTGTTTACTGTTTTTATTCATGTATGACCAGCCTGCGTGCCGTGGTTTGTAAAACATGTAATATAAAGTGAACAATTTTGTAAGGCCTTAAGGCCTGTACTTGTGTATGTACAACATTCATGTTTTGGTATTAGTGAACATTCATGCTTTAGTGCTGGGTTCTTTATTGCAACTTATATAAACTGCTTCCGCTAGAATGCTCTGTGTAGGACGTTTTGATTGGTTGGATGGTTTCCATGAGTAACCACCCGGTCTGTCTGTAGTATATGGCGTCGGGCCCCGGCCGGACCTACTGCTATATGCTATGCGACGGATAGGAGGTGTTACACGACGTGCTCGAGTAAAGTTGCGTCGCTCATATGCGTGTGATAATTTGTGCACAGTTTGGTGTGTGCTACATCAATTTGGTATCAGATTTCGTCACAAAGATTTCTTAATCATTGTCGGTCCTCCTGCGTCACTTTCCTAATATTATGCAAACACGTTCCGGAAATGTGTATTTTCCACAATCATCTGTGCCCAATAACATGGACGGAAATCCAAATAACAGAGAGGTCATACAAGCCCAACTCGCGGTCGTCCAACGTGATCTCACCGATCAAATTTCAGAACTAACAGCCAGTGTTGTAGATGTCGGCGGACATGTCCGACATGTCGGTCGACATAAATGTTTTGGGCAGAAAACGCTATGACATCGACATTTTAAGCAAAAATATCGTTTTTGAAAATATCCCCGATATATCGGTCTTGAGGCCCCGATATATAGGTTTTATCCGATGTATCGGACGATATCTCGTGTACGATATATAACGAATACTATATATATATATATATTCATTTTAAGCGTTCATGCGGTAATATTATGTTTTGTGCTATATTTCGTGCATCTCTCTGAGCCAAGATTTGATTTTTTTCTCGTCTCACCCTCATTTGATGCTTTTTATGTCGTCTTCAATGCTTCTTTTTATGCAATTTATATACACACATTATGTGTATATATGTTTAATGTATAATTTATAAATATATATTATGTGAAAATTTATTTAATAAATTTATAAAATATTAAAATCCGACATTGTAAAATATTCCCGATATGTCCCCGCAATCCGACATACGACAATTCAAACTCAAACCGACGTGAACCCGACATCAGACATCTGCAACCTTGCTCACAGCGGCATTTACAAATTTGACTCAAACGATTCAGACCGGTTTTCCACCGCAAAACCACCACCAAAACCCCCCACCCTACAATCCTCCATACCGCCAGCCACATCCACACAATGATCATGGCGATGGGGATCGCAATGGTGTTTGGCAAAATTAAAATTGATGTCCCAAAATTTGATGGTTATGGTGATCCGAAAGTGTTTAAAGATTGGTTAATGAAGATAGAATGTTATTTTGACTGGCACAAATTGGACGACCACCAAAAGGTGACAGTCGCTCGAATGAAATTAGAGAGTTGAGCCCAAGTATTTTGGTTAAATGAAGAGCGTCGTGTTGGTGGTGTCGCTCATACATGGCCACAAATGCGTAGCTTACTCACCACTCACTTTGTCACCACATATCATTGCACAAATATGTTAGAAGTGTTCACTTCGTTGCGTCAGGGCAACTGTTCGGTGACTGAGTACATGTGAAAGCTCAAGGAATTAATGATCCGTTGTGATATTCAGGAAATGCCCGAGCTCGCCGTCTCATGATTCCGTAAGGGACTTCATTCGGAAATTCAAAGTCAAATTCGGCAATATGATCATCATGATCTAAACTCTGCCATGAATGCAGCCTTTGACATTGAGAAGCATCTGTCAGTGACCACGAATTCACGAGCATCCTCCTCCAAATTTTTTTCCAATCCCAAACCTCTTCCATGCACCTTCCTATTTCATGCGGGAAGAATGTTTTAGGCGACACCTCCAAATCAGTTACCATTACCGCTAGGAAAGCAAACGACATTTCGGGCGAACGCATCCCTATAGGCAAGACAAACAAAGCCAACGTCACGTGTTATGCTTGTAACCAACCCGGTCACTATGCGGTTGAATGTCCTACCCGCAAAAAGTTGGCGACGCTAATTGAACCCACGACTGATGACGACGATCTCGTCTATGAGGAATATAGTGACATTGAGGAGTCTGATATTCCTAGTGACATGGAATAAGAGTATCTATGGCTTTAACTGATGTGACATCGACCGGTTCACCGAGAAGGTGCCCTGAATGCACGGGGTATGTGACCGTGTGAGCCTACGCCTGTGATGAAATGAATATTAGTATATTGCTCGCTTGTGCTAATAAAATTGCAGGGAAGGAGCATCGCCGCCCCGAGTTGGGGGCGGGATCGTTATAATTTGGTCAGCATTGCTGACCGTTGCCTTGTTTTTCCACCGTGCGGTGGTTTGTTGCTTGCAGGTGCTGCTGGACCAAGCGGTCAATAGCGGGCTAAAGCCCAAAATGCGAAGCCGGCCCTAGAAGGCCTAATTGGAGTGTTTACTGTTTTTATTCATGTATGACCGGCCTGCGTGCCGTTGTTTGTAAAACATGTAATATAAAGTGAACAATTTTGTAAGGCCTTAAGGCCTGTACTTGTGTATGTACAACATTCATGTTTCGGTATTAGTGAACATTCATGCTTTAGTGCTGGGTTCTTTATTGCAACTTATATAAACTGCTTCCGCTAGAATGCTCTGTGTAGGACGTTTTGATTGGTTGGATGGTTTCCATGAGTAACCACCCGGTCTGTCTGTAGTATATGGCGTCGGGCCCCGGCCGGACCTACTGCTATATGCTATGCGACGGATAGGAGGTGTTACACGACGTGCTCGAGTAAAGTTGCGTCGCTCATATGCGTGTGATAATTTGTGCACAGTTTGGTGTGTGCTACATCAATTTGGTATCAGATTTCGTCACAAAGATTTCTTAATCATTGTCGGTCCTCCTGCGTCACTTTCCTAATATTATGCAAACACGTTCCGGAAATGTGTATTTTCCACAATCATCCGTGCCCAATAACATGGACGGAAATCCAAATAACAGAGAGGTCATACAAGCCCAACTCGCGGTCGTCCAACGTGATCTCACCGATCAAATTTCACAACTAACAGCCAGTGTTGTAGATGTCGGCGGACATGTCCGACATGTCGGTCGACATAAATGTTTTGGGCAGAAAACGCTATGACATCGACATTTTAAGCAAAAATATCGTTTTTGAAAATATCCCCGATATATCGGTCTTGAGGCCCCGATATATAGGTTTTATCCGATGTATCGGACGATATCTCGTGTACGATATATAACGAATACTATATATATATATATATATTCATTTTAAGCGTTCAAGCGGTAATATTATGTTTTGTGCTATATTTTGTGCATCTCTCTGAGCCAAGATTTGACTTTTTTCTCGTCTCACCCTCATTTGATGCTTTTTATGTCGTCTTCAATGCTTCTTTTTATGCAATTTATATACACACATTATGTGTATATATGTTTAATGTATAATTTATAAATATATATTATGTGAAAATTTATTTAATAAATTTATAAAATATTAAAATCCGACATTGTAAAATATTCCCGATATGTCCCCCGCAATCCGACATACGACAATTCAAACTCAAACCGACGTGAACCCGACATCAGACATCTGCAACCTTGCTCACAGCGGCATTTACAAATTTGACTCAAACGATTCAGACCGGTTTTCCACCGCAAAACCACCACCAAAACCCCCCACCCCACAATCCTCCATACCGCCAGCCACATCCACACAATGATCATGGCGATGGGGATCGCAATGGCGTTTGGCAAAATTAAAATTGATGTCCCAAAATTTGATGGTTATGGTGATCCGAAAGTGTTTAAAGATTGGTTAATGAAGATAGAATGTTATTTTGACTGGCACAAATTGGACGACCACCAAAAGGTGACAGTCGCTCGAATGAAATTAGAGAGTTGAGCCCAAGTATTTTGGTTAAATGAAGAGCGTCGTGTTGGTGGTGTCGCTCATACATGGCCACAAATGCGTAGCTTACTCACCACTCACTTTGACACCACATATCATTGCACAAATATGTTACAAGAGTTCACTTCGTTGCGTCAGGGCAACTGTTCGGTGACTGAGTACATGTGAAAGCTCAAGGAATTAATGATCCGTTGTGATATTCAGGAAATGCCCGAGCTCACCGTCTCATGATTCCGTAAGGGACTTCATTCGGAAATTCAAAGTCAAATTCGGCAATATGATCATCATGATCTAAACTCTGCCATGAATGCAGCCTTTGACATTGAGAAGCATCTGTCAGTGACCACGAATTCACGAGCATCCTCCTCCAAATTTTTTTCCAATCCCAAACCTCTTCCATGCACCTTCCTATTTCATGCGGGAAGAATGTTTTAGGCGACACCTCCAAATCAGTTACCATTACCGCTAGGAAAGCAAACGACATTTCGGGCGAACGCATCCCTATAGGCAAGACAAACAAAGCCAACGTCACGTGTTATGCTTGTGACCAACCCGGTCACTATGCGGTTGAATGTCCTACCCGCAAAAAGTTGGCGACGCTAATTGAACCCACGGCTGATGACGACGATCTCGTCTATGAGGAATATAGTGACATTGAGGAGTCTGATATTCCTAGTGACATGGAATAAGAGTATCTATGGCTTTAACTGATGTGACATCGACCGGTTCACCGAGAAGGTGCCCTGAATGCACGGGGTGTGTGACCGTGTGAGCCTACGCCTGTGATGAAATGAATATTAGTATATTGCTCGCTTGTGCTAATAAAATTGCAGGGAAGGAGCATCGCCGCCCCGAGTTGGGGGCGGGATCGTTATAATTTGGTCAGCATTGCTGACCGTTGCCTTGTTTTGCCACCGTGCGATGGTTTGTTGCTTGCAGGTGCTGTTGGACCAAGCGGTCAATAGCGGGCTAAAGCCCAAAATGCGAAGCCGGCCCTAGAAGGCCTAATTGGAGTGTTTACTGTTTTTATTCATGTATGACCGGTCTGCGTGCCGTGGTTTGTAAAACATGTAATATAAAGTGAACAATTTTGTAAGGCCTTAAGGCCTGTACTTGTGTATGTACAACATTCATGTTTTGGTATTAGTGAACATTCATGCTTTAGTGCTGGGTTCTTTATTGCAACTTATATAAACTGCTTCCGCTAGAATGCTCTGTGTAGGACATTTTGATTGGTTGGATGGTTTCCATGAGTAACCACCCGGTCTGTCTGTAGTATATGGCGTCGGGCCCCGGCCGGACCTACTGCTATATGCTATGCGACGGATAGGAGGTGTTACACGACGTGCTCGAGTAAAGTTGCGTCGCTCATATGCGTGTGATAATTTGTGCACAGTTTGGTGTGTGCTACATCAATTTGGTATCAGATTTCGTCACAAAGATTTCTTAATCATTGTCGGTCCTCCTGCGTCACTTTCCTAATATTATGCAAACACGTTCCGGAAATGTGTATTTTCCACAATCATCTGTGCCCAATAACATTGACGGAAATCCAAATAACAGAGAGGTCATACAAGCCCAACTCGCGGTCGTCCAACGTGATCTCACCGATCAAATTTCACAACTAACAGCCAGTGTTGTAGATGTCGTCGGACATGTCCGACATGTCGGTCGACATAAATGTTTTGGGCAGAAAACGCTATGACATCGACATTTTAAGCAAAAATATCGCTTTTGAAAATATCTCCGATATATCGGTCTTGAGGCCCCGATATATAGGTTTTATCCGATGTATCGGACGATATCTCGTGTACGATATATAACGAATACTATATATATATATATATTCATTTTAAGCGTTCAAGCGGTAATATTATGTTTTGTGCTATATTTCGTGCATCTCTCTGAGCCAAGATTTGACTTTTTTCTCGTCTCACCCTCATTTGATGCTTTTTATGTCGTCTTCAATGCTTCTTTTTATGCAATTTATATACACACATTATGTGTATATATGTTTAATGTATAATTTATAAATATATATTATGTGAAAATTTATTTAATAAATTTATAAAATATTAAAATCCGACATTGTAAAATATTCCCGATATGTCCCCCGCAATCCGACATACGACAATTCAAACTCAAACCGACGTGAACCCGACATCAAACATCTGCAACCTTGCTCACAGCGGCATTTACAAATTTGACTCAAACGATTCAGACCGGTTTTCCACCGCAAAACCACCACCAAAACCCCCCACCCCACAATCCTCCATACCGCCAGCCACATCCACACAATGATCATGGCGATGGGGATCGCAATGGCGTTTGGCAAAATTAAAATTGATGTCCCAAAATTTGATGGTTATGATGATCCGAAAGTGTTTAAAGATTGGTTAATGAAGATAGAATGTTATTTTGACTAGCACAAATTGGACGACCACCAAAAGGTGGCAGTCGCTCGAATGAAATTAGAGAGTTGAGCCCAAGTATTTTGGTTAAATGAAGAGCGTCGTGTTGGTGGTGTCGCTCATACATGGCCACAAATGCGTAGCTTACTCACCACTCACTTTGTCACCACATATCATTGCACAAATATGTTAGAAGAGTTCACTTCGTTGCGTCAGGGCAACTGTTCGGTGACTGAGTACATGTGAAAGCTCAAGGAATTAATGATCCGTTGTGATATTCATGAAATGCCCGAGCTCACCGTCACATGATTCCGTAAGGGACTTCATTCGGAAATTCAAAGTCAAATTCGGCAATATGACCATCATGATCTAAACTCTGCCATGAATGCAGCCTTTGACATTGAGAAGCATCTGTCAGTGACCACGAATTCATGAGCATCCTCCTCCAAATTTTTTTCCAATCCCAAACCTCTTCCATGCACCTTCCTATTTCATGCGGGAAGAATGTTTTAGGCGACACCTCCAAATCAGTTACCATTACCGCTAGGAAAGCAAACGACATTTCGAGCGAACGCATCCCTATAGGCAAGACAAACAAAGCCAACGTCACGTGTTATGCTTGTAACCAACCAGGTCACTATGCGGTTGAATGTCCTACCCGCAAAAAGTTGGCGACGCTAATTGAACCCACGACTGATGACGACGATCTCGTCTATGAGGAATATAGTGACATTGAGGAGTCTGATATTCCTAGTGACATGGAATAAGAGTATATATGGCTTTAACTGATGTGACATCGACCGGTTCACCGAGAAGGTGCCCTGAATGCACGGGGTATGTGACCGTGTGAGCCTACGCCTGTGATGAAATGAATATTAGTATATTGCTCGCTTGTGCTAATAAAATTGCAGGGAAGGAGCATCGCCGCCCCGAGTTGGGGGCGGGATCGTTATAATTTGGTCAGCATTGCTGACCGTTGCCTTGTTTTGCCACCGTGCGGTGGTTTGTTGCTTGCAGGTGCTGCTGGACCAAGCGGTCAATAGCGGGCTAAAGCCCAAAATGCGAAGCCGGCCCTAGAAGGCCTAATTGGAGTGTTTACTGTTTTTATTCATGTATGACCGGCCTGTGTGCCGTGGTTTGTAAAACATGTAATATAAAGTGAACAATTCTGTAAGGCCTTAAGGCCTGTACTTGTGTATGTACAACATTCATGTTTTGGTATTAGTGAACATTCATGATTTAGTGCTGGGTTCTTTATTGCAACTTATATAAACTGCTTCCGCTAGAATGCTCTGTGTAGGACGTTTTGATTGGTTGGATGGTTTCCATGAGTAACCACCCGGTCTGTCTGTAGTATATGGCGTCGGGCCCCGACCGGACCTACTGCTATATGCTATGCGACGGATAGGAGGTGTTACACGACGTGCTCGAGTAAAGTTGCGTCGCTCATATGCGTGTGATAATTTGTGCACAGTTTGGTGTGTGCTACATCAATTTGGTATCAGATTTCGTCACAAAGATTTCTTAATCATTGTCGATCCTCCTGCGTCACTTTCCTAATATTATGCAAACACGTTCCGGAAATGTGTATTTTCCACAATCATCCGTGCCCAATAACATGGACGGAAATCCAAATAACAGAGAGGTCATACAAGCCCAACTCGCGGTCGTCCAACGTGATCTCACCGATCAAATTTCACAACTAACAGCCAGTGTTGTAGATGTCGGCGGACATGTCCGACATGTCGGTCGACATAAATGTTTTGGGCAGAAAACGCTATGACATCGACATTTTAAGCAAAAATATCGTTTTTGAAAATATCCCCGATATATCGGTCTTGAGGCCCCGATATATAGGTTTTATCCGATGTATCGGACGATATCTCGTGTACGATATATAACGAATACTATATATATATATTCATTTTAAGCGTTCAAGCGGTAATATTATGTTTTGTGCTATATTTCGTGCATCTCTCTGAGCCAAGATTTGACTTTTTTCTCGTCTCACCCTCATTTGATGCTTTTTATGTCGTCTTCAATGCTTCTTTTTATGCAATTTATATACACACATTATGTGTATATATGTTTAATGTATAATTTATAAATATATATTATGTGAAAATTTATTTAATAAATTTATAAAATATTAAAATCCGACATTGTAAAATATTCCCGATATGTCCCCCGCAATCCGACATACGACAATTCAAACTCAAACCGACGTGAACCCGACATCAGACATCTGCAACCTTGCTCACAGCGGCATTTACAAATTTGACTCAAACGATTCAGACCGGTTTTCCACCGCAAAACCACCACCAAAACCCCCCACCCCACAATCCTCCATACCGCCAGCCACATCCACACAATGATCATGGCGATGGGGATCGCAATGGCGTTTGGCAAAATTAAAATTGATGTCCCAAAATTTGATGGTTATGGTGATCCGAAAGTGTTTAAAGATTGGTTAATGAAGATAGAATGTTATTTTGACTGGCACAAATTGGACGACCACCAAAAGGTGACAGTCGCTCGAATGAAATTAGAGAGTTGAGCCCAAGTATTTTGGTTAAATGAAGAGCGTCGTGTTGGTGGTGTCGCTCATACATGGCCACAAATGCGTAGCTTACTCACCACTCACTTTGACACCACATATCATTGCACAAATATGTTACAAGAGTTCACTTCGTTGCGTCAGGGCAACTGTTCGGTGACTGAGTACATGTGAAAGCTCAAGGAATTAATGATCCGTTGTGATATTCAGGAAATGCCCGAGCTCACCGTCTCATGATTCCGTAAGGGACTTCATTCGGAAATTCAAAGTCAAATTCGGCAATATGATCATCATGATCTAAACTCTGCCATGAATGCAGCCTTTGACATTGAGAAGCATCTGTCAGTGACCACGAATTCACGAGCATCCTCCTCCAAATTTTTTTCCAATCCCAAACCTCTTCCATGCACCTTCCTATTTCATGCGGGAAGAATGTTTTAGGCGACACCTCCAAATCAGTTACCATTACCGCTAGGAAAGCAAACGACATTTCGGGCGAACGCATCCCTATAGGCAAGACAAACAAAGCCAACGTCACGTGTTATGCTTGTAACCAACCCGGTCACTATGCGGTTGAATGTCCTACCCGCAAAAAGTTGGCGACGCTAATTGAACCCACGGCTGATGACGACGATCTCGTCTATGAGGAATATCGTGACATTGAGGAGTCTGATATTCCTAGTGACATGGAATAAGAGTATCCCACCCACCCCCGCAACCTCTCGGTCATGCGTTGCATCTTTACTACCCCACATAATACACATGATTGGAAACACTATAGTATTTTTTTCTTTATATTTCAAATGCGGTGAAAAAACGTGCAAACTCATTATTGATAGTGAGAGTTGCATGAACGTCGTCTCCGAAGCCGCGATTCTCCGCGTGAAATTAGCTCCCGAACTGCACCCCACTCTTACAAAATCGCATGGGTCAATAAGACCTCTATCCCGATCTCCAAATGTTGTCTCGTTCCCTTTACCATTAAGGACTATGTTGACCAAATTTGGTGTGACGTTATTCCCATGAACGCTTGTCATGTCCTCCTTGGGTGCCCTTGGCTTTATGACAACAACGTCACCCACTTTGGTCGCACAAATACATATGAATTTAAATTCAAAGATCAAAAAATCACCTTACGCCTGACTGCGCCTAAGGACCTCAAGACCGAGGACACCTCCCTTCCCGTGGTCAAACAAAGCTTATGCTTAATCAACCACAAATAATTTGAGCGGGATAACTTTTCCTTGAAGGCGGTATATGCATTAGTCTTGCTTCAATCTAACGGCGCACTTTCCCCTACAACAACCTTGCCCACTGAATTCTTGACCCTACTTGAGGAATTTAAGGACGTCCATCCTGATGAACTTCCCTCTGAATTGCCTCCCCTTCGGAGTATCCAACATGCTATCAATTTTATTCCGGGATCTACTCTTCCCAACCTCCCCCACTATCGTCTTAATCCTAGTGCGCATGCGGAACTCCAAGCCCAAATTTCCGATCTACTCTCTAAAGGTCTCATCCGGCATAGTTTAAGTCCATGCGCGGTCCCGACACTTCTCGCCCCTAAGAAAGATGGTTCATGACGAATGTGCGTCGATAGTAGGGCAATCAATAAAATAATTATTAAGTACCGCTTTCCAATTCTCCGTTTGGATGATTTGTTGGACATGCTTAGTGGTGCCACAATTATTTCTAAAATTGATCTTAGGAGCGGGTACCATCAAATACGGATTAGAGAAGAGGATGTGTGGAAAGGGGCGTTTAAATCTAAAGAGGGTTTGTATGAATGACTTGTCATACCATTTGGGCTCTTCAATGCCCCAAGCACATTCTTCCGCATGATGACTCAACTCTTTAATAATTTTATGGGAAAATCTTTGGTGATCTATTTTGATGATTTATTAATCTATTGTGTGTCCGCACATGATCACACCTATCATTTAAGACAAATCTTTGAAGTTCTCTGGAAGGAAAAACTTTTTATAAATCTAAAGAAGTGTATTTTTATGGATTCCTCCGTCTCATTTTTAGGCTATATTGTTAGTGCGGATGACATAAAGGTGGACCCCGCAAAAGTTCAAACAATAATTGATTGGCTGGAACCACAATCTATTCGGGATGTTAGAAGTTTTCATGACTTGACCACTTTTTATAGATGTTTCATTCGAGACTTTAACACGATTATGGCTCCCCTAACTGAATGCATGAAAAATGAAGATTTAAAGTGGTCCAAAGCCGCCTCTTTTGCCTTTTCGAAGATAAAAAAATTAATGACTGAGACGCCGGTTCTCCGTTTACCGAATTTCAATAAAATTCTTGAGGTTTCTTGTGACGCCTCCGGTGCAGGAATATGTGGCGTGTTAAGTCAAGAAGGCCACCCGGCTGTCTTCTTTAGTGAGAAATTAAGTGAGCCAAAACTTAATTATTCTAACTATGAACGTGAGTTTTACGCTCTTATTCAAAGTCTACGTCATTGGCGTCACTACCTCTTGTCCAAGGAGTTCATTCTTCTCTCGGACCATGACGCCTTACACTATATCAATTCCCAACAAAAATTTAGTCTGCGTCAAGCTAAATGAGTCTCTTTCCTTCAAGAATACACTTTTGTGATCAAACATTGCAAGGGTAAACACAATCGTGTCGCCGATGCCCTAAGCCGCATTAACTTACTTATCTCACTCTTGATGTTAAGGTCTTAGGATTTGAACGAGTGAAACATGAATATGCGGAATGCAAGAATTTTAAGGATATCTTTCACTCACTTCAAATGCAATCCCCACACACTATTTCTGAATACTTTCTACGTGATGAGTACTTATTTAAGGGGTCACGTTTGTGCATTCCGGAATATTCCTCCCTTCGACTTTTTCTAATTTGGGAGCTGCATGGTTGCGGTTTAGGTGGCCATTTTGGCCATGATAAAACCATCTCTTTGGTCGAAGAAAAGTTTTTTTTGGCCCGGGTTAAAACGCATGGTTAACCAAGTCGTGGGTAGTTGTAATAAATGTCAACTTGCTAAGTGCACAAAACACACACGGGCTTATACACTCCACTCCCCATTTCTTTTGTGCCATGGGACGACATTAGCATGAACTTCATCTTGGGTCTACCACCGACACCGTGCCACCACAATTCTATTTTAGTCGTAGTTGACCGATTTTCGAAAATGACATTTTATTTCTTGCAACCGTACGAATGATGCGTCTCATATATCAAAAATATATTTTAAAGAGTTTGTTAGTCATCGCGGGCTCCCTAAAACTATAGTCCCGGATATGGATGTTAAATTTACTTCTTATTTCTGGAAAACATTGGATCTTGGTTGGCACCAAACTCCTTTTTTCTGCGGCTTACCACCCACAAACGGATGGTCAAACCGTGGTGGTAAACAAGAGTTTGGGTAATTTGCTTCGATGTCTCGTGGGCGACCACATGGGGACGTGTGATCTTGTCCTCCCACATGCGCAACTTGCGTACAATAATTCAAAAAATCGCTCCACGGGCCTCTCATCGAATAAAATTGTGCATGGTTACAATGCACGTGTGCCAATCGACTTGATTCCATTGCCTCAGGCTTATAAGTCAAGTCATTTTGCCCATGAATTTGCTCAACACATACATGCGTTACACTGTGATATCCACCAACGGCTAGTCACTACATACAAAGAATATCAATCCGATGCGAATGTGCACAAACTGGCTCCACTTTTTGACGTAGGAGATTTAGTCTTGGTTAAGTTAATTCCCGAACGGTTACCCACGGGTGCCGTCAAGAAATTGGCCAACCGGCTTGCCGAACCTTTTAAGATTTCAAAGAAGTTGGGCGATAACGCGTACGTGCTTGACTTGCCTAGCGATTGAGGAATTCACTCCATGTTTAATGTTTCCGATCTAACACTATTTCGCGAACCACCACAAGAACTATTTTGCCCCCCTTCTTCATCTCTTCACGGCCATTCTCATGGGTTAGTGAGTGAACCCCCACCCTTACATGTTGTCTCCTCGGACGTACCCACCTTCTCTTCACGCGGGGGTACGACCGATTCTATGTTTGTTTCTAATGCTTTTCCCAGGTTCCCGAAGAGTATCTCTGTCTCGGATTGTATTTTGGATAATCAACTCATTGCTTTCATCCAATGACGGCGTGCACCGCTACTTGGTTCGTTGGAAAGATCGTCCGCTTTGCGATGCTACATGGGTGACCGCCGAGGAGATGAAGCTCCTTGATGATGACATGTTGCACCGTTATCGCTTGGACCACTCACCAGTGATGAGTGATTTCGAGCGTGGGAGGATTGATGGCGCCGACTCGGTTCCACTCGACGACGCTCCGTGCGGCTACGACCTTCGCCCCAACACGAGGAAATCATATCGAGACATGTTGCACAACTTTTAAACTTATCCGTCATTTTTTTCTAACTATTTTCGGCATTTCCATGCGTTCTGCTCGACCAAATTGTTAGGCGGTCAAGAACCGGCTTTTATCTTTATTTTCTGCATTTTATTTTGGCCAAGGACTTTTGAATGACTAGGATTTAACTTCTTTTGATGTGGGGCTAGAGGTACTCCTCTTGGAGAGTATATATACCCCCTCTTTTGTTTTAGGGCAACTTCATTGTTAAGAAAGAAGAAAATTGGGATATCCAATTCCTTGCCTCCATCCCGCTCGGCGCGACACCGACGGAGCCTGCTCGGCGCGACACCAGCGGAGAGCCCCTCTTCCCCCCGACGCGACACCAGCGGCGACCCTCCCTCTCCCTCCCGGCATGATACCGGTCGCCCGCCCCTCCCTCGCTCGCCTACGGGGCTCCTTGCGCCGGTGCCGACTGCGGTCTATTTCTCCCGGATCTCATCCAGTTGGGTAACTCTTTCCTCACCTCCACCTTGTGGCGTGCTTCGCCTATTTCGTTTCAGTTTTGTGTGTGCCTGAACGATCTAGTGTGAGAACAGAAATAACGAACAAATCGGGACAAGTAAGGGCCGTCGCCGTCCTCCAACCAATTGGTCGGAAGGTGTTAATGTATATTTGGACGAATAACGGGTTCGGAGGCATAACGGGTCAGTTCGGACACGTGTAGATCCGATACCCGTAGAAACTCCTTAGGTTTGCCTATTTATACCCGCCTAGGGGCAACGGGTAGGGGATTCCACTTTGATCCCCATCCGGATGCTTCGAGCAACACACTCAATCTCGAAGTTAAGCCCCCGTTGCTCGTAACCGTCCCCCAAAACCGTCTCTCCCGATTCCAGTTGAAGGAGTTCCGTCGCCGGTGTTCGATCGCTGGAGTCGATTTCCTGTAGCCGCCCGGGAAGGACGCCGCCTCCGCTGCTTGATCGCGAAGAAGGAGAAGTAGAACAACGCCATCGCCGTTTTTCCGATCGGACGGAGAAGGAGTTCCGCCGCTGTGATCGATAGGGAAGGACGCCTACGCTCTCTCGTTTTCTGCGATTTCTGCGCCGTCCGTCGGCCATCACAGATCGCTAAAGGCAGAAGAGTCTCGTCTCTCCCATAACCGTTCACGCGAGAACCGCAGTCGCTGTTTCCGATTCTTGGATTCGGAGTTATCGCCGCCTGGTTTCGCGAAGAGAACGGCTCTCGCCGTCGCAGATCGTGAAGGAGAACCTAGCAGGAAACCTAGCCGCTGTGGTTGCCTCTGTTGGGATCGGAATTGGGAAAGAGAGGAGACAGAACCGCCGCCGCTGTTATAGATCGGGAGAAGGTGGTTGTCTTCGATCGGTATCAGAACAACAACAAAAAAAGGATTTTGATTTCGCGATTTGCTTTGGCCGCCACTGGTGTGTTCTGTCGCGAGAAGGGAAGAAGCCTCCGACATCGCCGTTTTTGATCAGGAAAGGAGAAAATTTTGTCGATTCTTGTTCTCCCGTCGCCACTGCCGCCTGGGTTCAGGAAGAAAGAGGCCCGCCGTTTTTACAGATCGAAAAAAAAAACAAAACAAGGGCTGAAAGTCGCCGCCTCTGTCATCACCATTTCTAATCTCCTGAATAAAAAGACATTCTAGATCAGAACAGGTGTTGCTTCAGTCACTTTGATTTACCTTCTCCCGTTCAATTTTCTGGAAGGAAAAGGGCAGCAACACTCTTTGAAGAAGAAAGTTAAAGTTTTTCTTTGGTTTTACTGGAAGCTTTTTAAGTCAAGCTCTAGAAGACCACAACCCGCATACCATTGAGAAAAAGTTTTTTCCTTCCTGTGTTGGAAATTGCTGACAACACTAGGTAGTAGTTTGCACCTCTATTTTGGAGTTCTGTGTTGTGCAATGATGAAAGGAAATAACTTCACCTCTCCCGTGCCGATGAAAAAATTAGAGAAATTCACGGCGACTGAATTCAACGACTAGAAGCTGAATACGCAATTTGGAATGAAGTACCTGAACGTGTTCTACACAGTTCAGTCTGATCGTGCTGCTGTTATGGGGACTGACGATGAGGCACAATGGATTGCTGATGAGGACTTCTGCCGCGACTACCTGCTGAACTGCTTGTCCTCCAGCCTGGCGAAGACGTACATCAAAATGAAGACCGCCAAGGAAATCTGGGAGGCACTGGAGGAGCACTTCAGTCAAGAGGAGGATCTGTCCAAGGCACACCTGGTGGACAAATTCCACTCCTTCATTTTTGACGAGGAGAAGGCGATTCTCCCTCAGGTATCGGATTTTGAAGCTATAGTAGATTCTTTACATAGTGAGAACATTTCTCTGCCAGACAGTTTTGTTGCTGGCACGATTATTTTTAAACTGCCCTCTACATGGTACAACTTTAAAACTGAAATGTACCGCAAGAAGATGCAGGTCGGTCTTAATGACCTCAAGCGATTTATTCGTATTGAGGATGAAAATAGGATTCGACACGCTTTAGAAACTGTTAGCAAGCAGAAGGCTGCGGCTAACATGCTCCTTAGTTCTAAACGCGTGTCGAACCCTAAGAGGACCAGACCCTCCCATGGTAGCTCCCAAGTTGCAGGCCCTAACAAACGCAATAAAAAATTTAAGGGCAAGTGTTTTAACTGCAATAAGTGGGGACACAGTGCATCTGATTGCAGGCTCCCTAAAAGGGAAAGAACCAAAGCACCACAGGATGACAACCAAGCCAATATGGTTAGCCAAGCTGAGCCTTCCGACTTTGTTGTAATGGTCGGAAATGCTACGGCCAGCACAGAGTGGTACTTGGATTCGGGGGCGACGTGCCACGTTTGCAACAATTCTGCTCTTATGACAGGTCTCACTACTGTGAAAGAGTCTGTGACGGTGGCCAATGGTGACACAAGCTGACGTACTAAAGGTGGGGAACGCAACCTTGCTGTTATCCTCAGGTAAGTCTTTAATTTTAAAGAACGTCAAATTTATTCCTTCATTAGCTGCTAACTTAGTGTCTATTAGTCTTTTATGTGATGCTGGTATGTCATTTAATTTTTATAGCGGTAGAGTAACACTGTCAGTTAACTCACACTATTTTGGATGTGTAAAAGATGTACCGACTAAGTCTAGCAAATGAAGTAGTTCAACAAGTTCAAACAAACTTAGTTATCCCTAAGACTCTACATGAGAGACTAGGACACGTGAACTATAGGAAAATGTTCCAAATAGCTAGAACTCACCAGATCACATTAGATACTAAGTTACAGCCTGAGAAATGTGACGTGTGTGCTCAGACTAAGATCACTAGGAAACCTTTTAGTGCGGTTACTAGGAGCACAACACCTCTAGAGCTTATACATTCCGACATATGTGACTTTAAAAGTTTTGTCACCAGAGGAGGAAGGAAGTATATGATCACATTTATAGATAAATGCTCTAGGTTCTGTCACATCTATCTTCTTAAAACTAAAGATGAAGCGTTTGAAAAGTTTTGTCTTTTCAAAACCAGGGTAGAGAACCAACTAGACATAAGAATTAAGAGGTTTAGAAGTGATAGAGGAGGAGAATACATGTCCAGTGAGTTCCGGGGTTTCCTTGCCTCTCAAGGGATCATAGCAGAAACCACTGCTCCTTACTAACCCCAATCGAATGGTATAACCGAGCGGAAAAATAGAACGTTAACAGAGATGTTGAACTCTATGTTGCTCACTGCTGGCATGCCTACTGCTTATTGGGGAGAAGCAGTATTAACTGCAAACAACATTATGAACAAAGTCCCTCATGCTAAGTTAGACGTCACACCCTACGAGCTTTTGTTTAAGAGACCCTCGACATTGACTAAACTTAAGACCTGGGGCTGCATAGCCTATGTCAGGGTCTCTGACCCTAGACGGTCTAAACTTGGACCTAGGACCAACACGTGTATCTACTTAGGTTGTGCTGAAGATAGTGCTGCAGATAGATTCTTAGACCTGTCTAATAATATAATTATTGAATCTAGAGATGCTGTGTTCTTTGAGGATAAGTTCCTTAAGGATAAGAACCTGACCATCCCAGGTATGCAAGTAACTATTACTGAGAAAGAACCTGAATCAGTACCGAGCACCTCTTATTCCGTCCCGGTAGACAATAATGTCCTAGAGTCTAGAAGGACTTCGATGAGAGAGAGAACACCCAGAACCTTCGGTAGTGATTTTGTCACTTACCACGTTGAGGCTGATCCATCCACCTATAAGGACGCGATGAGATCAAGGGATTCCCTATTCTGGAAAGAGGCCATTGATGAAGAGATGAACTCTTTGCTTCAGAACAACACCTGGACGTTGGTTGATAAGCCAAAAGGGGCTAAAACTATAGGGTGTAAGTGGGTTCTGAAAAAGAAGCTCAATCCTAATGGTAGCGTAGCCAAGTATAAAGCGCGCCTGGTGGCTAAAGGTTTCACACAAGTTAGTGGGGTGGATTACTTTGATGTATATTTACCAGTGTGTCACTTAGCAACCAGTAGGATACTCCTTGCTATTGCGTCTATTGAGAACTTTATTGTTCATCAAATGGATGTTAAGACTGCATTTTTGAACGGAGATCTGACCGAAGAGATATACATGAGCCAACCTGAAGGTTTCATAGTACACGGTCACGAAAGTAAGGTCTGTAAGTTGATCAAATCGCTATACGGACTTAAACAAGCACCAAAATTATGACATGAGAAGTTTGACTATAGTGTAAGGAACATGGGATTCATGTCGAGTCTCTCGGACAAATGTCTTTACATACGTCATAGGTCGAACACAGTCGTTATAATATGCTTGTATGTGGATGATATGCTGATTCTTGGTTCTGATCAATCCGTGGTGGATGACGTTAAGTCAGAACTAATGCGGACGTTTAGCATTAAAGACCTAAGTGTAGCTGAGACTATACTAGGCATGCAAGTGAGCTTTGGGAAAAATGACATTTCCCTAAGTCAAAGCCACTACATAAAGTCCTTGTTGGACACGTGGGGATACAATGAACGTAGAGCAGTGGAGACACCTTACGATTATAATAATCACTTGAAGCCCAATGATGGAGCTGCGGTTAGACAGTCAGATTATGCTAAACTGATTGGTAGTCTCATGTATGCTATGGTCTGCACAAGACCTGACATAGCCTTTACGGTCGGCATGTTAAGCAGATTCACTAGTAATCCTAGCCAAGATCATTGGGATGCCCTCGATAGAATGATGCGATACCTAAAGCACACCCAAAAGTATGATTTATGTTATCATGGTCATCCTCCAGTGCTGGAAGGATATTCTGATGCATCATGGTGCTCAGAATTAAACGACAGCAAGTCCACTAGTGGATTTATATTCACACTAGGAGGAGCAGCTGTAGCCTGGAAGTCCAAGAGACAATCATGTATTGCATTGTCTTCTATGGAATCCGAACTCTACGCTCTAGCTTCAGCAGGAGAAGAAGCAGAGTGGATAAGAGATTTGGTGATGGACATTCCACTGTCAAGCCTGAAGTTGAGTTCTGTTGCAGTTTACTGCGACAATCAGGCTACTAAAACGGTTGCTACGAACACTTTGTTCAATAGCAAAAGACGGCAACTCAGGATGAAACAAGCTTGGTTGACCTCCCTTACGAGTCAAGGGATTGTGAACCTCGTTGATGTGAGGTCAAAAGATAATGTTGCAGACGCCTTAACAAAGGGCTTAAATAGAGTTCTCACCATTAAAACATCGGGGAAATGAGATTAAAGTTCATAGAAATATGAAACTTCCTCCTATGTTTATGTTTTTATAGTAAGAACCTATAGTCGCAACATTCAAGTATCTAATAACAGACTGAAAACCCCAAATAATTTCTTAATGAAAGCCCAAGATGGTTAGATGCTAGTCATTCCACACCTGATGACTTAACATCTTTCTCGTTGTAAGCTGATTTGAGAATTATTCAACTGGGAATAAAAAGTCGTTGTATGTGTTAATCTAACATTAGTGATCATAGCACATTATTCCACATTTGATAATGTTGCAAATGACGGTGTGCCAAATCATATGATGAGGTACATAGTGGTCACTAATGCGCAAGATAACAACGTTTGATTTATTAAATCAAAACTTGACTGGTCATAGCTAGACTGGATAGAGATGCTGACAGTGTTACTTCACTACTGCTACAAGTGCTAAGCTCATTTAGGTAGAGCTAGTTTACTTTGATACGTCACTGCATATGTTTATGAATTCATAGAGTCTGACTCATGAAATTCCTTGCAGGCACTGGTGAAGATGGAGGAGAGAAAGTGGATTTTGACATAGATGATGATGATCTACTCTCTGAGTAGAATTGTTACACGTTGATCTATAGTCATTTTTTGTTTTCCAGACTTATTTGATATGAAGTAACACATTTATATTTTTATGATGTATTATGTTATTGTTTTAAACTCATGTTTGTGTTTTTCTTTAAAACTGTGCTAACTCTTATGTAATGTGTAAAGTCGGAAATTTATTTTGATATTCTCCACTTTCTGAACTCCGAAACGTATACGTTATTTGTCACAAATATAAGAGGAGATTGTTAATGTATATTTGGACGAATAACGAGTTCGGAGGCATAACATGTCAGTTCGGACACGTGTAGATCCGATACCCGTAGAAACTCCTTGGGTTTGCCTATTTATACCCGCCTAGGGGCAACGGGTAGGGGATTCCACTTTGATCCCCATCCGGATGCTTCGAGCAAAACACTCAGAAGGAACATGCCCGATTGCTTGATTTCATCGGGTCCTATCGTAGTCGGAGAAATCTCTACGCCAAAATATTCCGCTCGCTAATCTCATCGTCAGGGTTAAGTTGCCACTGTTAGTGATGCGTCGTGGCGGAATTTCTGTGGTGCCCGCGACGTGCTCGAGTAAAGTTGCGTCGCTCTTGTGCGCGTGATAATTTGTGCACAATTCAGTGTGTGCTTCATCAAATTAGGGCTTCGTTTGATTGAACGTTTGGAGCGCTCCTTTTGGGGCAAACGCCGTCGCACTGCGGGTAATCAAATGGCCGGCGATGACGTTTGCTCCTTTTGCACCCGCCGCTCCATGCAAAATGGAGGAAAATTGAGGAATTCCACCCCCCAGTCTGCACTTCTGATATTTTGATTTGCACGCAAATTCATTTGCCCGCAAAAATAAATAAAAAGAAAAATAAATTAATTTGAAAAAAATAATAATTTTCACCTGCAAAATTAATTTGCACCTAAAATTAATTTACACATGTCTAAAAATAATTTTCACAAAACAAACTCCAATGTTTATCTCCAGTTGCGGATTTCCACATCGCGAACTCCGCAGCGATAATCCATTCCCGACGCCTCCCGTCGCCGAGCAGCGAGATCCATCTGCTCTTCGCCTCCCGTCGCCGAGCAGCGAGATCCATCCGAGCATCGAGACCCATCTGCTCTTTGCCTCCCGTCGCCGAGCATCGAGATTCATCCGAGCATCGAGACCCATCTACTCTTCGCCGGCCATCTTCTCTTCGAATCCCGTCACAGAGCTCGATCATCTCGCTTCCTTTCCTTGGATCTTCACGGGACTAGGTCAGAGTT
The DNA here is from genome assembly GCA_039583875.1 of Platanthera guangdongensis. Taxonomy (NCBI): domain Eukaryota; kingdom Viridiplantae; phylum Streptophyta; class Magnoliopsida; order Asparagales; family Orchidaceae; genus Platanthera; species Platanthera guangdongensis. Next base: position 233,780,297 of record CM077158.1, read on the forward strand.
TCCGGTTTTCGCTCGCGCGCATTCAACATTTCATCGCTGGCGCAGGTGCCGTCCCCAACTCTTCTTCCCACATTGCTTATTTGCGTCTACTCGTTTCATTACTCACCGCCTGTTGATCTATTTTTCTTATGTCCCGTCCTTCTCTTCAACATCAGTTTATGAACTTCCTACTTTATGCTAATATATACTGCAAATGATGTATACTGGAGCTTAGTGCACTCTTCATCTTCCATGTTCTTCCTTTTTTCCGATTTTGATTGGTTATATTCCTGAATGTTTGATAATTTCATGCTTGAAATTGTACGCGAGAAAGAGGTCTGCATCCCTACAAAGTAAGGCGTTCCTCTTTTCTTCAACTTTTATCATGTGTTTTGCATTTGGCTTGGAATCTGAAAGAAAAAATGGAAATTAGTGATGAAGACTATGTGAATATACGTAAATATGTGATGCACAAACAAGCCAAAAGAGAGAGGTGCACCAGTGAAGCCTGCGCCTTTAAATCCTCAATGTCAAAGTTCCAGCCACTAAGGCTCTGTTTGACACTCCGGCGGGGCGCCGTTCCGTTCTGAACGAGCCGGAGAAAGGATGTTTGGCGAGTTCTGGGCGAGAACGGCCGGCGTAAAAGGGTGAAATCCCGGTGTTTTGACGCTGGTAGGCGGAGCACCAGTCGACCGTTCTAAACGGCCCTTTCCTCTCTCCTGGCTGGCCTCCCGCCGGCCCGAAATATCAAACAGAGCCTAAGTTCTCTTTTATATTTACTCTGCATAAGAAAAATTTGAATTATACAGTTTGTAGGGATGCAGATCTCTCTATCATCAATAGAAAGGAACTAAGGAAGTCAACCTACAACACTCAAGCCTTTATCCCACTATAGTGGGGTCGGCTAAGGAAGTCAACCTAATGATGAAAAATCTATGATTTTACATCACTCCTAACCTGAAGTAGTTATCATTGGAAGTAGTAATATAAGGAACACCAATAAAAAGAAAGTCATGCTATCAATAGTTATTAGTAATCCTTATTTAAAGATAAGAAATAATAACTTTAAAATAATTATAGTCTGTCGTCGCAGCGACTCTTGGTGCAGTTGAGGCAGTTATAGATTTGATTCATAGAAACCCTAGAAATGTTGTAGACAAGGATGCATTAAGAGCAATCCTATTAAAATGTTTATATGATGGACATGAAGTAAACTACCTTAATCAGTTACACATGTGTAAAAGACCTTTCAACGAGTTATGTGACATCACATGCAAGTAGACTCCTATATGGAATATGGTTTAAACCAAACTTCCACACGAAAAAAAATCTTATTCGCGGTGGTAAGTAGGTCTTCCATATCCAAGAGGCACAAATAGGGACATGGATGGGGACCATATGGTCCTGGAGGAGTAAATCATAAACCACATGTGGGGACATCGCAGTTGACCCAACATCACCCCACCCAAGACGTTCGAGGAAGTGCCCCCTTGGAGAAGAGGGAAAAATCTAAAGGTCAAGCTCCTTGCCATATTAGGACAAAAATTTTGAACAATTCCAGTCCCCTCCGGGCGTAATGAGGTCAGTCACCCAAGTGATAGACTCCAGTGTATCGATATTCACCAGAGTTGGAGCGTGGGAGATAGGAAACTGCATCACACAAGCATGCTGAAGGGCGTGGATAGCCTTCCCATGAATCCCAACGCTGACTGCCCAATGAACCTTGGAAAGGACTACCTAAAAATGCTTGAAAAATCTCCTTCCAAATGTGAGAGCAATGACTCGGGGCAGAGTACCCATAGACGTCATCCGAAAGAAAATATTTGCTCCGAAAAAACTGAGTCCACTTAGAGTCCGAATGGAGGGCAATATGGTCGACAACTTTAGCAAGAAGGGAGTCCTGTTGAAGAACCAAATTCCGAAGACCCAATCTCCCAACTCCTTTGGGAGGGCACATTAGATCCCAGCTAGCAAGATGGATACCCCCCTGGCCAACGCGACCACACCAGATGAGTTGCTCAATCCTACAAAGCATGCCGATAGGGAGGCATATGTGGCACAATAGAAAACAAGAATATTACACATGACGAACTTGATAAGAACCAGACGACCAACGAAGGAGAGGGTCCCGGAATGCTGTTGCCAACATTCACGACGAGGTGCGTCCATGGAGGGTCTACATGCGGCGGTGACGGCGGGCGTGACTCAGACTGGCGAGGAGGAACCCACTATGGCGAGCGCGGTGGATAAATAATATTCAGCTTTTTTTTTGTTGTTTATTTAATATTTTAGTTTTGCTAATTGCACCTCGCTACTATAAGAGATCATGTTGGACCTTGTAATGTTTGTCTTGGATGTGTTATGAAAAAAATGTTGTTCCCTTGTTTTCTCTCAAACCCTAGCCTCCTTCTTCTCTCATTCTCGCCGCCGCCCCTCCCTAGTCTGGATCTCATTTTCATCGGTAATATTTGGTTCGACCTACCGTTCTGCCCGCTACCGAAGCCGCCGGTGTCCCGCCCTATGTCCGCATCATTGTCGCCGTTCGGTGTCGCCAAGTCGTATCGCCGTTCGTTCGTGACTCGTCGTTCTCATCTGCGACAGGACACGAGAGGTCCTGAGTCACGATTCTGCGATTTTGCCCAGGCCGCTTGATCTGCTGCTCGCCCAGGCCGCCGATCCACCGATCCGCTCGATCCACCGCTCGCCCAAGCCGCCGTTCCGCCCGATCCGCTTCCGCGACAGCCAGCCCCTGTGTCTACTTCGTGCCCTTGCTCTTCCATGGCTCCTCCGAGCCTCGCTCCCACTCCGATGCTTCCACCATCGAGGGCCACGACGACATCGTCCAACGTCCCCTCTACGGCCACGACGCTCAGTTCGCCTCCATCCACGCCACGCTGCAGGTCATCCTTACGTCCATGGACATCCGCCTCGCCGCGCCCGCGTTCGCCGCCACGGGAGCTCCTCTCCTAACGGAGGCTCGCTGCCCGACACACCTCTCCGTCCCGCCACCGCCGTGCCCTCTTGGGCTGCCCGACCCTCTCCCTCGACGTTCCGCATTTTTCCGGCACCAACCCCATGGGGTGGATCGCCAAGGCGGAACAATACTTCGACCTCCACCTCACACCGTAGGCGGACAAGGTCGGCACAGTCGTGGTCGGCCTTGACAGATCCGCTCTCCATTGGGCACGATGGCTATGCCAATCCCAACCGTTCATTTCTTGGAGTGAACTGAAATAGAAAATGGTCCAACGGTACGAGACCCGCTACGCCGGTTCCGCAGTCGAGCATCTTTGTAGCATCCGTTAGACGACCGACCTCGATACCTACATCGACAAATTTGTCGCCCTGGTGACACATGTTCCCGACCTTCAGCCGAACCACTATTTGGGTTTCTTCATGCAAGGTCTCCTTCCGTCGATCCGCTCAAGCTTTTACACCAACCATCCGCGGACGGTCTCCGAAACGCTCGACCTAGCGTGTCTCGTGGAGGCGGACCTCTTTGCCTGTCCGTCGGCCGCCCCCGTGTCTCTTCCTCCTCGTCCACCACCACCACGGGACTTCGGTCCGCGACCACCACCCACGGGCGGGCCTTGCCCGAGCCACACCCCGGCCACCCACCACCACGGGACTTCGGTCCGCGACCACCACCCACTGGCGGGCCTTGCCCGGGACACACCCCGGCCACCCACCACCCACCACCCACCACCTTTCCAACGGGGATTACAACGAGCTCAGGAAAAAAGAACTATGCTTCTTGTGTTGGCAACCTTATTCTCCCAATCATGAGTGCACCGTGAAAGAGTTTCATGCAATCATCCGAGATCTTGGGGCCGAAATCACATTGGAGTACTTTGAGGCGCTCGAGATCATCAATGAGCCACAACCTTCGGAGGCCGAAGAAGCCACCTTCAACCACTTAGATCTTCCCTACTTCTCGGTGGGCTTCCTCACCGGGCCTCAGACGATGAAGTTGGCTGGCCTCATCCAAGGGCACCCAGTTCTCATTATGATCGATGGCGGCGCCAGCCACAATTTCATTTCTCATCGTTTGGTACGACAACTCTCCATCCTATGGACACGATCGCCATACTTCATTGTCTGTTTGGGAGACGGTCGCCGCCGCCTAACAACGGGCTCGGGCACTGTCGTACATGTTACCATGGGACCTTGCTCCGTGACGGCAAATTTCTATATATTCGAGTTGGGCGGCGTTGACATCATCCTGGGCGTGGCATGACTGACAATGTTGGGCGACGTCCAGATCATCTGGGCCGAGATGTCTATGCAGTTCCTATGGGAGGGGTCACCTTGCCACCTTGTCGGCGACTCCGCTCTTCTCTGCACACTGGTTTCCTTCCGTTCCATCCAACGCACTACCGATGTGGCATTCTCGACATGGCTTTGGCATCTACAGGCCGAGCCGACGGCTTCCCCGGTGTTTCCACCCGACCTTCGCTGCCTCCTCGAGGAGTTCTCCGACATGTTTACGGCCCCCACGGGATTGCCTCCGGTGCGGGCCACTGGCTATGACATTCCACTGCAGCCCAACACCTCAGCTGTATTAGTCAGGCCTTACCGCTACGGGCATGTCCAAAAGGATGAGATCGAACGCTTGGTGCGAGAGATGCTCATGGGCGGCCTCATCCGCTCCAGTGCGAGCCCTTTCTCCAGCCCGGTGCTCCTCATGTGCAAGGACATGAGTTGGCACTTCTGTGTCGATTACAGGGAGTTGAACAAGGCCACGACCCCGGACAAATATCTCATTCTAGTCATCCAAAAGCTATTGGACGAGCTCCACGCCGCCGTCTTCTTCACGAAGCTTGACCTCCTGGCGGGCTACCACCAAATCTGGGTTCGGCCGGAGGATGTACCATAGGCAACGTTTCGAACGCATGATGGACACTACAAGTTCCTGGTCATGCCCTTCGGGCTGACCAACGCACCAGCCGCTTTCCAACTCATCATGAACAACATCTTCCGAGCAGTACTCTGACAAACGTCATTGTCTTTTTTGATGATATTTGGTGTATTGCTCATCCTGACAGGAACACTTATGTCATGTACGCCTCACGCTCGAGACGATCCATCGACATCATCTTGTCCGCCACCGCAAGAAGTGTTCATTTGGTGTGACCACCGCCAGTTACTTGGGCCACACGATCTCGGCCCAGGGCGTGGCCATGGACGACGACAAAATCTTGGTGGTCCTTCATTGGCCGTCTCTCGCCTCCCTTCGGGACGTCCGAGGTTTTTTTGGGCCTCATCGGCTGCTATCGGCGTTTCATACGGGAGTATGATGCCTTGGCTCAACCCCTGACACAGTTTCTTAAATCTTCCAACGATGGCCCCTTTTCGTGGACCCCTGCCTCCATGTCTGCATTCACCGCGCTCAAGGCAGATCTTGTGAATGGCCCAGTACTGGCCATGCCCGACTTCAATCAACACTTTATCGTGGAGTGCGATGCCTCGGGCACCGGTGTGGGTGAGGTACTCTTGTAAGGCGGTCGCGCCATCGCCTACTATAGCCGGGCATTCTCCACCACCGTCCGAAGCCGTTCAACTTATGAGAACGAGCTCTGGAACTTGTCCTAACAATGCAACACTGGCGGCAGTACCTCATGGGCCGCCCCTTTATCGCCCACACCGATCATCATAGCTTGTGGTATCTCCTACAACAAAAGATCGCCACGCCGACACAACAGTTTAGGGTGGAAAAGCTCCTTTGGTACAACTTCTCCATCGAGTTCCGCCCGGGCCGCACCAACCGGGAGGCGGACGCTCTCTCCCTACAGGTACTCTCCCGCCCGGTCTGGGAGGATGCCGCAGTGATTCAATACGACGCGGAAATGGACCCGCACCTGGCTGCCATTCAAACGGCCCTCATCGCTGACCCAGAAGGCCACCCTCCTTACTCTTTGGTGAGTGGTCGACTTTTCTACCGCGACTGCTTAGTGCTGTCTGCGACCTCAACTCTCATTCTGTGCCTCATCACCGAGTTCCACGCTACTCCAACCGGGGGCCATGTCGATCCTTTCCACACCTATCAGCGTTTGGCTGCTTCGCTGTACTGGCCGCACATGTTTAAGCAAGTTAAAGCCCACGTGGCCGCCTACCTTCCATGTCAGAAGGCAAAGTATGAGGCTATGTTTCCGGGCGGGTTACTTCAGCTCCTGCCGATTCCGGATCGCATTTGGGATGATGTTGCTACAGACTTCATTACACGCCTTCCCCGGTCCAACGGGTTTGACTACGTCCTCGTCATGGTGGACCGACTCTCCTAATACCCACACTTCATTCCTCTCAAGAACCCACACATGACCGCGGGAGTAGCCGGCAGTTTCATCTCCGGAGTCGTGCACCTCCATGGTTTTCCGTGATCAATTGTGAGCGATTGGGATCCCTTCTTTTTGAGCATTTTCTGGACGTCCCTGTTCCTCCTTCAAGGCCCACACCTTCGCATGAGCTCCGTCTACCATTCACAAACGAATGTCTAGTCAGAAGTTCTCAACCTTTGCTTGGAGACTTACCTACGTTGTTTCAGTGGCGAGAGACCAGGCATGTGGGCCAAGTGGTTGGGTTGGATTGCGTACTCGTACAACACCGCCTACCACTATGCAGCGGGAACGACTCTGTTTGAGTCCTACGGCCGACCACCATCGGATGTCGTGCGACACCTACCCGGGGAGTGCCTCGTGCCCAGTTTGGCAGATCACCTCCAAGATCAGGACATCATTCTGGACAGTCTCAACTCTCAAGCATCATCTTCGTCGGGCCCAGACAAAAATGACATCTTTCTCCAACCACAAGCGCCAGAATCTCTCCTTTCAAGTCCGCGAGAAGGTCTTCATCAAGCTCCATCCTTACCGACAACTCACTGTCGCCAAACGCCCTTGCCCCAAACTCGCGCCTCGTTTCTTCGAGCTGTTCGAAGTCGCGGCCTAGATTGACGCCTCGTTTCTTCGGGCTAATGGAGGTGGTGTGATGCATCCTTCATCGCATCCAATATTGCATGACGCCACCATGCGTCATGAAATTTTTATTTATGCATTTTTTTATGTATTCCCTTCGTCGTACTCTTGTTTGTTTGAAATTGCTCGGTTTCGTCGACTTGACCGTCCGACGAAACCCTTAATAAATAGGTCCGGTAATTTTAGTCGTTAGAGCGAGACGGACAAGCTCAAAATTATTTAAAAACGTATAAATTTAAATATTAAAATATAAAAAGGGGGATAAAATAGGAAGCCTGAAATTGATTGCAAATCACAAGTATTTTCACAAGTATTTTAGGGAGATCTACAAGGCACCTTTTTGAGAAGTGATAAACTTTCGTATGAAACTATTCTCACATGGCAATTAATTAAAAGTTAGCGAATTGTATATATTAAGGAGGCCTCGGTAGTTGAAGGCAGGAACCAGAACACAAAGAAACAAAAAGTTTTCGTTTATCTACTTGTCGGTATCTCGTACGGTCGCCCCTGTCGAATCGACGCTCCATCCTGCTCGACACCGACAACGACGCCGCTCAACTGCCGCCTCCATTGTCGTTCCTCGACGATCCAGCCGAAGATCGCACACACCGACGAAAACTTGATGCCCCAACCAACCAGCGCCGTCTCGACGAATCGGCGATCTCCTCCGGTCAACGCCGCCGGGAACTTTCCCTCCACACGCCGGCGATCTCTTCCAGCCCATGCCAGCCGCGTGTCTCAAGTTTCTCTCTCCGGTGAACGTCTGGCCCCACGACCTTTGCTGTTGCTGTCGATTGCACGCGACCTTCCGACAACAGAGGGTTTCAACGACCATTCTTCCAGCAAACAGTGGCAACAACGACCATTCTCTGCGACGGATTTGGAGACGGCTTGTTCTCCTGCGGTATCGATACCTTTCCCTGCTCTAATTTTTCTAGTGTTCAATTTATGCAATCCTTTAAATAATTAAGAGCTTGCCCGAACGTTCTAGCCACCAAAATCGCCGTATATTTCATAAATTATTGTTTGTGGATCGTGCTTGTAAACGTACAAATCCCACGACGGTTCGAACCGTTAAGCGCCGACAAATTCTCTGTATAACGAATAACGAATTTGTTGACGTTTGTCGATAAGAGCAGTTTTACGCGCGAACATCTCGTTTTGGTCTGCTTGGTCTCTCGTAAAATTTAAATTAATTATTTATTTTCAATTCCATAGTTCTTTTTATAACAAAATAAAATAACATTTTGCTTAAAAATTAATTATTTAAGAATCCTGGATTCGAGTCTACATCAGTTTGGTATCAGAGGGTATGTGATTCGATCCTATTGCGAATCACGTGATCCGAATTTAAAAACTTTTAAAACAAATTTATTTTAAAATATTTATAACTTTATTTAAAAAAAATCATCAAAATCTTTTCACTCATTTTAAAATTATTATAATCAAGCTTTTCTAAATAAAAGTAAGTAACAAGTCAAATTATTTTAAATGAAAAATCGTGTAGAAAAAATTGAGGATAATGTCACCACCCTGAGTACACAAATTCAAAACCTCACGAACTCTATTGAAGCGCTAATCACAAGTGCCAACGAGAACCAAAGGAGTGTAGGTCAAGCGATCACTGGTTACGTATGAGTGTGAATGTGTTAGAGGCCAACCAACACTTAGGCCTAATTCCACCACCCCCGGTCGAGCACTTTCCAAATCATAGGAATTTGGAGCAAGAAAATCCACGACATCTCGAGCCGGTAGTCCCCAATATAAGAGAACCGCCTCGTTGAAATTTAGGAATAAAATTAGATGTCGGCGATTTTGAGGAACGAATAGAGCCTGAGAGTTGTCTGGATTGGTGTGATATGATGAATCGTTACTTAATTTGGAAGCAATTGCCACCAGCTAGGCAAGTAGAGTAAGCCGTCCTTAGGCTAAAGGGGTCCGCCTTAGTCTGGTGGGGACAACTAGAGCTCGCTAGATTCAATTTAGGGTTACCTCCCATCACCACCTTGAATGAATTTAAACCCAGGTACACGCCCGTGTGGGGGGGGGGGGGGGGGTGTCACGTGCGGTGCGATGGTGGTTAACGACTTTTGGGCCGCACCTGCAACTTCATTGAATGTGCGGAACACGCCCCAGGTACACGCCGAAGCCGGGCGTGACCTGGGGGCATATACGATGCTTTTTCGAGAACTGGACTTCGGACCATGGCTTCATCTGGGTTTGGTTACATGCCCTAAGTACACGCCCTGGGAGGGCGTGACCTGGGGGCGTGTAACAGGAGAAAACCCAAAAAAACCCCAAAACCTGAAAAACAGAAAATAAACTAAGTTAGAACAATAATTATAAAAAAAACTAAATATGGGATAATTGCATACGTTTAAAGTAATTAAATTCTAACTTTTACCCTAGCAAATTAAACTAAAAAAAGTATTATCAAATTCCACCAAACTTATGCTTTGCTTGTTCTCAAGCAAAGATATATAAACTAGCTTACATAAAAGTAACAAATCAAAAATTTTTAATTATGCTAAACACAAGTACCATGCGAAATTCTAAGTAGGGAGAAAATGAAAAGTACTTGAACATGTTTTAACAATTTATAAACTTTACTAACAAAAATTATTTATTCAAAATTGTTGGATATTGCATATAATATTTGTATTGATTACGTTATTTGTATCCTAAATAGATCGATTCCTATTTAGGAAATATGGGAGCACACGGATCACTGACGTGTCATATCGCTGTATTTGTATAAATACCCCTATGTAGATGAATAAACTCAATTAACTTTTCTCCTCCAACATGGTATCAGAGCCTTAGGGCTAAAATACCTCTCCCGTGCGTTTTTCTCCTTTCTCCCGCGCGAACAACCCGCTGACCTCCGCCCGCAACTCCGCCGAACTCCGCTCGCCTCTCCCGACCCGCTGGCTCCGGCGGCCCCTAGCCCCACCTAGCCACGAATGATTCCCCCTCCCGCTCCTCCGCCGCACCCCGCACCCGCCTCCGGTCGATGTACGCACGCCGCGCCTCCCGCGCCAGCGACTGTCGGGCCCTCGGCCCTCTTCCAGCGGCCCTCGGCCACCGCCAGCACCTCCGGCCCCTGTCCTGCGTCGTCTCCTTGATACCGCACATGCGATGCTCCTCCTAATGTCCTTTCCGATGCCTACACCATTCTTTTTGGGTTCCTTCCTCTTTCTCTGAGGCCGACCTAGTTTCTATCTAGGACGCTCTTTGCTCTCCCGGGGGATCTTGATTTGTATTCTTGCTTACCATGGCCGGGACCGATGGCTCCCCTACCGAATCTTCCACCACCAGTACACCCCCAACTACAGTGACGTCCAGCGGCTTCCCTCGCCCGGGACATGACCACAATACGCCTCAACTCACGACGATTCGTCTGGATTGCACCAACTATCTCCCGTGGTCTCGGACTGTTACTCTTGCTTTGAAGAGCAGGAGGCTGTTTGGATATGTCATGGGCACTACACCCATACCTCGTTCAGATTCCCCAGATTGGGTGCAATGGGAATCAGAGAACTCCCTCGTCATGTCCTGGCTGACTAACTCCATGGTCGAATCCATCGCTCGCAACTCTCTTTCTGGATACGGCTGCAGACATTTGGCGAAGGGCAGAAACTACCTACTCCTGTCGCGGCAACGCGGCCCAGATCTTTCAGCTACGACAAAAGATCGTCCTTTTTCGCCAAGGAGATCGCCCTCCGTCTGCCTACTACCTCGAGTTCACCCAACTATATCAAGAGTACGATCACTTTGACTCCATCACTTTGGCGTCGCCTGAGGATGAGCTCCTTGTTCGCGCACTGGAAGATCACAACCGAGTTTTTGAGTTCCTTCATGGGCTACATAGGGATTTTGACCAAATCAATGTGCAGATACTTGGCCGCTCACCCTTACTACCCTCTCTTCCAGAGGTTTTCAGTCTCGTTCAGTAGGAATTTGATCGGAGGCAAACTTGGACTCCTGAGTCTCCTCCAGATGGTTCGGCCTTGACGACACCGGTTGGGCTACGAGCGACTCGTGACTCTCGACCGAAGTCAACTGACAAGGATCACCTCCTCTGTGACTATTGTGGGAAGAACCATCATACACGGGAGACTTGCTTTCGGCTTCATGGGTTCCCTACACCCAGTGGTGGCTCTTCCTCTCGTGGCGGTCGCGGTCCTGGTCGCACTTCGGGTCGCTCTACCCAGCCTCGCTCCGCGCACCTGTCTGATGTTTTCGACGAGCCACAGCTTCCGGCAACTCCCACATTGACTCTGACGCCTGATGAGGTCCTTGCTTTCCGACGCCTGATGCATGACCCATCACCAGAGTCACAGGCCTCTTTGCCCTCATATGCCCATCAGGGGCCTTCCGGTGCTCATGCTGCCTCCACCCGTCCCTCTACTCACTGGATCATTGATTCTGGAGCAACAGACCATATGACCGGCTCCTCCTCAGGTTTTGTGTCCTACCTTCCGTTGTCTGGTCAGGACAAAGTGAGCATCGCAGATGGTTCCCTCTCTCCCATTGCCGGAAAGGGCTCCATCTCGTGCTCCTCCCTAACTCTTTTATCTGTTCTTCATGTTCCGAACTTTACCCGCAATCTCCTTTCTATTAGTCATATAACCAATTCTATGCACTGCTCAGTAACTTTCTTTCCTTCTTTATGCATTTTTCAAGACCTGAAGACGGGAACGGTGATTGGAACTGGTAGTCTGGTGACGGGCTATATGTGTTCGATTCTTCCACCCCGGTCTCTTCTCCCCGAGCTCTCCATGTGGATCGGAAAGCTACTTTGGAGTCCTGGCACTGTCGGCTGGGACATCCGTCTATCCATTCTATGAAACGCTTATTTCCTAATTTCCCGTCTGGGTTAGTTGATAAATTTCGCTGTGATGCATGTGATCGTGGTAAAAATCATCGTACCTCTTTTTAATCATATTTCTTCTCCAAGTACTACTCCTTTCCATTTGATACATAGTGATGTTTGGGGTCCTTGCCGGGTTGCATCTATTTCGGGTTGTTTTTGGTTTGTAACTTTTATCGACTGTTTTTCACGTACCACCTGAGTTTACCTTATGAAAGCAAAAAATGAGGTCTTTCCCTTGTTCCAGCGATTCTACAACATGGTCTCTATGCAGTTTTTGACCCCCATCAAGATTCTCCGCACCGATAATGGCCGTGAATTCATTGATTCCACTTTCGAGCAATTCCTCGCCAATCGGGGGATTATCCATCTGACCTCCTGCGCCTACTCCCCTGCTCAAAATGGGGTGGCTGAGCGTAAGAACCGCCACCTATTGGAAGTTGTTCGGTGTCTCCTTCTCCACATGCAACTCCCTAAATACTACTGAGGGGATGTTGTACTCACCGCAGCGTACCTTATAAACCGTATGCCATCTCGTGTTCTCGGTTTCAAAACTCCCCTCACCACACTTGGGGTGCCACCTACCACTCTCCCACCACGTGTTTTTGGGTGTGTTTGTTTCGTGCATATCTACCACCGCCCGAAACTTGATGCTCGTGCGCACAAGTGCGTATTCATTGGCTACTCCCCTACTCAGAAGGGATATAAATGTTTCGACCCAGTCAACAAGAAGGTTTACGTTACCATGGACGTTACCTTCCGCGAATCTGAAAGCTACTATGGGTCCTCACTTCAGGGGGGGGGGGGGTCTCTTCCCACAACGGAAGTGAGTACCTTACCTTACTCTGACACCCCTCTACCTATTCCTCCGGTATATCATCCCTCTCAGTCTACACCTTGCGCCCCTCCTGTCAAGGTCCCTGTTACTAAACCTCCGCAGGTTTACACTCGTCGACCCAAGGGATCGAACACGCGGCCCAATATCTGGATATTAGACCGCCGACCTGACCCGTCGTCGGGATCCATCATCCCTACGGAAGGTACCTCCACTCGACATCCATTATCTCAGTTTGTTTCTTACTCATCCCTAACAGCTTCCCATGGAGCATTTGTTTCCTCTTTGTCCTCTGTCTCTATCCCCACTTCATGGCAGGATGCCCTTTCCGACGACAGGTGGAAGTTAGCAATGCTCGAAGAAATGAGTGCCCTGGAAAAAAACGTCACATGTGACCTGGTACAACCGCCACCAGATAAAAAGGCTGTTGGATGCAAATGGGTATTCACCGTCAAACAGAACCCCTCAGGCATTGTAGAAAGATACAAGGCACGACTCGTGGCAAGAGGCTATACTCAGACAGAGGGCATAGACTATCAGGAGACCTTTGCTCCTGTTGCAAAAATGAATTCGATCAGAATCTTCATATCTTGTGCTGCCTGCAAGGATTGACAACTATGCCAATTGGATGTGAAGAATGTTTATCTTCATGGCGACCTGGAAGAAGAGATCTACATGGCTCTCCCTCCGGGACTCAGCCCTAGCGGATCAAAAGGGAAAGTGTGCAGATTACGAAGGCCACTCTATACCCTGAAACAATCAGCCAGGGTCTAGTTTGGAAGATTCCACAAAGCCATGAACAGGTTTGGGTACCGTCAGAGCAATGCCGACCACACCCTCTTTATCAGAATCAATAAGAGGAAGTTAACCGTCCTGATTGTCTACGTAGATGATATCATAATCACTGGGGATGACAAGGAGGAGATTCAGGCACTGAAGGAGAAGTTGGCAAAAGAATTTGAAGTGAAAGATTTGAGAAATCTCAAATACTTTCTCGCCATTGAAGTTGCAAGATCAAAGCATGACATTTTCCTATCACAAAGGAAGTATGTACTCGACCTCTTTGAAGCCACTGGGATGAGCGGGTGTCGGCCTGCCGACACCCCAATCGAAGCCAATCACAAGCTAGGCAGAGAAGATGGCGATGTGATCGATGACATTCCCAGTTACCAGAGGCTGGTAGGGAAGTTAATCTACTTATCTCACACTCGACCAGATATCTCTTATGCTGTGGGAGTTCTCAGCCAGTTTATGCACTCGCCAAATGCCCGTCATATTGATGTCGCACATCGTGTCCTCCGATACCTCAAGTCCTCACCAGGGAAGGACATCCTGTTCTCACCAAATAAAGAGTTGATTATTGAAGTTCACACTGACGCAGACTGGGCTGGATCGCCCACCGATAGGCGCTCCACAACTGGATATTGTTCCATGATTGGTGGGAATTTGGTCAGCTGGAGAAGCAAGAAACAACATGTTGTTGCTAGGTCCAGTGCTGAGGCCGAGTTTAGAGCAATCACATATGACATTTGTGAAGGATTATGGGTCTCCACTATCCCGAAGGAACTTGGGCTTAAAGGAAGTGAGCCCATCAGATTGTATTGTGACAACAAGGCTGCAATCTCCATTGCCCACAATCCGGTACAACATGATCGTACGAAACACATTGAGATTGACAGACATTTCATCAAGGAAAATATCGACCGAGGAACCGTTGTTATCCCATTCATACCATCTGACCAACAGTTGGTCGATGTTCTCACAAAGGGTCTAAGTTCTAGTATGTTCACAGATCTTATTGGCAAGTTCGGCATGACTGACATCACACGCCCAACTTGAGGGGGGGGGGGGGGGTGTTGGATATTGCATATAATATATGTATTGATTACATTATTTGTATCATAAATAGATCGATTCCTATTTAGGAAATATGGGAGCACACGGATCAATGACATGTCATATCACTGTATTTGTATAAATACCCTCATGTGGATGAATAAACTCAATTAACTTTTCTCCTCCAACAAAAATTTTAACCAGAATTCTTTTAAATAGATCTAAGTCAACAAGTGAGTAAGCGCATTGAGTTGTTACTAGATCCAAGAGACATATTATAACTATATCAATCAAATAACAAAAATCTAAATTCATACCAAAAACTTAACTAATCTAATTTTCTTCTCTGCCTAGCTAATAAACAAACCTATGAGCATGAATCAAAAGAACTTATTAGGACCAAAATATTTGACTTAGGTAAGTAATTATGAGTGGAATTCAAAGATAAACATGGTGGCTAAAATCACACTAAACTAAAGCATGAGTTTCAAAAATTTCAACTAAATAAACAATTTTTTTTTATTTTGATGTAATAATAAAATTTTTTTGAAAACAAGGCCATAATAATTTTTTCTTCTTTTTGAAATTGGCCAAACAAAAATTGAAACTCATTTTTTGAGCATTTTTTTCATGAAATTCTCCAAATATCATATAACAAACATAGTCACAAAATGAAATTATAAATGAAACTCATAAAAATAGTATGATCAAATAGGTTCGATAAAATGAGCTTTGATGAAAGTAAAATGATAAGTGGAGGTAACAATTAAAATGAGAAAAAAAGGCTCAAAAGAGACTAAGGATATATTTTAAAGGTTGACATGAAGTCTCAAACGAAAACAAAAATGACCTACATCATTTCCATGCTTCTAAATTTAGCTAAAACATAAGTTTTGAAAAATTTCAAAAAGTAAGTCCTAGATATTAAATGAAGACTAATAAAATTATCTTGAAAATAGGAATAATATGCGTCTTGGATTATTCACATCTACTACACTAGTCAAAAGTTAACATTACAAAATTACATAAAAAAAGAAAAATAGTGGATGAAAAATTTTTTAGAGAGTAAAAAAATAGAGAAAGAAAACCATAAAAGAAAGTTCAAGTTTTAGAAAAACATTTCACATTAACCTGCTACCATGAATTAAAACACATGCCCAACATTTTACTTGTGAAGTATAATTAAAAAATGATTAGAAAAATTAAAATTAGCTAAGTTAATATAAGAAATTTTACATAAAACAAGGGGTACTATTGTTTTTTTTCAAAATTAGTTTAACTACTAAAATAAAAAAAACATTTTTATATTCTCTTTTTTTGGAATTCTTCTAAAAACAAAAGCAAAAGAGAATTAACATCTAAGAAAGAGAAAAAACACTAATAACTATATATATATATATATATATATATATATATATATATATATATATATATATATTCTAAAAACACTAATAACTCTAAAGAAAAGAGAAGAAGGAAATCCTCCCCCAAGTTTAAAATGAACATTGTCCTCAATGAAGAAAGGAGGGGAAGGAGAGAGAGAAATTAATAAAGAAAATTGAAATTAAAGAATTGAAAACAGGTACTTCCCCGGATTTACGAGTCGCGAATGGATGTGTGATGTCGTTCCCCCATGCTTGCGCTTTGGAACTCCATGAAATATCATCTTGAACTTTTGTTGGAATCAACAACGTTGGAGCAGGCGATCACAGAACTTCAGCTTGTCGGAGCCGCCCAGGGCAAAACTGAAAAACAAAAAAGAAAGCAAACAGAAAAAACCTTGGGTTGCCTCCCAAGATTGCCCTTTGTTTAAAGGTCGTTTGAGCTCGACCAAAAAAATATTGTACAAAAAAAAGTCTAAGTTTATTACAGTCCATGCAGAATAAATTTAACATTGTCTATACATAAATCATTACCAGAAAAATATAATTTCAGACGCTGCTCATTAACTTTGAAATCACCCTTATCTGGGTGTGAAATTAAAACAGTGGCATAAGGAAAAACTTCTTTTATAGAAAAAGGACCAGACCATCGAGACTTGAGCTTTCCTGGAAATAAATGCAGACATGAATTATATAACAGAACTTGGTCACCCGACTTGAAAGTTTTTGGGTGCCTTAAATTTTTATCGTGAAAACGCTTCGTTCACTCTTTATATAATTTGTTACTTTCGTACGCATAAGAGCGCCACTCGTCGAGTTCGTTAAGTTGGAATTTTCGAAGATCGGCGACGGAGTGAGGATCGAAATTTAAAAATTTAAAGGCCCAAAATGCGCAATGTTCTAGTTCGACGAGTAAATGACATGACTTTCCATAAACTAACCGATACGACATACAACCGATGACGGTTTTGTATGCTGTTCGGTAAGCTAATAGAACGTCGTCTAATTTAACTGACCACTCCTTACGTGAAGTAGAAACTGTCTTTTCTAAAATGCGTTTTATTTCCCTCTTTACTACCTCGACTTGGCCGTTAGTTTGAGGGTGATATGTGGTTGGAAGCTTATGTGTAACACCATATTTTTAAAAAGTTTTTGCAAGTTGTGCGTTACAAAAATGTGAACCCCTATCACTAATGATTGCTTTTGGAGTACCGAATCGAGAAAATAATTTTTTTTAAGAACAAGATAACAACTCGGGAGTCGTTGGTAGGAAGAGCATGAGCCTCCGCCCATCGAGAAACGTAATCTACTGCAACTAGAATATACTTATTTCCAAAGCTAGAAGGAAAAGGACCTACAAAATCAATTCTCCAAAGGTCGAAAACTTCGCACTCGAGGAAATAATTTTGTGTCATTTCATTTTTATTAGAGATATTGCCTGACCATTGGCAGTTATCGTACCGGCTCACAAAAGATTGGGCATCTTTAAAGAGGCTAGGCCAATAAAAGCATGCACTAAGAACTTTGTGAGCGGTCCGTTTGGCTTGATAGTGCCCGCCGGTCGGTCATTCATGTAAGTATTTTAAAATATCCTATCCTTCGTGAAATGAGACACATCTCCTCACAACTTGGTCTGCACAAACTCGAAAGAGATGCGAGTCCTCCCAAAAATAATTCTCCAGATCAGAAAAGAAATTCTTCTTTTGCTGAGAGGAGAATTCTTTTGGGAGGACACGAGACACTAAATAGTTGGCGAAGTTTGCAAAACAAGGAGAAGTGAAAGTGTTAATTAAAAATAGTTTTTCATCGGAAAAATAATCACTAAAAGCTTTTTCATCTAAATTTTCAATATACGGGTTATCTAAACACGACAGATGGGCTGCAGCCAAATTCTCGGCCCCCTCTTATCTCGGATTTCCAAATCGAACTCCTGGAACCAGCGAATCAAGCGCGGCGTGGCATCCGATTTAGCAAGTAAGTTCTTGAGGGCCGAGTGGTCTGTGAAAACTATAATTTTAGAAAGCGTAATGTAGGGGCGAAACTTGTCGAAGGCAAAAATAACCGCTAATAACTCCTTTTCCGTCGTGGTGTAATTCTCTTGTGCGGATGTGAGTGTTTTACTCGCGTAGTAGATAGGGTGAACGTTTTAGATATGTGTTGTCCTAGAACGACTCCCACCGCAAAGCTACTCGCATCGCACATAATCTCAAAAGGAAGTTCCCAGACCGGAGCTATCATAATAGGACACGTTAATTAATTTAGTTTTATTAATTCGAAGGCAGATAAACAAAGATCGTCAAAGTGAATAGGAGCGTCTTTTTCTAGCAGCTGAGTAAGGGGTTTGGTGATTTTGGAAAAATCTTTTATGAACTTACGGTAGAAACCGACGTGACCTAAGAAACTGCGTATGACCTTAACATTGGTTGGCGCCTTGGCGGTGGCAATTTTTCAATTACCTCGATTTTCGCGCTATCAACCTCAATCTCTCTCGAAGAAATTTTATGACCTAAAACTAAACCCTCCCTAAGAATGAAATGACATTTTTCCCAATTCAGGGCAAGTTTAGTTTCCTCACATCTCTCCAAAACTTTTTCTAAGTTTTCTAAGCAGATATCAAAAGAGTCACCGAACACGGAGAAATTATACATAAAAACCTCCATAATACTTTCAACGTACTTGTCAAAAATAGCTAGCATATATCGCTGAAATGTTGCTGGACGCATTACATAACCCAAACGACATTCTTCGATAGGCGAAGGTGCCAAAGGGACAACCAAACGTCGTTTTCTCCTGGTCCTCGAGTGAGATAGGGATTTGAAAGTATCCCGAGAGACCATCGAGAAAACAATAAAAGCTATGCCCGGATAAACACTCTAAGATTTGATCGATGAAAGCCAAGGGGAAGTGGTCCTTGCGGGTGACGTCATTCAACTTACGATAATCTATACACATACGCCACCCCATCATCGTCTGTGTCGGAATTAGATCATTATTTTCATTTACTACTACCGTGATCCCTCCTTTCTTAGGAACTACCTGAGCGTGGCTAACCCACTTGCTATCTGATATGAGATAGATAATTCATGCGTCTAATAGTTTCATTACCTCGCCATTTACTACTTTTATATTTGAATTTATGCGGCGCTGAAGTTGAATAAATTTGCTTAAATTATCTTCCATTAAAATTTTATGTGTGCAAAACGATGAGCTTATGCCTTTTATATCAGAAATTTGTCAAGCAATAGCTCGACGGTGCTTTTTTAAAACGTGTAGAAGTTTATTATTTTCAGATTCAGTTAAAAATGCCGAAACTATCACCGACGGCTTATAGTCTTTTTCTAGAAACGCATACTTCAAGTGATCAGGTAGTTCCTTCAGTTCTAACGCAATAGGTTCCTTGTATGATGATTTAAACGGTCTTTCTTTTTCAAAAATCATTTCTTTGTAAACTTTTGATTTATATTGAAATTTTGTTGGATGTGGATCTATGGCCAACACCGTTTCTTGCAAAGACTCAGGTGAGATGTTTGAAGAACAAAACAAAGAAGAAAAATCATTTTCAGAAATGGAAAGAGAAGAGTTATCATTTAACACGTCTAGAAAGAAACAAGATGCTTCATTTCTAGGGTATTTTTCATAGAAGGGGTGATGGAGAAAGCAACGTTGTCGTCTCTGATTCATAAGAAAAGCTTTCCGTTGCTCACATCGATGATAGCACGAGAGTTGACAAGGGTCGGCCAAGGATCACGGGAACCTCGACGTCCTCTTCGATGTCCAAAATGACGAAATCCACCGGAAAGATGAATTTGTCGACTTTAACTAAAACGTCATCCACGATTCCTAACAGATACTTTACTGACCTTTCGGCAAGCTGAATACTCATTCTCGTAGGGCTAAGGGTACCCAATCCTAACTTCTTAAACAATAAAAATGGCATCAAGTTGATGCTCGCTCCTAAGTCGGCTAGCGCGTGCTTAATAACTAAGTCACCAAAAACACAAGGGATAGAAAAACTACCCGAATCGTTTATTTTTTTGGCAAGTTATTTGTTAAGATGGCGGAGCACTCGGTATTTAATGTTACGTGCGATAAATTCTCTAGCTTTTTCTGATTTGTTAGAAGATCCTTCAAGTACTTAGCGTACTTGGACATTTGAGATATCGCTTCATGAAAGAGCAAATTGATATGTATTTGCTTGAACATTTCTAGGAAGCCATTATATTGATCATCTAACCGCTCTTTGTTTAGTTGAGACGGATAAGGTGGAGTAAGATCATTTTTCAAAGCAGAGGGTGGAGTGATGAAATCTTTTTCAGCGGGTGAAATATTTAAAACGGGGGCGGAGATTGCCTCGGGCTCTTCTCTAACCATACCAAAAATTTGCTTCCCACTCTGAAGAGTTATAACTTTCGCTTGCTCTCTCGGGTTGGGCTCGGTATTAGCAGGGAGAGACCCGGGGGGTCGCTCAAATATAATTTTAGCGAGCTGCCCTATTTGGCTCTCCAGATTTTTAACGGACCTGTTGGGTTTCTAATGGTCGCGTCGTTTGCATTAATATATTTCGAAAACATTTCCTCCAAGCTTGGAGGTTTTTGAAAATTTTGAGGTGGTAGAGGTGGTGCGGAAAAATCGTTTTGCGAAGGCCTGCAAATAACGTTCGTATGATTACTCCAGGAGAAATTCGGGTGATTTTGCAAATCAGGATTATAATTGTTCGGAAAAGAAAATCCTGGCGCAGGAAAATTAGCAACAGACAAATTATTGTAAGCATTCCTAGGTATATTGTCAACAAAATCAATTTGTTTGGCGACAGCTTTTGCAGATTCCCATCCCTAAGGGGCGGAGGGAGCAGTCATTTCCGATACCTTTTTGCTAAGCATTTGTACTTGCAGTGCCAGCTGAGAGACATTATCCACCTCGTACATACCTGCAGGTTTGTTTGGGCGGGTTCTTGACATATTCCACTGATAGGTGCACATGACCATATCCTCAAATAGCTCAAGAGTGACTTCTGGGGTTTTGTGGTTTAAAGTACCACCGAAAGCGACATCTATCATTTGCTTTGCATTTTGATTTAACCCATTATAAAATGTCTGCACTTGTAACCATACATGCAGTGCATGATGAGGGGAATATCTTAAAAGTTCTTTAAATCTTTCCCATGTGTCATATAGAGTTTCAGAGTCTATTTGGCAAAAAGAAGAATTATTGTTCCTAAGTTTTGTAGTTTTTGCTGGCGGAAAGTATTGCGTCAGAAAATTTTCAGTTAATTGATCTCAAGTGGTGATACTTCCTCTAGATAGAGTCATCAACCACTGTTTTGCTTTATTTCTTAAAGAGAAGGGGAAGAGTCTAAGCCTAATCACATCATTTGTAACACCATTTATCTTGAAGGGGTCACAAATTTTAAGAAATCTAGCGATGTGTGCGTTCGGATCTTCATCTTGCAATCTGTCGAACTGCACATATTGCTGCACCATTTGAATTATGTTAGGCTTTAATTCGAAATAGTTATTAGCTACGGCGGAGCGCACTATACTAGATTCTATACCCTCCAAATTTGGCCTTGCATAATAGAACAAAGGCCTATTCAGGGCTTCCTCTAGGTTGGGCTCTTCCATTTTTGAATTAGAGATTGACTCGGATTACTCAACCGGTTCTTGGAAAGTATGATCTTGAAATCGCGAATTTCTCCGAAGAGTACGCTCAATTTCTTGGCCCAATTCCAAAATTTGTGATGAATTCACTGACTACCCGGTGAAGGGTTCGCACGGTACCTTAGAAAAAAAATTTGAAAATATATATTTTTTAGTTGTTTAACTTCCGAACATCCCGCTGACTACCCGGTGAAGGGTTCGCACAGTACTAGACAAAATAATGGTATTTAAGCCACATTGCTCTTTTCGAGAGAATTGGGTGATGTAGAAAGAAGGTGATGTGGGTTTCTAAAGATAGCGTTTAATTTTTATTAATTTTTAATTTTTGAAGAAAGAGAGGTGATAAAAGTAATATATTCGTGTTTTCTAAATATCAACGAAAAGTTGCTTCTCCGGTAACAGCGTCAAAAACTTGATGTCTAAAATTCGTTTCGAAAATAATTCCGAACTAGTAATCCAATGAAAGCAAGTATACCTATCGAATTGTAGGAATGTGACACAAGTGTCGTTTTGAAATTCGGGAATCGTTGAATAATTGTACTCACACGAATTACTATTATCTTATCGAAATATATTTTAGGATTTGCTTAGAAAATTAGAAAAAGAAAATTACTTGCAAATAAAGAGAAGTGTTTAAATTATGATCAAGAAATAATACTCGATCGTGAATCACCTCGGCATAAGTTAATCAGAAATGAAATAACAACCTAAGTCTTAATAAGGTAAAGGTCCTTGACCGTGGAGGTTCCCAAAGTTTGAACACGCTTCTCTCGAAGACATGCCCAACTGAGTTTAAGAAGATCCGACCGAACTCTTGTCCCGTATTCGGATACCTAAAGCTCGCCTTAAGTAATGAACCCCGCTATTGGATTTTACTCAAATCCAGGAGCTTTACGTCATCCTCTCTCGAAGGGTGCGTGCAACTATCTTTACTCTTGAGTGTTCACTTTAAACTATGAGCCTCTCGGCTAGCTAAGAGTGAAATTCTAAACGGAGACTATATATCGATAATATAGTTCAATTCGAAATAAGTCAAGAGTAAATCGAAGGCGTAAGCCCTAAAAAGAAGAAGAAAGCTAAAACATCATAATTAATCAACTCATCCTCGGATCATCAAGATCGAGTAGTATGAGGATATAGTTACTCATGATGTAGATAATGAAAATCATATTAAAAATATGCATAACAAAAAGGAAAGAGTGGAAGAGGGAATAACAAACTATTTTATTTATTCTTGAACAACAGTTACGAAGAGGGTATAAAGACATTACGAGGAGAGTTTGCAAGAAGGTTACAAGTACGATAAAAAAATTGCAATAGCATTAAAGTATGAAAACTAACCTGAAATACTCTAAAAACAAAATTAAAATCATAAAATCCTAAAAATTCTAAGAAAACCAAGTAGCAACAACTTCCTTTCCTGCCAAGATCTGTATTGAGAACCCTTGGAGATGCTCTCAATTTATAAAAATATTTCTGGCTGGGTCACGCCCCCCTTACACGCCCGGGTCGGGCGTGTACTTAGGGGCGTGTAAGCTCCGTTGACCTCGGCTAGCTGAAATTCGGCGGAGTATGGCTTGGCTCGGATGTGTACTTGGGGCGTGTTCCGCGCATTCAATGAAGCCGCAAGCGCTCCCCAAAAGTCCCTAACCACCGTCGCACCGCACGTTACACGCCCCCCCCCCCCCCACACACACACGGGCGTGTACCTGAGGCGTGTACCCCAAGTCCCGAACCAAGCCATACTCTGCCGAATTTCAGCTAGCCAAGGACAACAGAGCTTACACGCCTTAAGTACACGCCCGACCCGCGCGTGTAAAGGGGGAGTGGCCCAGCCAGAAAAATTTCTATAAATTGATAGCATCTCCATGGGTGCTCAATCCAGCTTGGGAGGGAAGGGAGTTGCTGCTACTTGGTTTTCTTAGCATTTTTAGGATTTTATGCTTTTAATTTTGTTTTTATAGTATTTCAGCTTAAAGTTTTCATACTTTAATGCTTTTGCAATTTTCTTTTATCGTACTTGTAATCTTCTTGCAAACTCTCCTCGTAATGTCTTTATGCTCTCTATGTAACTGCTGTTCAAAAAGAAATAAAATAGTTTATTATTATCTCTCCCTCTCTCCTTGTTATGCATATTTTTAATATGATTTTCATTCTCAACACCATGAGTAACTAAATCTTCATAATACTCGATCTTGATGATCCGAGAATGAGTTGATCAGTTATGATGGTTTAGCTTTCTTCTTCTTTTTAAGGCTTAGACCTTCAATTTACTCGTGACTTATTTCGAATGGAATTATATTATCGATATATAGTCTCCGTTTAGTTTTTCACTCTTAGCTAGCCGAGTGGCTCATAGTTTGAAGTAAACACTCTAGAGTAAAGATAGTTGCACGCACCTCTCGAGAGAGGATGAAATAAATCTCCCTGATTGGAGTGAAATCCAATAACGGGGTTCATTACTTAAGACGAGCTTTAGGTATCCGAATACGGGACGAGAGTTCGGTCGGATCTTCTTAAACTCAGTTGGGCATGTATTCGAGAGAACTGTGTTCAAGCTTTGGGAACCCCCACAGTCAAGCACTTTTACCTTATTAAGACTTAGGTTGTTATTTCATTTCTGATTAACTTATGACGAGGTGATTCACGATCGAGTACTATTTCTTTATCATCATTTAAACCCTTCTCTTTATTTGCAAGTAATTTTTCTTTTCTAATTTTCTAAGTAAACCCTAAAATATATTTCAATAAGATAATAGTAATTTGTGTGAGTACAATTATTCAACGGTTCACGAATTTCAATACGACACTTGTGTCCCCTTGCTACAATTCGATAGGTATACTTGTCTTAATTGGATTACTAGTTCAGAATTATTTTCGAAATGAATTTTAGACATCAAGTTTTTGACGTCGTTGCCGGGGAAACAACTTTTCGTTGATATTTAGAAAACACGAATATATTACTTTTATCACATCTCTTTCTTCAAAAATTAAAAAATTAATAAAAATTAAACGCTATCTTTAGAAACCCACATCACCTTCTTTCTACATCACCCAATTCTCTCGAAAAGGGCAACGTGACTTAAATACCACTATTTTGTCTAGTACCGTGCGAACGCTTCACCGGTAGTCCTCGAGATGTTCGGGAGTTAAACCACTAAAAAAATATTTTCAATTTTTTTCTATCTTATTTTTCCCTTTCTCATTTTTTTCTTCTTCTAGTATATGACCCTTGCGAATCCGTCAGAAATTTTGGAATTGGACCAAGAAATTGCGCGTACTCTTCGGAGAAATTCGCGATTTCAAGATCCTACTTTCCAAGAACCGGTTGAGTAATCCGAGTCAATCTCGAATTCAAAAATGGAAGAGCCCAACCTAAAGGAAGCCCTGCATAGGCCTATGTCCTATTATACCAGGCCAAATCTGGACGGTACAAAATCTAGTATAGTGCGCCCCGCCGTAGCTAATAATTATTTCTAATTAAAGACTAGCATAATTCAAATGGTGCAGCAATATGTGCAGTTCGACGGATTGCAGGATGAAGATCCGAACGCACACATCACTAGTTTTCTTAAAATTTGTGACACATTCAAGATAAATGGTGTTACAAATGATGCGATTAAGCTTAGACTCTTCCCCCTCTTTAAGAACTAAAGCAAAACAGTGGTTGATGACTACCTAGAGGAAGTATCACCACTTGGGATCTATTAACTGAAAAATTTCTGACGCAATACTTTTCGCCAGCAAAAACTGCAAAACTTAGAAATGATATTTTTTTCTTTTTGCCAAATTGACTCTGAAACTGTATATGACACATGAGAAAGATTTAAAGAACTTTTAATACGTTACCCTCATCATGCTCTGCCTGTATGGTTACAAGTGCAAATATTTTATAATGGGCTAAATCAAAATACGAAGCAAATGATAGACGTCGCTTCCGATGGTACTTTAAACCACAAAACCCCGGAAGCCGCTCTTGAGCTATTTGAGGATATGACCATGAACACCTATCAGTGGAATGTGCCAAGATCCCGCCAAAACAAACCCACAGGTATGTACGAGGTGGATAACGTCTCTCAACTGGCACTGCAAGTTCAAATGCTTAGCAAAAATGTATCATAAATGACTACTCCCTCCGCCCCTCAGGGATGAGAATCTGCAAAAGCTGTCGCCGAACAAATTGATTTTGTTGGCAATATATCTAGGAATGCTTACAATAATTTTTCTGCTGCTAATTTTCCTGCGCCGGGATTTTCTTTTCCGAACAATTATAATCCTGCTTTGCGAAATCACCCAAATTTCTCTTGGAGTAATCCTACGAACGCTATTCGCCCGCCTCCATAAAATGATTTTTCTGTACCACCTCCACCACCTCAAAATTTTCAAAAACCTCCAAGCTTGGAGGAAATATTTTCCAAGTATATTGATGCAAACGACACGACCATTAGAAACCTAACAGGGTCCGTTAAAAATCTGGAGAACCAAATAGGGCAGCTTGCTAAAATTATATCCGAGCGACCCCCCGGGTCTCTCCCTGCTAATACCGAGCCCAACCCGAGACAACAAGCGAAAGCTATATTTCTTCGGAGTGGGAAGCAAATTTCTGGTATGGTTAGCGAAGAGCCCGAGGCAATCTTCGCCCCCATTTTAAATATTCCACCCGCTGAAAAAGATTTCATCACTCCACCCTCTGCTTTGAAAAACGATCTTACTCCACCTTATCCGTCTCAACTAAACAAAGAGTTAGATGATCAATATAATCACTTCCAGGAAATGTTCAAGCAAATACATATCAATTTGCCCTTCCATGAAGCGATATCTCAAATTCTCAAGTACGCTAAGTACTTGAAGGGTCTTCTAACAAATAAGAAAAAGTTAGAGAATTTATGGCACGTAACATTAAACGTCGAGTGCTCCGCCGTCTTAACAAATAACTTGCCAAAAAAAATAAACGATCCGGGTAGTTTTTCTATCCCTTTTGTTTTTGGTGACTTAGTTATTAAGCACGCGCTAGCCGACTTAGGTGCGAGCATCAACTTGATTCCATTTTTCTTGTTTAAGAAGTTAGGATTGAGCACCCTTAGCCCTACGAGAATGAGTATCCAGCTTGCCGATAGGTCGGTAAAGTATCCGTTAGGAATTGTGAAGGACGTTTTAGTTAAAGTCGACAAATTAATCTTTCCGGTGGATTTCGTCATTTTGGACATCGAAGAGGACGTCGTGGTTCCCCTAATCCTTGGATGACCCTTCCTTGCCACCTCCCGCGCCATCATCGATGTGAGCAACAAAAAGCTTTTCTTACGAGTCGGAGACGACGAAGTTGTTTTTTCCATCACCCCTTCTATGAAAAATACCCTAGAAAATGATGACTCTTGTTTCTTCCTAGACGTGTTAAATGATAACTCTTCTCTTTGTATTTTTGAAAATGATTTTCCTTCCTCGTTTTGTTCTTCAAACATATCACCTGAGTCTTTGCAAGAAACGACGTTGGACATAGATTCACCTCCCTCAAAATTTCAATATAAATCAAAAGTTTACGAAGAAATGGTTTTTGAAAAAAAAAAGATCCTCTAAATCATCATACAAGGAACCCCTTGCGTTAGAACTGAAGGAACTACCCGATCTCTTGAAGTATGTATTTCTAGAAAAAGACTCTAAACTGCCAGTGATAGTTTCAACATTTTTAACCGAATCTGAAAACAATAAACTTCTACACGTTTTAAAAAAAGCACCGCCGAGCTATTGCGTGACAGATTTTTGATATAAAAAGCATAAGCTCATCGTTTTGCACACACAAAATTTTAATGGAAGATAATTCAAGCTAATTTATTCAACCTCAGCGCTGCATAAATTCAAATATGAAAAAGTAGTAAAGGGCGAGGTAATGAAACTATTTGACGCAGAAATTATCTATCTCATATCAGATAGCAAGTGGGTTAGCCCCGTTCAGGTAGTTCCTAAGAAAGGAGGGATCACAGTAGTAGTAAATGAAAATAATGATCTAATTCCGACACGGACGGTGGCGGAGTGACGTATGTGTATAGATTATCGTAAGTTGAATGACGCCACCCGCAAGGACCACTTCCCCTTGCCTTTCATCGATCAGATCTTAGAGCGTTTATCCGGCAATAACTTTTATTGTTTTCTTGATGGTTACTCGGGATACTTCCAAATCCCTATCTCTCCCGAGGACCAGGAAAAACGACGTTTACTTGTACCTTCGGCACCTTCGCCTATCGAAGAATGCCATTTGAGTTATGTAATGCGCCAACAACATTTCAGCGATGTATGCTAGCTATTTTTGGCCAGTACGTTGAAAGTATTATGAAGGTATTTATGGATGACTTCTCTGTGTTCAGTGAATCTTTTGCTATATGCTTAGAAAACTTAGAAAAAGTTTTGGAGAGATGCGAGGAAACTAACCTCGCACTGAATTGAGAAAAATGTCATTTCATGGTTAGAGAGGGTTTAGTTTTAGGTCATAAAATTTGTTTGAGAGGGATTGAGGTTGATAGAGCGAAAATCGAGGTAATTGAAAAATTGTCACCTCCAACCAATGTTAAGGTCATACACAGTTTCTTAGGTCATGCCGGTTTCTACCGTAGGTTTATAAAAGATTTTTCCAAAATCACCAAACCCCTTTACTCAGCTGCTAGAAAAAGACGCCCCTTTTCACTTTGATGATCTTTGTTTATCTGCCTTCGAATTAATAAAAACTAAATTAATTAACGCGCCTATTATGATAGCTCCGCTCGGGGAACTTCCTTTTGAGATTATGTGCGATGCGAGTAGCTTTACGGTGGGAGCCGTTCTAGGACAACGCATATCTAAAAACTTCCACGCTATCTACTACGCGAGTAAAACACTCACATTAGCACAAGAGAATTACACCACGACGGAAGAGGAGTTATTAGCGGTTATTTTTGCCTTCGATAAGTTTCGCCCCTACATTACGCTTTCTAAAATTATAGTTTTCACGGACCACTCGGCCCTCAAGTATTTACTTGCTAAATCAGATACCAAGCCACACTTGATTCGTTGGGTCTTACTCCTCCAGGAGTTCGATTTGGAAATCCGAGATAAGAGGGGGGCTGAGAATTTGGCCGCATACCATCTCTCGCGTTTAGATAACCCGTATATTGAAAATTTAGATGAAGAAGCTTTTAGTGATTATTTTCCCGATGAAAAGCTATTTTTAATTAACACTTCCCCTTCTCCTTGGTCTGCAAACTTCGCCAACTATTTAGTGGCTTGTGTCCTCCCAAAAGAATTCTCCTCTCAGCAAAAGAAGAAATTTTTTTCTGATCTGAAGAATTATTTTTGGGAGGAACCGCATCTTTTTCGAGTTTGTGCAGACCAGGTTGTGAGGAGATGTGTCTCATTTAACGAAGGACAGGATATTTTAAAACACTTACATGAAGGACCGACCGACGGGCACTATCAAGGCAATCAGACCGCTCACAAAGTTCTTAGTGCAGACTTTTATTGGCCTAGCCTCTTTAAATATGCTCAATCTTTTGTGAGCCGGTGCGATAACTGCCAACGGTCCGACAATATCTCTAATAAAAATGAAATGCCACAAAATTACTTTCACGAGTGCGAATTCTTCGAACTTTGAGGAATTGATTATGTAGGTCCTCTTCCTTCTAGCTTTGGGAATAAATGTATTTTAGTTGCGGTAGATTACATTTCTCGATGGACGGTGACCCAAGCTCTTCCTACCAACGACTCCCGAGTTGTTATGTTGTTTTTTAAAAAATTATTTTCTCGATTCGGTACTCCAATAGTAATCATTAGTGATATGAGTTTAAATTTTTGTAACGCACAACTTGCAAAAACTCTTTTAAAATATGACGTTACATATAAGCTTTCAACCGCATACCATTCCCAAACTAACAAACAAGTCGAGCTAGTAAATAAGGATTGATCAGTTAAATTGGACGACGCTCTATGGGCTTACCAAACAACATACAAAACTGTCATCGGTTGTACGCCGTATCGGTTAGTTTATAGAAAGTCGTGTCATCTACACGTCGAACTAGAACATCACGCATTTTGGGCCTTAAAATTTTTAAATTTCGATTCCCACTCCGTGACCGATCTTCAAAAATTCCAACTTAACGAACTCGATGAGTGACGCTCTTATGCGTACGAAAGTAAAAAAATTATATAAAGAGCGAACGAAGCGTTTTCACGATAAAAATTTAAGGCACCCAAAAACTTTCTAGTCAGGCAACCAAGTTCTGCTATACAATTCACGTCTGCGTTTATTTTCAGGAAAGCTCAAGTCTCGATGGTCTGATCTTTTTTCTGTTAAAGAACTTTTTCCTTATGACACTGTTTTAATTTCACACCCAGATAAGTGTGATTTCAAAGTTAATGGAAATCGTCTGAAACTATATTTTTTTTGGTGATGATTTGTGTATAGACAATGTTAAATTTATTCTGCATGTACTGTAATAAACTTAGACTTTTTTTTGTACAATATTTTTTTGGTCGAGCTCAAACGACATTTAAACAAAGGGCGCTCTTGGGAGGCAACCCAATACTTTTCTGTTTTTTTTTTTGTTTTTCACTTTTTCCCCGACAGCTCCGACAAGCTGAAGTTCTGCGATCGCCTGCTCCAACATTGTTGTTTCCAACAAAAGTTCAAGATGATATTTCAAGGTGTTCCAAAGCGCAAGCATGGAGGAGCGACATCACACATCTATTCGTGACTCGCAAATCCGGGGAAGTACTTGTTTTCAATTCTGTTATTTCAGTTTTCTTTATTAATTTCTCTCTCTCCTTCCCCTCATTTCTTCATTGAGTACAATGTTCATTTTAAGCTTGGGGGAGAGTTTCCTTCTTTTCTTTAGGGTTATTAGTGTTTTTAGAAAAAAAATATAGTTATTAGTGTTTTTCTCTTTCTTAGATGTTAATTCTCTTTTGCTTTTGTTTTTAGAAAAATTTCAAAAAAAAGAGAAGAAAAAAAATATATTTTTTAACTTTAGTAGTTAAATTAATTTTGGAAAAATCAATAGTACCCTTACTTTATGTAAAATTTCTTATATTAACTTATCTAATTTTAATTTTTGTAATTATTTTTTAAAATTATACTTCACAAGTAAAATGTTGGTTATGTTGTGTTTTAATTCATGCTAGCAGGTTAATCTGAAATGTTTTTCTAAAACCTGAACTTTCTTTGTGGTTTTCCTTTCTTATTTTTTTACTCTTTAAAAAAATTTTCATCCACTATTTTTCTTTTGGTTTTAGATAATTTTTGTAATGTTAACTTTTGACTAGTGTAGTAAATGTGAATAATCCAAGAGCCTATTATTCCTATTTTCAAGATAATTTCATTAGTCTTCATTTAATATCTGGGACATGTTTTTTGAAATTTTTCAAAACTAACGCTTTAGATAAATTTAGGAGCATGGAAATGATGTAAGCCATTTTTGTTTTCGTTTTAGCTTTCATGCCAACCTTTAAAATATATCCTTAATTAGTCTCTTTTGAGCATTTTTCCCATTTTAATTGTTATCTTCACTTATCATTTTACTTTCACTAAAACTCATTTTATCCAACCTATTTGATCACACTATTCTTATGAGTTTCATTTATAATTTCATATTGTGATTATCATTCTTGTCATGACATCGCCTAGGCGTCCCGCCGCCCAATTGTAAACATGATGATGAATGCCTTTTTTAAAAAAATATAGAAATAGACTGCGGTTTATATATAAATATCTTTAGCCCCCCGATCTTCACGAAGAGTCGTTTCGTTTTGCCCTTGCCCGCTCCCGTAGCCGCTCTCTCTCCCCCGATCCTCAAGATTCCGTCGCCTCTCCTGTGCGAGATTGAGATCGTAAAATCTTCCTGTAGCAGATCACGAGTTTCACTGCACAGGGTCATCAGTTTTGGTGAGATCGCCGCCGCTAGCCCCTGTGCGAAATCGCGGGTTTCTCGTCGCTAGAGAGCCGCCGCCACTGTTCCCGTGAGGTGGATCTGCGCCTTCTGTCTGCGCATCGCCTGCAAGGAAGAGAGGTCGCCGCTCCCGGGTATATCAGTGCTTACTGCGCCGCCGGATTTGCCCAGATCGGGAAGAAAATAGGTTTCTTCTTGCGTTTTCCCCCCGTTCTTCGCTAGCTTCGGCCGCCGATCACAGGAAAGGAACAACAAACTCCGCTCGTGTGGACGCAGCCCGTCGGAACACGATCACACCACGATTTCGTGGCTGCTTGGTCATTGCTGCTGCAGTCTTCCGTCGCCATTTGTGGAGGAGGAAGTCCCTGTGCGTTTTTCCTCTTGTCGCAGAGCCTCCGCCAGCAGATTTAGGCCATTTGTTGAGAAGGAGAATGACACTTTTGTTGCAGACTCTTGTTGTCCAGATCCAGTGACTTGGTGTTGGTACAACAAATTTTGCTGATTTGTGGAGTTTACAGAATTTGTTCCAGTAGACTTGCTTGGAGGTCTTCCAGTCAGAATCGTGTTGAGTTTTCAGTTTTCTGGTCGTCGTCGGGAAGTGCATTTGTGCAACTCAACGTGAAGTCTCTTGCATTTACGTTCACTATTGTTTGGAGAGCAAAAATATATTACTGAATTGGATCTGAAGAACTCGTCGTCTTCGCGGCTCATGTGATCTCTTTTTAGTTTTTTCTACTATGATTTAGGTTGCTAGTGGAATACTATTGTTTGGAAAGAGACACACAATGTTGAAAGAGAATTCTCCCGTGCTGATGATCAAGCTGGAGAAATTCTCCAACTCTGACTACAGTGCCTGGAAGCGGAACACGCAATTCAGCATGAAATATCTGAATATTTTCTATACTGTATAGTCCGATTTTGAGTCTTATAGAGGAGGAGAGGACGAGGATAACTGGATCAACGACGAAGATTTTTGTCGTGATTACCTCATCAACTGTCTCTCAAATAGACTTGCAGAGACGTACAACAACATGAAAACTGTTAAGGAGATCTGAGACATACTGGAGGAGCAGTTCAGATAGGAAGAGAACATGTCCAATACGCACCTGATGGACAAATTCATGACTTTCACCTTCACTAAGGAAAGAAAAATTCTTCCACAGGCAGTTGATTTTGAAACTCTGATGGACAAGCTGAATAGTGAGAACATTTTTTTACCAGATGATTTTGTTGCAGAAGCGATAATTTTCAAATTACCCTCGGCATGATACTCTTTTAAGACTGAAATGTATAAGAAGAAGACGCAGCTGAGTGTGGAAGATCTCAAGCGCTTCATATGCATTGAGGATAAGAACCGGACTAGGCAGGCCTTAAAGATGGTTAGCAAACAGACCTCTGCTGCTAATATGCTCACGTATCCTAAGCGCAACCCTAAGCCTGGAAAGACCAGACCACCGGTCAGTGCACCTGCAGTTCCTGCCACCTGCAAAAAGATTAAATAGTTCAAAGGCAAGTGCTACAACTGCAACAAGTGGGGTCACTACGCTTCCGAGTGCAAGCAGCCCAAAAGGGGCAAATTCAACACACTCAAAACTGATAACAAAGTCAATATGATTTATCAGACTGCGCCTACCGACTTTGTTGTTATGGTCGGAAAGGGGAAGACCAGTTCAGAGTGGTGGCTCGATTCAGGTGCTACCTGCCACGTCTGCAACAATTCTGCGCTTCTGGAGGATGTCAAAAAAGTTAAAGAGACTGTCACTGTTGCTAATGATGTTGTAGCTCATATGCTGAGTGTGGGTAATGCTACTCTGACTCTCTTTTCAGGTATGCGTTTTCTTTTAAAGAATGTTAAATTTATACCCTCATTAGCTGATAATTTAATTTATATTAGTCTGTTATACGATGCAGGAATGTCGTTTAACATTAGTGGTGACCGAGTAACTCTTATGGTTCACTCACATTTTTTGGTTGTGCTTATGTAGTAAATGAGATGTATAGGCTGAGTCTAGCAAATAAAGTAGTTAATCAGGTTAACTTAAATCTGATAGATCTTAAAACTTTACATGTAAGATTAGGACACGTGAACAATATAAAACTACTACTGCTAGCTAAAACTCACAACATATCCTTTGACACAACAATTAAATTTGACAAATGTGAAATTTGTGGTCAGACAAAGATAAGTAGAACACCTTTTAGTCAGGTTTCTAGGAGCACACAATTACTAGAGTTAATACATTTCGACACATGTGACTAGAAAAGCTTTGTCAAAAGAGGAGGTCGGAAGTATCTGATAACTTTTATCGACGACTACTCTAGATTCAGTCACATTTACCTACTTAAATCCAAAGATGAAGCTTTTGAAAAATTTCTTATATTCAAAAATAGGGTTGAAAATAAACTAGACATGACAATAAAGACAAATGCTCTATTTGTTTGGGCGTTTCGCTGCTCTGTTTTGGACAAACGCCGCCGGGAGGAGGGTAAACAAATGAACCTCCAGCGACGTTTGCTCCGTTTCCACCCGCCCGCCTTGAGAAACGCCCCAGAAAGCTCTGTTTGGAGCAGCCACCTCCCCCCCGGTTCGAACACTCCGTTTCCACCCGCCGGATCGACCCGCCACCGCCGAACCAAATGGAGCTAAGAAGTGATAGAGGAGGTGAATATGTCCCAGGGGAGTTCAGAGATTTTCTTGCCAGCAATGACATAATTCCCGAAACGACTGTCCCGTACTGCAGACAGATTTCTAGATCTCTCGACTAATACTGTAATAGAATATAGAGATGCAGTTTTCTTTGAGGATAAGTTTCTTAAGGATAAAAACCTAACGCTTCCAGGTCCACTAGCTACAACTACTGAGATTATTGTTAAGCCAAAAATAAGAAACTCTGACACTGAGCCTATAGACACTAGTGATTTATCATCTAAAAGGTATCTAATAGAGAACGAGTGTCTAAAAGCTTCGGTACAGACTTCGTGACTTACCAAGTGCAAGCTGATCCATCGACTTATAAGGAGGCGATGTGATATAAGGATTCTCTGTTATGGAAAGAAGCCATAGATGATGAGATGAATTCTCTACTGCAAAATCACACTTAGACTTTGGTCGATTTGCCCAAAAGGGCTAGAACCATTGAAAGTGAGTTCTGAAAAAGAAGTTTAATCCTGATGAGAGTATCGCTAAATACAAAACACGTCTAGTTGCCAAGGGTTACACTCAAGTGAGTGATATAAATTATTTTGATATATACTCATCTGTTTGTCACATTACAATAATTAGGATTTTTCTTGTTTTAGCATCTATTGAACATTTTGTTGTTTATCAGATGGATGTCAAGGCTGCATTTCTTAATGAAGATC
The DNA here is from genome assembly GCA_039583875.1 of Platanthera guangdongensis. Taxonomy (NCBI): domain Eukaryota; kingdom Viridiplantae; phylum Streptophyta; class Magnoliopsida; order Asparagales; family Orchidaceae; genus Platanthera; species Platanthera guangdongensis. The sequence goes on from CM077158.1 coordinate 233,815,098, forward strand.
TGACTGAGGAGATCTATATGCACCAACCTGAAAGGTTTGTCGTAGAAGGTTTAGAAAATAAGGTCTGTAAGTTGATTAAGTCACTCTACGGATTTAAGCAAACACCTAAATTGTGGAACTAAAAATTTGACACTTGTGTTAAAGGAATGCATTTTATATCTAGCATATTAGATAAATGTCTGTACGTAAAAACACGTTCAGATAAAGTTGCAATTATATGCTTGTATGTTGATGACATGCTAATTTTGGGTACTGTTCAGTCTGAGGTGGAAGACGTGAAAGTTGTCTTGACGACACAATTTAGCATGACAGACTTAGATGTGGTGAAAATCATCCTAGGAATGGAAGTGAACTTCACTGAAAAGGGTATTATCCTAAGTCAGAGTCACTACGTTAGAAATCTAATTGAGAAGTGGAGTTACGTTAATAGGAAAAAGATTGAGACTTCATACGACTACAACAATAGACTAAAACCGAATGAAAGTTCACCTATTAGATAGTTGGATTACTCCAAACTCATAGGAAGTCTCATGTATGCTACAACCTACACTAGACCTGATATAGCCTTTACGGTCGACATGTTAAGTAGATTTACGTGTAACCTTGGGATGGACCACTGGGATGCCTTAGAAAGGTTAATGCGATACTTAAAGTATACAGATAAGTATGCTTTATGTTATAGTGGATATTCTCCTGTGCTTGATGAGTATTCTGATGCATCCTAAAGCTCAAAAATTACTGATAGTAGATCCACTAGTGGTTTTGTGTTTACACTAGTAGGAGCAGCAGTAGCTTGGAAGTCAAAGAGGCAGACGTGCATTACACTATCATTTATGAAATCAGAACTCTATGCTCCCGCTTCAGCTGAAGAAGAAGCAGAATGGATAAGAGATCTGATAATGAACATTTCAATGACGAGTCTGAAAATGCACTCTATTTCGAAATATTGTGACCATCAAGCCACAAGAACCATTGCTACAAATACGTTGTTCAATGAAAAGTGAAGACAACTTATGATGAAATATGTCTGGTTGACCTATCTCATTAGTTAGAGCATATTCTCCCTTTTAGACGTGAGATCAAAAGATAATGTAACAGATGTTTTTACCAAAGGCTTATGTAAGGTTCTAACAACTAAAATATCGGGGGAGATGAGATTAAAGTCTATTTAGTAGGACTTAATCGCTTGCTTATGTTTTAAATTTTAGAACCATAGTCTGCTTTCATTCAAGCATCCAGAGTTGAGTACACTGAAGTATTTCAGATGCTATCTGATGAAAGCTAAAGATGATTAGTTGTCAGTCATTCTAAATTTGATTACTTACACAATTATTTTATTCAAAAGTTGAATTGGGTATCATTCCAAAAAGGAATACTAAAGTTGCTGATATGAGTCCTGATGTTATGATTATTAATTATATCATTCCAAACGTGATGATATGATGGTCACAGCTTGTTGTATCATTCCAAACTTGATGATATAACACAATTGTGAAATAATGAATAATATTCTTAATAATCGATGAAACATATTTTGATTTTATGAAATCAAATTTCTAATTTTGTGTAAATTAGATAGAGATGCTGATATGCGATTCTTTCTTCCTGCTTAGAGTATTAAGTTCTTTTACTGCTAGAATTAATAATTTTAATTTTGATTGCCAAATGTTAGAATTCATAAAGATTTGTCTCATGACATTCTTATGGCGTTTGTTTGCAGATCAAATGGAGATTGGAGGAGAGAAAGTTGATTTCGACCCGGATGAAAATGATTTGCTATTTGTGTAGATCAATTTTCAGTTTGAGTTTTTCTTTCAGATTTCCTAATGCTATGTTTGGGACTATGTGCTTGAGTTTAGATATTTTGTATTCTAAAACTCATATTTGTGCTTTCTGAAAACTCACATTTTAGTCGTTATTAACTCTTGTTTAAGTAAGTTGTACTGTGCTAACACCTTTTTACAATATAGAAGGATATTGTTGAGCTATATTGAATTAGGTGCGACATGTGCTGAATGAGTTGTGGTTAGGATCTGATAGGAATTCAACAACCTATAGTCGGATATTTAGGGTTTGCCTATAAATACTCATGCTAGCGACAACGAGTAAATCGTTCCAAACTAGACGGTTCTAGCCCCTTTGGGCAAATCGACCAAAGTTCAAGTGTGGTTTTGCAGTAGAGAATCCATCTCATCATCTATGATTTTTTTTCCATAATAGAGAATCCCTAGATCGCATCGCCTCCTTATAGGTTGATGGATCAGCTTCCACTTGGTAAGTCATAAAGTCTGTATTGAAGCTCTTAGACACTCGTTCTTTGTTAAATAACCTTTTAGACGCTAAATCAGTAGTGTCTATAGGCTCAGTGTCAGAGTTTATTATTTCTGGCTTAACAATAGCCTCAGTAGTAGTAGCTGGCAGACCTGAAAGCGTTACGTTTTTATTCTTAAGAAACTTATTCTCAAAGAAAACCGCATATTTAGATTCTATTACAGTATTAATCGAGAGATCTAGAAATCTGTCTGCAACACTATCCTCTGCACATCCTAGATAGACGTAAGTGTTCTTCCTAAGTCCAATCTTAGCTCTTCTAAAGTCAGGTATCCTAACATAAGCGATACAGCCCCAGGTCTTAAGATTATCAAATCTAGGAGGTCTCTTAAATCAAAGCTTATAGGGTGTTTGCTTCAACTCAGTATGAGAAACTTTATTAACAATGTGATTTGACGTGATGACGGCTTCACCCCAATAATCGTAGGCATGCAAGCAGTTAACAACATGGAATTCAACATTTCTGTTAAAATCCTATTTTTCCTTTCAGCAATACCATTGGATTGTCGTGAATACGGGGCAGTCGTTTCAGAAATTATGTCATTGCTGACAAGAAAATCTCTAAACTCCCCCAAGACATATTCATCTTCTCTATCACTCCTTAGTCTTTTTTTTTTCATGTCTAGTTGATTTTCAACTCTATTTTTGAATATACACAATTTTTCAAAAACTTCATTTTTGGATTTAAGTAGGTAAATGCGACTGAATATAGAGTAGTCGTCGATAAAAACTATCATATACTTCCGACCTACTCTTGTAACAGTTTTTGTAGTCACATATGTCAGAATGTATTAACTCTAGTAATTGTGTGCTCCTAGAAACCTGACTAAAAGGTGTTCTACTTATCTTTGTCTGATCACAAATTTCACATTTGTCAAATTTAATTATTGTGTCTACGAGTATGTTGTGAGTTGTAGCTAGCAGTAGTAGTTTTCTATTGTTCACGTGTCCTAGTCTTGCATGTAAAGTCATATGATCTATTAGATTTGAGCTAACCTGATTTACTACTTCATTTGCTAGACTCAACATATGCATCCCATTTACTACATAAGCACAACCAAAATAATGTGAGTGAACTATAAGGGTTACTCGACCACCATTAAGGTTAAACGACATTCCCGCATCGCATAACAGACTAATAGAAATTTAATTAGCAGCTAATGAGAGTATAAATTTAACATTTTTTAAAAGTAAATGCGTACCTGAAGAGAGAGTCAGAGTAGCATTTTTCACCCTCAACACATCAACTACATCGTCATTAGCAACATTGACAGTCTCTTTAACTTTTTTGACATCCTGCAGAAGCACATAATTGTTGCAGACGTGGCAGAAAAACCTAAATCGAGCCACCACTCTGAACTGGTCTTCCCTTTTCCGACCATGCAACAAAGTCGGTAGGCGCAGTCTGACAAACCATATTGGCTTTGTTATCAGTCCTGGGTGTGTTGGATTCACCCCTTTTGGACTGCTTGCACTCGGAAGTGCAGTGACCCCACTTGTTGCAGTTGTAGCACTTGCTTTTGAACTTTTTAATCTTTTTGCTGGTGCCAGGAATTGCGGGTGCACTGGCCGGTGGTTTGGTCTTTCTAGGCTTAGTCTTGCGTTTAGGATATGTGAGCATGTTAGCAGCAGAGGTCTGCTTGCTAACTATCTCCAAGGCATGGCTAGTCTGGTTCCCATCCTCAATGCATATGAAGCGCTTGAGGTCTTTCAGACTCACCTGCATTTTTTTCTGATACATTTCAGTCTTAAAAGAGTACCATGCCGAGGGTAATTTGAAAATTATTGCTCCTGCAACAAAACCATCAGATAAAGGAATGTTCTCACTGTTCATCTTGTCCACCAGAGTGTCAAAATCAGCTACATGTTGAAGGATTTCTCTTTTCTCGGTGAAGGTGAAAGCCATGAATTTGTCCACCAGGTGCGTCTTGGACATGTTCTCTTCCTCTCTGAACTGCTTCTGCAGTGCGTCCCAGATCTTCTTGGCATTTTTCATCTTAATGTACGTCTCTGCAAGTTTATTTGAGAGGCAGTTGAGAAGGTAATCATGACAAAAATTCTCGTCGTTGATCCAGTTATCATCGTCCTCTCCTCCTCTATAATACTCAAAATCGGACTGCACAGTATAGAAAATATTCAGATATTTCATGTTGAACTGCGTGTTCCACTTCCAGGCACTGTACTCAGAGTTGGAGAATTTCTCCAGCTTGATCATCGGCACGGGAGAATTCCCTTTCGACATTGTGTGTCTCTTTCCAAACAATAATATTTCACTAGCAAGTTAAATCACAAGCAGAAAAACTAAAAAGAGATCACCTGAGCCGCGAAGACGATGAGTTCTTTAGATCCAATCCAGTAATATTGTTTTGCTCTCCAAGCAACAGTGAACGTAAATGCAAAAGATTTCACGTTGAGTTGCACAAATGCACTCCCCGGCGACGACCAGAAAACTGAAAACGCAACACTGTTCTGACCGGAAGACCTCCAAGCAAGTCTACTGGAACAAATTCTGTAAACTCCACAAATCAGCAAAAAATGTTGCACCAACACCAAGTCACTGGATCTGGACAACAAGAGTCTGCAGCAAAAGTGTCATTCTCCTTCTCAACAAATGGCCTGAATCTGCTGGCGGAGGCTCTGCGACAAGAGGAAAAACGTAAAGGGACTTCCTCCTCCACAAGCAGCGATGGAGGACTGCAGCGGCAGTGAGCAAGCAGCCACGAAATCGTGGTGTGATCGTGGCCCGACGGGCTATGTCCACACTAGCGGAGTTTGTTGTTCCTTTCCTTTTATCGACGGTCGAAGTTTGCGAAGAACGGGGAAAAACGCGAGAAGAAACCTATTTTCTTCCCGATATGGGCAAATCTGGCGGCGCAGGAAGCACTGATATACCAGAGAGCGGCGGCCTCTCTTCCTTGCAGGTGATGCGCAGACAGAAGGCGCAGATCCACCTCGCGGGAACAGTGACGACGACTCTCCAGTGACGAGAAACTCGCGATTTCGGACAGGGTCTAGCGGCGGCAATCTCACCAAAACCGATGGCCCTTCGCAGTGAAACTCGTGATCTGCTACAGGAAGATTTCCAGATCTCAATCTCACACAGGAGAGGCTAGGGCCCAATCCAGATCTTGGAGGGAAGGGAGTTGCTTCTACTTGCTTTTCTTAGCATTTTTAGGATATTATCTTTTAATTTTATTTTTAGAGTATTTCAGCTTAAAGTTTTCATACCTTAATGCTTTTTCAATTTTCCTTTTATCGTACTTGTAATATTCTTGCAAACTCTCCTCGTAATGTCTTTATGCCCTTTTTGTAACTGCTATTCAAGAAGAAATAAAATAGTTTGCTATTCCCTCTCCCTCTCTCTCTCCTTCTTGTTATTCATATTTTTAATATGATTTTCATTCTCTACATCACGAGTAACTAAATCCTCATAGTACTCGATCTTGATGATCCGATGATGAGTTGATCAGTTATGATGCTTTATCTTTCTTCTTCTTTTTAGGGATTAAGCCTTTGATTTACTCTTGACTTATTTCGAATGAAACTATATTATCGATATGTAATCTCCGTTTAGGTTTTCACTCTTAGCTAATAGAGAGGCTCATAGTTTGAAGTGAACATTCAAGAGTAAAGAGAGTTGCACACACCTCTCGAGAGAGGATGACGTAAATCTTCCGGATTGGAGTGAAATCCAATAGAGGGGTTCATTACTTAAGGCGAGCTTTAGGTATCCGAATACGGGACGAGAGTTCGGTCGGATCTTCTTAAACTCAGTTGGGCATGTCTTCCAGAGAAGCATGTTCAAGCTTTGGGAACAAGTGCTTATGATCTTGGACGCAAAATCTGGGCATATTTTCAAAGTACGCCCGATACATGCATTTTTAGGAAAAGTGCTCAACACAAAAGTTGTAGATCTCAGTTGAGATCTACAACTTTCGTGGTGAGTATTTTTCCTAAAAATACATGTACGAAAAGTTTTTCGAAAAGACACGAAAAATTATGAGATTTTGAAGTGCGGCTAGCCAATAATGAATTGTGTTAACAATCACCTTAATTAAAAATTAGGAAATTGTATTTATTAAGGAAGTCTCGGTAGATGAAGGCAGGAACCCGAACACAGAAACGAAAAGTTTTCGTTTCTCTACTTGTCGGTATCCCGTACGGTCGCCCCTGTCGAATCGACACTCCATCCTGCTCGACACCGACAACGCCGCCGCTCAACTGCCGCCTCCATTGTCGTTCCTCGACGATCCAGCCGAAGATCGCACGCACCGACGAAAACCTGACGCTCCAACCAACCAGCGCCTTCTCGACGAATAGGCGATCTCCTTCAGTCAACGCCGCCGGGAACTTTCCCTCCACACGCTGGCGACCTCTTCCAACCCACGCCAGCCACACGTCTCAAGTTTCTCTCTCCGGTGAACGTCTGGCCCCACGACCTTTGCTGTTGCTGTCGATTGCACGCGACCTTCCGACAACAGAGGGTTTCAGCGGCCATTCTTCCAGCAAACAGTGGCAACAACGACCATTCTCTGCCACGGATTTGGAGACGGCTTGTTCTCCTGCGGTATCAATACCTTTCCCTGCTCTAATTTTTCTAGTGTTAAATTTATGCAATCTTTTAAATAATTAAGAGCTTGCCCGAACGTTCTAGCCACCAAAATCGCCGTCTATTTCATAAATTATTGTTTGTGGATTGTGCTTGTAAACGTACCAATCCCGCGACGGTTCGAACCGTTAAGCACTGACAAATTCTCTGAATAACGAATTTGTTGACGTTTGTCGATAAGAGTAGTTTTACGCGCGAGCATCTCGTTTTGGTCCGCTTGGTGCATCGTAAAATTTAAATTAATTATTTATTTTCAATTCCATTGTTCTTTTTATAACAAAATAAAATAACATTTTGCTTAAAAATTAATTATTTAAGAAGCCTGGATTCGAGTCTACATCAGTTTGATATTAGAGGGTATGTGATTCACTCCTATCGCGAATCACGTGATCCCAATTTCAACATTTTTTAAAACAAATCTATTTTAAAATATTTATAACTTTATTTTAAAAAAATCATCGAAATTTTTTCACTCATTTTAAAATTATTATAATCAAGCTTTTCTAAATAAAAGTAACAAGTCAAATAATTTTAAATGAAAAATCGTGTAGGAAATTTTGAGGATAACGTCACCGCCCTGAGTACACAAATTCAAAACCTCACGAACTCTATTGAAGCGCTAACTGCAAGTGTCAACGAGAACCAAAGGAGCGTAGGTCAAACGATCACTGAGTTACGTGTGAATGTGAATGCGTTAGAGGCCAACCAACACTTAGGCCTAATTCCACCACCCCCTGTCGAGCATTTTCCAAATCGTAGGAATTTGGCGCAATAAAATCCACGACATCTCGAGCCGGTAGTCCACAATATAAAAGAACTGCCTTGTTGGGATTTATGAATAAAATTAGATGTCGCCGATTTTGAGGGACGGATAGAGCGTGAGAGTTGCCTGCATTGGTGTGATAGGATGAATCGTTACTTAATTTGGAAGCAATTTCCACTAACTAGGCAAGTAGAGTATGTCGTCCTTAGGCTAAAGGGGTCCGCTTTAGTCCGATGGGGACAACTAGAGCTCGCTAGATTCAATTTAGGGTTATCTCCCATCACCACCTGGAATGAATTTAAGGTCAGGTACACGCCCGTGTAGGGGGGCGTGTCACGTGCGGTGCGACTGTGGTTAGCGACTTTTGGGCCGCGCCTGCGCTTCATTGAATGTGCAGAACACGCCCCAGGTACACGCCCGAGCCGGGCATGACCCGGGGGCGTGTACGATGCTTTTTCGAGAACTAGACTTCGGACCATGACTTCATCTGGGTTTAGTTACACACCCTAAGTACACGCCCTGGGAGGGCGTGACCTGGGGGCGTGTAACAGGAGAAAACCCCAAAACCTGAAAAACAAAAAAGAAACTAAGAACAATAATTATAAAAAGAAACTAAATATGGGCTAATTGCATACATTTAAAGTAATAAAATTCTAACTTTTACCCTAGTAAATTAAACTAGAAAAGGTATTATCAAATTCCCCTAAGCTTATGCTTTGCTTGTCCCCAAGCAATGATATATAAATTAGCTAACATAAAAGTAACAAATCCAAAAGTTCTAATTATGCTAAACACAAGTACCATGAGAAATTCTAAGTAAGGAGAAAATGAAAAGTAAGCATAAAACGAGTACTTAAACATGATTTAATAATTTATAAATTTTACTAACAAAAATTATTCATCCAAAATTTTAACCAGAATTCTTTTAAATAGATCTAAGACAACAAGTGAGTAAGCGCATTGAGTTGTTATTAGATCCAAGAGACATTATAACTATATCAATCAAATAATGAAAATCTAAATTCATACCCAAAACTTAACTAATATAATTTTTTTCTCTGCCTAGCTAATAAACAAACCTATGAACACGAATCAAAAAGACTTATTAGGACAGAAATGTTTGGCTTAGATAAATAATTATGAGTGAAATTCAAAGATAAACATGGTGGCTAAAATCACGCTAAATTAAAGCACGAGTTTCAAAAATTTCAACATAAAGGGTGAAAAGGACCAATATTGGGTCCGACCGAGCGAAAGTTGTACCAAAAGAGATCTACCCAAAGTGCGATCGAAAAATGGTAGATCTCTCCCAACAAAAATGCGGGGCTCGCCAAACCCTTTCGGAAATATCGCGATTAAGGTTGATGCAAATCCAAAAGGAAAACCACGAATAATCTAACGATTCAAATCCAACGCAAAACTTATTTCCGTCCACTAGAACATCAAGAGGGAATCACACGTGAGTGGAGAGGATTGTTACCCAAGTCGGAACAGATGATTCCGACTACCTTTGAAGGGGTCGCTCTTCCACGGTTCCGTCGGAGTCGCGCTGGTTGAAGAGATAGATCGTCCGCCTTGGCCGCTTCACACCAAGGTCCCGTTTCCTCGCCGTAGAAGGAGGCCTTTCTCGGTGAAGGCTTCACGAGAAGAGGGGCAGCCGGGTTCTCTTCAAAGGGGGGTGCTCGGGTGGAGAGATAGGTGGTCGGGTCCTCTTCCAAGTGGGTTGCTTGAGTGGAGGAGATAGGTGGCCGGTCCGGTTGTGGGTGGTGAGAGGAGGTGGAGGCTTGGAAGAGGGGTTGAAGGAGTGGGTTGGCCGAAGTTTTTAGAGAGAGAGAGAGAGAGTGAAGGGGGCGGCCAAGAGAGGTAGAGAGAGAGATGAGGATTAGCAAGAATAGTAAGTTTAGGGTTTCTTCTCATTCCACTAAGTTAAACAAAGAATACATGCCTATATATAGGCTTAACAATAAGTCTTGGCTATATGTAGCCCAAAATAAAAATAAAAATAACACACAAAATGGCTACATGCAGCTCTCAATAAAATATCCCCAAATAAAATAACATACTAATAATAAGATAAATTTAACTATATATTTGTCTTGCGCCGAGGGCGGAAATTGTAGCGCCGCTCCATACGAACACCACGGCGACGCGAGTCCTTTGTTGGAGACGAAGGAGGGACTTCCGTTAGCGTGCCGTCATCAACAAATTGGGGGTCGTCGTCAACTTGGGGGCCGTCGTCGCCACCAATCCACCCCCGCTTGAAAGGACTCATCACCGATGAGTTGTCTTGAAGATACCGTCGGAGAAGAACACCATCTAAGAGAGCCACTTCCGCTTCTGGGAGCCAAGAGTCATCAGAGGCGGGGCGATCACGCCAGCGGATCAAGTAGCGGCGCACATCGCCATCAGCAGTGGGAAACACGTCATCCTGGAGAATCCTGTCTGACAAAAATGCGGTCCTGGCAAACCTGGGAAAAGCATTAGGCAGCAAAGGGGGAAAATCTATATCATCAACATGGAGCGTACCTCCGTTGGAGACCGACGGAGAGAGCGAGCCCTTACCCCCCTCAACCCCATACCCATGAGAATCTGTAGTGGAACTAAACGGACAGGAAGATAGTTCTAGTGGCGGAGCAATATATGGCGTTAAATCCGAAACATTAAAAACAGGGGAAATACCCCCAATCAGTTGGCAAGTCCAAAAGAAAAGCATTGTCTCCTAACCGTTTTAAAATCCGAAAAGGTCCAACTTGCCGATCCGCTAACTTTTTTAAGGTGCCCGTAGGCAACCGTTCAGGGATGAGACGTACCATGACTAAATCGCCCACTTTCAAGGGAGACACTCTCTTATGTGCGTTGGCATGAACTTGATAAGATGCGTATTCAGTGGTAAGCGTTTCATTTATGCGTTTGTGAAGATCATGGATGTGAGAGGCAAAGTCCTGTGCAAATTGACTTGACTTAAACGATGGCGGTAACGGAAGCAAGTCAAGGGGCACGAGAGCTTTATAACCGTGCACGATCTCATTCGGGGACAAACCCGTGAACCTATTTTTGGAATTATTATATGCTAACTGAGCATGAGGGAGGATAAGGTCCCATGTACCCTTGTGGTCTCCCACAAGGCATCGAAGCAAACTACCTAAACTTCTGTTCACAACTTCTGTTTGTCCATCCGTCTGCGGATGGTACGCGGAAGAGAATAGAAGTTTGGTGCCCATAATCCTCCACAGGGTCTTCCAAAAGTAACTAGTAAACTTCACATCCCTATCAGTAACTATAGATTTCGGAACTCCTCGATGACCTACCACCTCTTTAAAATATAATTGTGCAACGTGTGACGCGTCATTGATTTTATTGCAAGCGATAAAATAAGCCATTTTAGAGAAACAATCTACAACAACTAAGATAGAGTCGTGACGTCGAAATGTGATTGGGAGGCCGAGAATGAAGTCCATGCTAACGTCTTCCCAAGGGATAGATGGAATCGGAAGAGGGGTATAAAGCCCTGCATTATTTTTGTTCCCCTTAGCCAGTTGGCACGCTCAGCAACTACCCATGATCTTACTAACCATGGCCTTAAGACCGGGACAATAAAACTTGTCTTCAACTAACGTGATCGTCTTGTCACGGCCAAAGTGTCCACCTAATCTGCCACCATGCAATTCCCACACTATGAAGTGTCGTAGGGAGGAACGGGGGATGCAAAGCTTCGAATGGTTAAATAAGTAGCCGTCCCGAATGTAAAAAGAAGTAATGGTTGTCGGCGAGTCATCTTGAGTGACGAAATAGATATCCTTAAAATCTGGGCAGTGGACGTACTCGTCCTTAATCCTATCGAAGCCAATCACCTTTACTTCTAGCGTGGAGAGCAATAACGAAACACGACTAAGGGCGTCGGCTACGCGGTTGAGAGTCCCCTTGAGGTGTTTGATAATGAAAGTGTACTCCTGAAGATAGGAGACTCATTTGGCATGTCTAGGACTAACCTTAGTTTGAGAGTTAAGAAACCTTAGCGCTTCATGATCGGATAGGATGACAAACTCCTTAGGAAGTAAATAATGCCGCCAATGTTGGAGGCATCGAATGACCGCGTAAAACTCCCGATCATAATTGGAATAATTTAATTTTGGACCTGCTAGTTTCTCACTGAAATACCCCACAGGGTGGCCTTCCTGACTCAACACTCCACCAATTCCCACTCCAGACGCATCACGTGACAACTCGAAAACCTTGGTAAAATCCGGTAGTCGCAAAAGGGGGGATTCCGACATGCGCGATTTAATTAATTGGAACGCCATAGCGGCCGAGTTCGTCCATGTAAATTCATCTTTTTTCATGCACTCGGTAATAGGGGCCATAATACTACTAAAGTCCTTAATAAATCGCCGATAAAATGTAGCGAGCCCGTGAAAACTCCTAACATCCCGAATGTTGGCGGGCTCGGGCCAATCTCTAATGGCTTGTACTTTCTTGGGGTCTACGTGGATCCCCTTCGAACTCACAATATAACCGAGGAAATCAACCGATGTCACATGGAAGGTACACTTCTCAATGTTCACGAATAATTTTTCCGATCTCAGCGTGGTAAGGATGGTTCTTAAATGTGACTCATGATCAATCGTGGAGGTGCTAAATACCAAAATATCGTCAAATATACCACGATGAATTTTCCCATATAGGGTTGGAAGACGTGGGTCATCATCCTCGAAAACGTGCTCGGCGCATTGGAAAGTCCAAACGTCATGACTAACCACTCGTAGAGCCCTTCCTTAGACTTAAAGGCGGTTTTCCACTCGTCACCTTCCCTAATTCGGATCTGATGGTAGCCACTCCTAAGATCCAATTTCGAAAAAATCGTGGCACCGACTAACATGTCCAATAAATCATCCTAGCGAGGGATGGGAAAGCGATACTTAATAGAGATTTTATTAATGGCTCTACTATCCACACACATCCTCCAAGAGCCGTCCTTCTTGGGGGCAAGTAAGGCAGGCACGGCACACAGGCTCTTGCTGTGGCGGATAAAACCCTTTTGCAATAAATCCGAGATCTGTGTTTGCAACTCTAAGTGCGTGGAGGGGTTTAGCCGATAATGTGGGAGGTTGGGCAATGAAGAGCCCTGTATGAAATCAATGGCATGTTGGATTTCCCTCAACGTGGGTAATTCAGCCGTTAGCTCTTCCGGGTACACGTCCACAAACTCTTCTAGGAGTTTTCTCAACACCGACGGCAAGTTCTCAAAAGGGGCTGCGTCTTCCTTAACTTGTAGGCACACTAAGGCATAGAGGACCCCATCTACGAAGGTAGTACGCTTCAATTCTTTCCTTCCTATCAGGCTCAACGTCTTCTTCTCGACCGGGACGACCGTATCCTTGGAGGGGGCTGAAAGATCCTTTGGCGGGGCGGGTTTGAAGAGTGGTTCTGCCATTAAATTTAAACTCATAAGTGTTGGCCTGACCAAAGTGGGTGACGTCATGATCGTACAACCAAGGGCGACCCAACAAGATGTGACAAGCATCCATAGGGATGACGTCACACCAAATCTGCTCAGAATAAGCTTTGATGGTAAGGGGTACCAAGCATCGCTTCGTCACAGGGAGGGACGACTTGTCTACCCATGCCACTTTATAAGGGTGAGGGTGCGGCTCGGCAACAAGAGACATTCGTCTCACCGTGGCTTCAGAAATAACGTTCATGCAACTACCGCTATCGATGATCAACCTACACCATTTTTCACCACTCTTAAAATTCAATGAGAAAATGTTCGTCCTATTCCAATCGTCTTACGCTCGAGTGGTCGCCAGAATACACCTCATTACCATCATACGGGGGTCATCCTCCATATCACTAGGCACTCCGTCCGACTCGCTCTCTTCGCCTGCCTCGTAAGTAATGTCGTCGGCCCCACCGGCGGAATCTAACAGGGCTAATGGTCTGGGTGTAGTAGGACAATCACTAGCATAGTGCCCTTGGACCCCGCAAGCGTAACAGGTGACATTCGTTCTGTTGACCCGACCCACCGGGACTCTCTCACCAGAGGGGTTTCTATCATTCCTAGCCGTTACGACTATGGAGGTCGAGTCGGGGGACTGATACTTTCCTTTAGCCTTATAGGTGGCGGTGGGAGGCGGCCCTAAAATTGACTTCCCCTTTTGGAACGAGCGAGACTTGCCCTTAAGCGCGTTGTGCTGCTCAATATTTAAGGCAGCGTTGAAAGTGGTGTGCAAATCAGTGTGACCATAACGCAGAAGCTTTCCTTGGATGTCGGGGTTTAGTCCCTTACGGAACCTGGAGAGGGTGACCTCGGGCATCTCTTTCACGTCACACCGAACCATCATGTCCTTCAGCAAACTCATATACTCAGACACCTACCTAGTCCCATTGCTTAAGGGTGGCTAAATCATCAAACATTTGTGTTCGATGGTAAGTTGGGACGTACTGTTCCGTTAGCCTAGCCTTCATTGCATCCCAGCCTATGGGCAGCGCTCCGTTCTCGACTCTCAAACACCGCTCCTCATTCAGCCAAAATATTTTAGCGCGCCCTAGCAACTTCATTCTCGCTACTCGCACTTTATCCGCGTCGTTCAAGTTATACCACTCGAAATAACATTCTATCTCCATGATCCAGTCCTAGAAGACTTGGGGATCTCCTGAACCATCGTAGGATGGTGGCTTGACTCGGACGGCCCGAGTAAGGTCAAACTAATACGGTGCTCGTGGGGCTTTCTCATTAGGAGGGTGGGGGTAAGGGTTGTGTTGTTCTCCCACCCGTGGGTGAGCGGGTTGATTACGGGGTGCGCCGTGTGGTAACCCCAGTCCGTGAAGTGCCTCCCTAATGGCCGTCAACTGCTCCGTGAAATCCTGACGGAGCTCCTCAATCTCCGTGAGGGGACGACCCTCACCCCGGTCATCATCCATATTAGACGACGATGGAGGATATTCCGTACCGAGCCTAGTACGCATGCAAATAGGAAGACAACAGATTCAGGCAGACCCAAGAAGGAATTAATCCCGCTTAAAGACTATAGGAAAATAAATTTTTTTTTGATTTTCTTACAGGAAATAAAAAGAGGATTATTAAAAAATTTAGTTTGATATTTTTGGCTGAAAAATAAGAAAACTAAGCCGCTATTGGCAGAACAAACATAATTTTTTTTTTGAGATTTTTTTGTGACAACTAACGCGAAAACACAAGTGCAGGTTAACGTGCTAAAAGAGAGGAGGGTGCCAATTAAAAAATTGACAAGAACCTCGCTTTGATACCAAAATTGATGTAGGCCACTACCGCGGACGCTAGACGGGTTAAGGGAATGAAACGAACGCCACACTCAATCCACAATCTCTCACGCACTATATTCAATCGCAGCGCACTCGCAAACGTGTTATCACAGTTCACCAACGTACGGTAGCCACTCCGCGGGAAGGTCAAAGGAACGGCGATGGGCCGACGTTCTCCCAAGCTAAAAGGACCAATATTAGGTCCGACCGAGCGAAAGTTGTACCAAAAGAGATCTTCCCAAAGTGCGATCGAAAAATGGTAGATCTCTCCCAACAAAAATGTGGTGCTCGCCAAACCCTTTCGGAAATATCACGATTAAGGTTGATGCAAATCCAAAAGGAAAACCACGAAGAATCTAACGATTCAAATCCAACGAAAAAATTATTTCCGTCCACTAGAACATCAAGAGGGAATCACACGTGAGTGGAGAGGATCGTTACCCAAGTCGGAACAGATGATTCCGACTACCTTTGAAGGGGTCGCTCTTCCACGGTTCCGCCGGAGTCGCGCCGGTTGGAGAGATAGATCGTCCGCCTTGGCCGCTTCACACCAAGGTCCCGTTTCCTCGTCGTAGAAGGAGGCCTTTCTCGGTGAAGGCTTCACGAGAAGAGGGGCAGCCGGGTTCTCTTCAAAGGGGGGTGCTCGGGTGGAGAGATAGGTGGTCGGGTCCTCTTCCAAGTGGGTTGCTTGAGTGGAGGTGATAGGTGGCCGGTCGGGTTGTGGGTGGTGAGAGGAGGTGGAGGCTTGGAAGAGGGGTTGAAGGAGTGGGTTGACCGAAGTTTTTAGAGAGAGAGAGAAAGAGAGTGAAGGGGGCAGCCAAGAGAGGTAGAGAGAGAGATGAGGATTAGCAAGAATAGTAAGTTTAGGGTTTCTTCTCATTCCACTAAGTTAAACAAAGCATACATGCCTATATATAGGCTTAACAATAAGTCTTGGCTATATGTAGCCCAAAATAAAAATAAAAATAACACACAAAATGGCTACATGCAGCCCTCAATAAAATATCCCCAAATAAAATAACATACTAATAATAAGATAAATTTAACTATATATTTGTCTTGCGCCGAGGGCGGAAATTGTAGCGCCGCTCCATACGAACACCACGGTGACGCGAGTCCTTTGTTGGAGACGAAAGAGGGTCTTCCGTTAGCGTGCCGTCATCAACAACTTGGGGGCCGTCGTCAACTTGGGGGCCGTCGTCGCCACCAGTAAGAGAGCATAAGTAGTAGTTTGAATTTTCCTCGAAGTCTCTTTTTAGTGAAAAAGTGTTTATAATTTTTAATCTAACTTTGTTTACTAACTACTTAATTTTGAGATCTAATTATTTTATTAGAGAAAATTTTCTAAATATTTATCTTTTCTCATTTTATTTTCATATTTTAGGACTTAAAATTTTGAATCCGCTTAAGTTAATTTTTAACTTTCTTTTCATTTAATAAATTTCTAGTTTAATTTAAAATTATATTAATTTCTTATAAGTACTCTCATAGTTTTACTCTGGAATAGCAAAAGATTAAGTATGAGGGTATTTGATAAGTAGCTATTTATATTACTTTTTATATAGTTTTTATTCAATAAAAAGTTATGTTTTATCTTATTTTTATTAATTTATTGAATTAATCTCTTTGTTTTCTCATTTCAGGTTTATTTGGGCTGCTAATAACAAATTGGAGCTTGCTAGGCTAATCAGAAGATCAGACAGAGCAATCCTAGAAAAATTAACTTTTCACGACAATGTGACGGGCGTGACCTACAGGTCACGGGCATGACACATACCCGTGACCTATAGCGGAGCTCCAGAGAACAGACAATGGCAGTTTAAATCTACACGCCTAGGGCACGGGCGTGACACCAAGGCGTGACCACCAGGCGTGACACGAATGTGCTCAAAATCGTCGAACGCAAATCGAAGATCGTCGAACGCAAATCGCAGATCGTCGAACGTAAATCGTCGAACGCAAGTCAAAGACCGTCGAACGCAAAACGAAGATCGTCGAATGAAGATCGTCGAATAGCCAAGTACACGCCACGCCCTTGGTCACGGGCATGACCCTAGGCGTGACACCAGTGGGCTCAGATCGTCAAACGAAGATCATTGAACAACCAATTACACCATCGTGATCCATCGGTCACAGGTGTGACCAGGGCGTGTCAAGTGCGTTTCCAGCATTAAATCAAGCTGTTCCTGCCATTGCTTCAAGATTGTCGTTTCAGCATGACACACCCCTGGTCACGGGAGTGACCAGGGGGCGTGACCCCTCCATCAACAGGGATTTACTCCTGCCGTTTTCAGCTTCCCGCAGTTTTCCAGAAATAGAAGTAACACGCCCTAGGTCACGGGCGTGACCTTGGGGCGTGACCAGCCATTTAACAGATTTTGGCGGTTTCTCCTCCAACGTTCCCGAGCTTCCAAGATGGCGGTTCCTAGGGCTGACACACCCTCAGTCACGGGCGTGACACATGGCGTGACCTTGCAGAAAGTTTTCCTATAAATTGCAGATGAGTTAGAAGCATAGGGAGGAGACTAGGGGCCAATTTTAGGAATATTATGTAGTTTAGTTTACTGTTTTAGCTTTTCTTTCTTGTAATAGTTTAGTTTTAGATTGCAATTTCAATTCAAGCACTTTTTTCCATCATGTCTCCCTAGTTAATTTTAGTAGCACTTGATTTTGACAAGTTTTAGGATAAAATAATCTCCTTTTGTCAAACTCTTTATTTATCGCTTACGATTTATCTTTGTTATTTATATTGTGTCGAATTCATACTTCGCGGATATGCTCTTCGATTTTAGATCCGTATCTTAAATGACCGAGAGGTTGCGAATACGAGTAGATCACTCAAAGATAAAAGGAGTTGCATGCAATCCTCGAGAGAGGATGACATAAATCTTCTGGATTGGAGTCAAATCCAATAGAGGGGTCCACTGCCTAAAGCAAGCTTAGGGGTTTCGACTGGCCGAGAGGTCTTAATCAATCAACCTAAGGTTAGTCAAAAGCATGAGCTCGAGAGAGACGCATTTGTACTTAAGGAACCTCCACGGTCGAAGTTGTTAATTTAGAGCTTGGTTTTCATAAAGAGTTTGTTTTAATTCAAGGCGAGTTCAGATCAAGTGCTAGTTTTCAGTTTAGTTTCTTGAATTTTGTTTAATTTAATCCCCTTTTAAATTTAGATAAAATAATATTAATTTGCGTGAGTAGGAGTACTCAACAGGACCCGAGTCTAATACGACATTTCCTATACTATATTTCGATAGGTACACTTGCATATTTGAGAATATAGTTTGGATATACTTTTTAAAACTATAAAATTCTTCATCAGTTGACTCTAAGGACATGACCTACACTCTAGGACTCATACATGACCCTAGCTATACATGTTGGGTCAAACATCCTAATTTAGGGAACCTAGCCCAAATCTAACTTGGGATCCAACAAAGCCGTCTCGCCGAGACCCTGGGAGCCGTCTCGTCGAGACACTGGGAGCAGTCTTGCCGAGACCCTGGGAGTCATCTTGTCGAGACCCTGGAAGCCGTCTCGTCGAGACCCTGGGAGTCGTCTCGTCGATACCCTTGGAGTCGTCTCGTCAATACCCTGGGATCCATCTTAGCGAGACCATAGGAGCCATCTCGGCGAGACCCTGGGAGCCGTCTCGCCGAGACCCTGGGAGCCATCTCGCCGAGACCCTGGGAGTCGTCTCGCCGAGACCCTGGGAGCCATCTCGGCCAGACCCTAGGAGCCGTCTCGTCGAGACCCTGCGAGCCGTCTCGTCGAGATCCTGGGAGTCATCTCGTCGAGACCCTTGGATTATCCCCCTACTAGAATATCATGCAGGTCCACCTAAAATTGGCCTCCAGGAGTGCAGAACTCCCAAAAAGTATAAAAACGCGCACCAAGTCTCCTGCCTCGTTTGGGGGCCCCCTTTCGTGAATACGGGGTTGTACAAAATCCCCGCTCTTTTTGAGTGAGTTACTCACCCGGAAAGAAACATCCAACCCAACGTATTCACTACGTAGAGTTTTTGGAGCCGAAAACACGGCCTCCCGTGGGGGTCAACCTGTCATGCCAGCTAATGGGAGACTGGGTGACGAGACGGCCACGGTGTAGAACACACTTGGCCTCCGTGAGGGGTCAACTTGTCATGACAGCAAATGGAAGGTTGGGTGACGAGACGACCTCGGGGTAGAAAACACTTGGCCTCCTCGAGGGGTCAACCTATCATGTCAGCTAATGGGAACACGAGTGACGAGACAGCCTCGGGCTAGAAAGCACTTAGCCTACCCGAGTGGTCAACCTGTCATGCCAGCTAATGGCAGACTGGGTGACGAGACGGCCTCAAGGCAGGGTCTACTCACCCCTCTGAGAGATCAACCTGCCCTGTCAGCTAGTGGGAGCCTGGTCAGCAAAATCATCTCGGGGCAAGGTCTACTCACCCCCTCCGAGAGATCAACCTACCCTGCCAGGTAGTGGGAGCTTGGTCAGCGGAATCATCTCGGGGTAAGGCCTACTCACTCTCCGAGAGATCAACCTGCCCTGCCAACAATTAAGAGCCTAGTCAGCGAAAGTATCTCAGGGTATGGCCTACTCACCCCTCCGAGAGATCAACCTGGTCTGCCAGCTAGTGCGAGCCTAGTCAGCGGAATCATATCGGGGTAAGGTTTACTCACCTTCCGAGAGATCAACCTTCCCTGCCAGCTAGTGGGAGCCTGGTCAGCGAAATCATCTCGGAGTAAGGCATACTCACCCATCCGAGATATCAACCTGCTCTACCAGCTAGTGGGAACCTGGTCAGCGGAATTATCTCAGGGTAAAGTCTACTCACCCTCTGAGAGATCAACCTGCCCTGCCAGCTAGTGGGAGCCTGGTCAGCGGAATCATCTTGGGGTAAGGACTACTCACTCTCCGAGAGATCAACCTACCCTGCCAGCTAGTGAGAGCTTGATCAGCGGAGTCATCTCGGGGTAGGGCCTACTCACACCTCCGAGAGATCAACCTACACTGCCAGCTAGTGGGAGCCTGGTCAGCGGAATCATCACGTGGTAAGGCCTACTGACCCCTCCGAGAGATCAACCTGCCCTGCCAGCTAGTAGGAGCCTAGTCAGCAGAATCATGTCGGGGTAAGGTCTACTCACCCTCCGAGAGATCAACCTGCCCTACCAGCTAGTGGGAGACTGGTCAGTGGAATCATCTCAGGGTAAGGCCAAATCACCCCTCCAAGAGATCAACCTGCCCTGCCAGCTAGTTGTAGCCTGGTTAGTAGAATCAACTCGGGGTAAGGTCTACTCACCCTCTGAGAGATCACCCTACCCTGACAGCTAGTGGGAGCTTGGTCAGTAGAATCATCTCGGGGTAAGGCCTACTCACTCTCCGAGAGATCAACCTGCCCTGCCAGCTAGTGAGAGCCTGGTTAGCAGAATCATCTCAGGGTAGAGCCTACTCACCCCTCCGAGAGATCAACCTGCCCTACCAGCTAGTGGGAGCCTGGTTAGCGGAATCATCTATGGGTAAGGCCTACTCACCCCTCCGAGAGATCAACCTGCCCTGCCGGCTAGTTGGAGCCTGGTCAGCAGAATCATCTCGGGGAAGGTCTACTTACCATCCGAGAGATCAACCTGCCCTTCCGGCTAGTGGGAGCCTGGTCAGCAGAATCATCTCGGGGTAAGGCCTACGCACCCCTCTGAGCGATCAACTTGTCCGGCCAACTAGTGGGATCCTAGTTAGTGGAATCATATCGGGGTAAGGTCTACTCACCCTGTGGGATATCAACCTACCCTGCCAGTTAGTGGGAGCCTGGTCAGCTGAATCATCTCGGGGTAAGGTCTACTCACCCTCTGAGAGATCAACCTGCCATTCTAGCTAGTGGGAGCCTGTTCAGCGGAATCATCTCGGGGTAAGGCCTACTTACTCTCTGAGAGATCAACCTGCTCTACCAACAAGTGAGAGCCTGGTTAGCGGAATCATCTCAGGGTAGGGCCTACTCACCCCTACGAGAGATCAACCTGCCATGCCAGCTAGTGGGAGGCTGGTCAGCGGTATCATCTCGGGGTAAGGCCTACTCACCACTCTGAGAGATCAACCTGCCTTACCAGCTAGTGGGAGCATGGTCAGCAGAATCAACTCGGGGTAAGGTCTACTCATGGATCACAAATATTTTTCGGTGGTCCCTGTCATCAATCATAGAGTTGGATCCCTAGTTGGATTTGGGCTAGGTTCACTAAACTAGGATGATTGACCCAACATGTATATCCAGGGTCATGTATGTATCCTAGAGTCTAGGCCATGTCCTTAGAATCAATACTGCATGGACCAGCCATCAACAGACTGCAGAAGACTCAAGACTTAGAGAAATTTCAAAGACTCTGGAAATGAGTTCGACATTCATCGAACTCAGCTCGATGAAATTCGTGCTCAGCTCGACGAACTCAGAGACAATTCTCTGAGGTGAGCTCGACAAACTTAGTTCTCAGGTCGATGATTTATGGAAACTCTACTTCAACATTCCAAGTATAGAATCATTTCTCTGAACTCTAGTCGACAAAGTTAGAATATCAGCTCGACGAACTTAGTTCTCAGTTCGATGATCTCTGAATGTTATACTTCAAATATTCTAAGTCCAGAATCATACTCTAGTCGACGAATTCTTATTCTCAGCTCGACGAACTTGGACCATAATCTTGACAAGTTGTATCAAGTAGCTGTTAACAGTTCTCAGGTCGACGAACTTAATTCTCAGGTCGACGATTTTTGGATACTCTACTTCAACATTCTAAAGTCCAAGAAACATTTCTATGAACACTAGTCGACGAACTTAGATTCTCAGCTCGACGATCTTGATGCACAGAATTGGCAAGGTTCTTGAGAAAGAAGTTAGCAGTTATCAGGTCGACGATCTTGGATCTCAGCTCGACGAACAACAATTATCGGATCGACGAACATAACTTCTCAGCTCGAAGAACTCTGGACCCAAGTCGACGAATTCTGTTCTCTGCTTGACGATTTCTGTGCAGATCCAGACTTGTCCTATGTCCATATTTAATTGCAATAATTCCTGAGTAATCAATGTATATATTCTCTGAATATTACCGTTAGACGCAGCATTGATTATGGTATTCATCATGATTATTACTTGTCGTTTTTCAATGGGACAGTTGGGGAAATCAATCAATACTGACATTCTCAAGGCCGTTAGCAATCAATGCTGGAAGGAATTCAAAAATTCAGAAGGAAGATTTCACAGAAAATATAAAAGGATTTTTCTTCTTCCTTCTCTATAGAGAATATAGAGAATATACTGAATAACGCTAGCAGAGCATGACATAGAAAGCAATCATACATCAACACAGTCAAGAAAACAAGAAGCCCTAGACCAGACCAGAGAAACAATAACAATAAGAAGAAGAACATCTAACCAAAATCAAGAGTCTTCTTCCTTCTTCATTCCAAGATTCTTCAAGGACAACAACAACTCTATCAGTCAAGAAGTTCCTGGATATTTACTGGTCAAAGCAAAAGATTGAAGACCTACTCACCCTAATACAAAGCTCCAACCTTCCTGATCAAATCAATATCTCAGGGGGAGCTTTGTTAACATCAAAGATCCACTAAGTCTTCTCAGTTGTATTTGAGATAGAGAAGACACCATCACTCTCTCACCCCCACTGTAAAAAGGGTTCTTTAACTCCCTTCAAAAGTTATTTTTGGTTGCAAGTCTCCTGATCAAAAGACTTGAGATTGGTTTTTGATCACCTGATCAAAAGCTCATTGGTGTCAGTCACCTGATGAAAAACCTGAGTGGATTCCTACCAGGGTGGTGGAAGAGTGAATGTACCCAAGTTGGGGAACAACTATAAAACTCTTGTGTTATCTGGTTGCCATTTTTTCTTTTGCTCTTGTTGTGGCTGTGCTAGTTAGGTTGTTGTGTATGTGGTAGATTATCTTATATTAGGACTAATTTTTATCTACAGCAAAAAACCTTAAAGTTTCAAGATACTCTATTCACCCCCCCCCCTCTAGATTATATAAAATCTAACCCTAACTTTTAATTGGTATCAGAGCAGGTTCCTTTGGTTGTATAAGGTAACCCTTGAACCAAAAGATCCTTTGTTAGTTTTGATTTTTTATTTC
This sequence comes from Platanthera guangdongensis, assembly GCA_039583875.1. Taxonomy (NCBI): domain Eukaryota; kingdom Viridiplantae; phylum Streptophyta; class Magnoliopsida; order Asparagales; family Orchidaceae; genus Platanthera; species Platanthera guangdongensis. The sequence continues at coordinate 233,838,203 of CM077158.1, forward strand.
TATTAGGGTTATATTCACAGCATGGTACAGAACAAAGATTATGCAATTACCAAACATCCAGTGTGTAACTTAAATAAGGTTGCCATCTGGAAGGCAAGAATAAAACTGTATATGAATTCTATTGATGAAGACATCTATAATTCTATCTTTACAGGTACTCCTCAACCAGCTGCATCTACAGTAACTTCCAGCACTCTTGCAGTTCGACCACCTAAGTGGACTGATGCTTAGAAGAAAGCCAAGGTTGCTGATGCTAAAGCCATGAACATTCAGGCCCAAACAATGTCTGATGATATTTTCCAAAAAGTGGCTGAATGTACTTCAGCCAAGGCCATTTGGGACTCTCTCAACCAAATGGTTGCTGGCTCTGCTGATGAAAGGAAGGACAGAGGATCCAATCTCATATCCCAGTATGAGAATTTCAAGAAGGATGAAGCAGAATCTGTTGTAGACATGTACAATTAGCTGAGCTCAATAATCAATGAGTTGAAGACCTTGGATATGGACAGGACCCTCACTGAGGTGAATGATAAAATTCTCATGTGCTTCCCAAGCTCATAAGATTCAAGGATTTGGCCAATCAAGGAGGTCAGGAGTTTAAATGAGATTTCCACAGAATCTCTATTGGGAAAGCTTAAATCCTATGAGCAGCTAGTCAAGTCTGGAGAAGCAGCTGAACAAAGGACTCCTCCACCAACAAGGAAAGAGCACAACCTGGCATTCAAGGCTGCTGAGGAGACAGAAGATTCAATAGTAAATGAAGAGCTAATGAGTCTCCTTTTCAAAAGATTTTACAAAATGGCATGGAAAGACTTCAGAAGAAAATCATCCAGGCAGGATGATAAGCGAAGGTATGACAAAACCACCACTAAAGAAGTAGTTTGCTTTGCCTGTAGGAAACCTGGACACTTTATCTCAGAGTGTCCAGAGAATCAAAAGAAAGAAAGGAGAAGAGAGAAGGACTCAAGAAGACAACAAAGCTCAAGGCATTCCTCCAGCAAATACAAGAAGAAGGAGAAGGGCTTTGTAGCTGAAAATTGGAGTGACACTGAAGATGAATCAACATCTTCCAGTTTAAGTGAAGAGGAAGAAGAGGCAATGGCCAAAGAATTCTGCCTCATGGACATCAATACCTCTAGAAGTCAATCAGATGAATAGGATACATCTGACAACGAAGGAGCTTCGGAATCTGAAGCTGATCGGGTATTGTCATCTTTTGACTTTAACTCTGATAGTTTCAAAATTGAATTTAGGACAATGTTCATTGATTTAATAAACTCTGAAAAGGAAATCAAAACACTTAGAGAAAAACTATCAAATCAAGAAAATCTGGTGTCTGAAAACACTAAATTAAAAGAAGAACTAACTCTAGCTAATGAACAAATTAATTCTTTAAAAACAGAGCTATGTGAGGCAAAACAACTTGAGGAATCTCTCAATGGGAGAAGCCTTAAGCTGATGGACATCACAAGCACAGGCAATGCCAGACTGAATGACAAACTGGGCTAGGGTGCATCATCAAGTTTACCCCCCATCCTCAAGAAGAACATATTATCAACCCCCATTAAATTTGTGTCAGCTAAGGATAAAGAGTTAATGAAAGAAACAAATCACAGAAGAATCACCTAACTTTAAAAATCACAAAAACAGAAACCAGAAAAACTTAGATAAAAACAAAGTTCAGCAAATTTCGTCGAAATCAGATCAACGAAATGTGGTCAGTTCGTCGAACTCAAGTCGACGAACTCTGAACACAAATCTATATAATAATAATTTGTCTTACTGCGATCGGCAAACTGTGTAACATCCCATTTTCAACTAGACCCCTAAGAGTGTTTTTGTCATGACTAGGTCTTGACAAAACCCTAGGAACCTCAAGAAGACCAAGTGAGCCTAGGCATGAAGCTGGAAATCATCATGGTCTGCAAATAGAAGAATTCTGAACAATAGTTTAGGATGACCATGGGGCTACACCTTGACCCCAAGACCCTACCACAACACCCCCAAATATTTTGGGATACCCATTAGAGCCATAAGGAGCCATTGGGGTCAATCAAAGTGACTAAGTTGACCCAAGTCAACCCTAACCCTAAATGGGTCGAACTAACCTACTTAGGGTTAATTGACCTTCCCCTAGCCAAGTGGACCCCACCCATGTCCTCCTAACCGTAAATTGAGGTTAATGGGTCACCAAGGACACATTGGGTTCAGCCCTAGAGACCAAGTTGACCCAAGTCAACTTAGGCCCCTCATGTGGTCAAAGTACCCTTACTAAGGGTAGGTGACCTCCAAAGTGTAAGGTAACCCTACATAACCCTTCCTAGACCTCAGGGGAAGCCATGGGGTCACCAAAGACCCCTTGGGGTCACCCAAATGGTCATGTTGACCCAAGTCAACTCAAGCCCCAAAGTGGTCAAAGTGCCCTTACCAAGGGTCAAGTGACCTCCAAGGTGCCAAGTTAACCCTACCCAACCATACATAGACCTTATGGGAAGCCAATGGGTCACCAAGGACCCAATGGGGTCAACCCATATGATCATATTGACCCAAGTCAACCCTAGCCTAAGCCAAGTCAAACCTAGCCCAAATGGGCTAACTCAAGCTCAAGCCATTTTTCCCTTAGGCTAACCTCACTTTTCATAATTATTATGATTAAGTGGGCTGCACATATCATATGGAGTTGACCAGTCAACATGGGTGACTAGGAGAGAGAAAGGAGCTTCCTTTCATGATAATGGTGGAGAGAGAGAGAATTGGGGGAGAGGAAGGGAAGGGTGGGAACCGGCCAAAGGAGGTCGAAAACCACCCGATATGGCTGCAATCAACTCCTCTATGGAATAAGAGTTCATTCCAGCCGTTTCTCGGCCACCAAGAGGTAGGTTCAGCCCCCCCCCCCCCCACTCAACCCGAGCCACACCATTAATGGTGTTTGATGGGCATTGAAGAACCAGCTGCCCCCTCCCCAATTGATCATTTAAACACCATCAGTGGGAAGAGGGGAGCATTTTCGAACCCTTACATGGAAGGAACAAGCCGTCCCACTGTATTGTTGCAGAAGTCGAGCGCCGCCGCCATCGACAATGGCATCCCGCCATTCCTCCTGCATTCAGGTCGCCAGAAAGGTCCTCCTCCTCTCCTTATCTCATGGGTAGATCGTAGCATTCTTTAGGTGCAAGGTTCGGGCTCAATTGAGCCCAATCCAAACCATGGCTTTCATGGTTTTCGACCGAAACATTACGTACTAGAACCGTCGGAAAATGCCTCTCTGGCGGCTGTGCCGCCGCCTGGCGACAACCACCACCTCAACGGAGGTGGTGGTCGCGGTGGCCAGCCGGGGAAGGGGCTGGATGGCCGGCGACAGCCGTTTGAAGTCAGCCCAGGAAAAACGAATCCTAGTCGTCGGCTCAAGGAAGGAGATGAACGGATCCCGTTCCTTTACGTCAAGATTCGTGCGACGCCTTGATAAGAATTTGATTATTTTAATTTAATTTCATTTCTGTCACACTATATACAGTAAATGGTTTTAATTTTTAAAAATACTTAGGGACACCTGGTGGGAAAACTGTCAATATGAAAGTTGTAGACTATGGGTCTACTTTAACCCAAAATTGATTTGGACCAATTTGGCCCTCTAGTTGGACCAGGGCACCCATTTTGGTGGGACCTGTACATAGGGATGTCCTGAGATTCAAATGGATGCCCACCCTTCATCCCTTGTCCAAATGGCCTGAAATTTGGACAGAGGATCAGTCTTAACTATACCTAGGGCTGTCCAAAATTGGGATTTTTTTGGAGACACTTTGCCTAAAGTTTTTACTTTTATTTAATAATGCTAGGGTATTTTAATTAAGTGGTCTAATTACCTCCAAACCCTCCCAAATTTTGTTGAGTGGTCCCTGACATCAATACCTAGCTCTGTACAAAAGTTTAACTCATTTGGTTAGGTTTTGGTTCGGGAATCACCAAACCCTAGTTTGGCCTTAAGGTGGTGTTTTTGATTAAAAGTGCACCATGAACTTAGGGTGGCCACCTCCCCTCAATAGAGGCTGAGGTTTTGGACACTGACTTAGTGTGGCCAATGTCACCGTCTTAAGGAAAATGAGATGATTTAGGCTTTATTTACCCTAGGATTCAACCTCAAACCCTAAGGAAGGACTTTTGGGGGTTGTGAAGGACATGGGGTCTAATGCCTTTGTATGACCTTGAAAACCCAGTAGAATTGAAGGTAGTCTAACCTAAGCTCTCTGGAAGGAATCTTAGAGGACTTGGAGGAAGGTAGACACCTCAAAACCCTAACCCTAGCTTTAGGGTAGAAGCACAATTTTGTAAATTCAACCACTAAACCTTATTTAAAGGTTGTGAAACTTGGGTATAGTAAGTTTTAGACCATCTAGAACCCCTAGTAATTTTACTAGAATTTTATGAAATATATTTCTAGTACTTTATTTGTTAAATATCAATAGGGCCAAAATGATGTTTTAATTAATTTGATTATTATGTTCTTTTGAAACTGATGAAACTTGGTCAGTAGATGATCTAGGTCTAAGTGAATATCCCTTAATTTTGTTACAATTTTTAATTGATGATATTTAGTACTTCCTTCACTAGTTTCAAAAAGTGGCCTTGGTGGTATAAAATTATTTAAACATGGTTTATCTGTTGAAAAATCATGAGACTTACGTACTGATAATTTCAGGCCAAAATATGCTTGTAGGAATTTATTCATAATTTTTAGAGGGTTGATAACAGTACTTTCTTTACAAGTCGACAATATGGAGATTTTTGATAAATAATTTAATTAGAGATTAATACTTGCTGAAAAATTATGAAACTTGGCCAATGCTACTTTTAAGGTTGTATCCGCATAGTATAATTAATTTATAATTTTTGGATGGATATTTTCTATACTTGATTCGTAAACAACAGAAGATAGTAAATATTGCAAAAATAGTTTTAGTACCATTTTGATGATAGAAAAATTATGATACTCTGGATTTACCATATTGAGATAACCTAATATTTATCATAATTTTGTTAGGCAGCTTGCATGAGTACTTAGGGCAGTTCGTGTTCAAACTGGTAGCCTTTGGATGCTTTAAGGAAATTAATTAATTGCCAGATAAATTAGGAAAATTATAATTTCCTCGATTTAGTCTATTTGTGTCATGATAAGTCTTCAGTAAATAAGGTAGGCCATTCGGATGAGTGTTTGGATTATCTCTTGTCCGTTCCGACATATAGTCTATGATGGTCTGTATTTGGCAAGATGGGTAAATTGCAATAAGATATGATGGGAGTAGGAGTTAGTCATTTTGGATAGATGTGGATGAGTTCACCATAGAAGAATAGGAAGAGTGGTGAGAAATTGGTTTGGCTAGAGTTTAGAGGCGCTCGAGTTCGACGAAAGATCGTCTTTCTCGAGGTGAGGTAGAGTCAAATCACCCTATGATTAGCCTATTTTAATATGAGATGGTAATGGGTAAGGGAATCAACCAATAATAATAATAAGTACCTTGCGAAAGGGAACGCTGGGCTTTATCCCAACATAGTTCCTAGTGCCCCTTAAGAGTCCTTCACAGGGAATACCGGGGGCAGTCCTTGGTTAACGTAAACTATATTAACAAGCTGAGAAGAGTAACTTAGTAATTAGGGCTGCACACTTCACGAACACAGATAGCACGGGAAGATAGTTGGAAGCTTCGGCTTGGATGGTTAAGAGAAGGACGTTTTGGTCCGGGGAGATTCGGCTCGGTTTTGAATACGATAAATTTGCATGTGCATGAAAGGAAAGAAAATTAAGGTGGTGGGTCTTCGGTATTAGAGGGTCGATGCACCGACGCCAATACGCTGACTCGGAAAGTGTGGTTAGCACTTCGCCAACAGAAGTCTGGTGCGCCAGCCGACAAGAGTACGCAGGAGATCCTCTTAGTGCAACAGCGTTGAGGCGTACGATAGGTCTGACCGGTAGTGCTTTACTGGTTTAGAGGTGGGCGAGGCCCAACCCACCGCTTCTGTCTGCCACTACGGAGGTATCCTGGGAGGTTACGGCTCCAGAAGAGGGGAATTAAAGGTTTGTGTGCACAGAGTCGCGTGTGTGTGTTGCACTTGAATGTTCCATCATACCCACTTGCATGTTATAACATAATTGATTCATTCAACCCTGACACCTAAGGTATAGGTGGAATGGGACGCTTATACATTAGGACCAGCAAAACGACCCCATGGTCTATAAGCTTGTGTGGTCAAGTTTATAAATTAAGGTCAATTTGGATATATATATATATATATATTGCTATTAATAACTTACACCCCAACGTATAAATTGGTATGGGGCTTTTTATACGATGGGATCCTTGCAGAAGACCCCTTGGCTTATGTGTTCTCACATAAGTGAAGGTTACTTTTCCTATTTTCATCTTATTGTCCATATCTTTTATAGAATTGCTAGTATAGGTCCGCTGCCATCTGTTTTTAATTATTCTCCACCTTCAAGTCCTCCACTTTCTTCCTCTTCGCTCGGTGCCTAGGAGCCATGGGGGAATGGGTGGGGGATGATAAGGCTTAGTCTTTTAGACTAACGGTTTTCGAACCGCATCATTTTAGGGAATCGTGGAGCCCAGCACGGGGGAGCAGCCCCAGAGACCGGTGCGCTTGGAGATGGGGCAGTCTAGCTCCGGAGTTCATACAGTCGGGACCGTGAGTCTCGACCTTGAGTAGATGTTCTATTTTTGCTTTCGCATGAGTGATTTGTAGTGAGGACATGGTGTACCGGGCATAAGCTCGTATTTTAGTAGTCTGATATATTGTTTTGTGGACACTCCCTTCGTGGAGATTATCTATATGATATGTGATTTTCTGTGGACTGCTAGATTGCGTTTACTTTGTTTTGCTACTTTTCTGTGATCGAATTGGCCGGTAGAATCAGCGCTTTGTGGTGATGACCCTTCAGGGCGTGAAGGAGTCAACGAAAAACGGCAGTTCTGGGCCTAAGACCCCGGTGTTTGAAAAAGAGAAAAGTGGGGGGGGGGGGGTCTTATAAGTTGTATTAGAGCAAACCTCGATCGAAAAGTAACAGTCCATAACCATTGGGTCACCCCCGCGCGAGTTTAGTTTGTGGACAAACTAAGCAGCGAAAGTAGTGCTGTGCCCATATGGGGGATCACATGTAAATTGTCCACTTTTTTGTTATTGAGTCGATTTCCTACTAATGTAGTTTGTTTCGTAGCCTCCAGTAGGGAGCACCTCCGGCTGCGAAAATTCCATCTTATAATTCTCTAGTCAACGAGTTAGACTCAACCCACTAGGAGACATGACTAACCATAATAACTTATAGTGTTCCCTAGTCTGAAATAGAGTTTAGGTATGAACTTGGTTAAGCTCAGGAGATACCTAAAGAGAATAAAGGAGGGGTATAACACGAGAATGGCTACATAAGCCATAAACTTATGTAGCCCTACGGTCCCTATCAAGGATTACTCAAACCGGAAGGACTGATTTAAGGAGAATTGAGACCAATAATCCATTAACAGAATGGTAGATGACACATAGTCTCAACCCTCATACCAGTAACAAGATTACCTGGAGACCACCATCACGACAAACACCGAAGGTCGGATAGGAATTCAAGTTCGGAAGAGACCCAGTTGGGATTGGGAACATTTTGACCCGGATAAGGTTGTCGTAAATATGACTCAGAGGGTTTAAAGTATGGAGTATATCAACAGATTCAGGTTGTAACCCCAAGTCAATGATTGACACCCTAGTGATTGTGTACCCAGCTAGGATGGATATAACATGGTAATATCAAAGATACTCAGCCCAAGGCAGGTAGAGGCTTATCTTTTGTTTATTGGGGTTTTTTTTGTTTACTGGGTGCATGTCTTTTATTTATTGGGTAAATTGGTTACTGACTTGGGTTTTCCTTAGATCTCATCTAGAAAAGTTTGCGTCATAAATATAGTGAAATGGACGTAAACCGTATTCGGTGCTACTCGGGCATATTCGTAGGGATAAGAATCTGATTGCAAAGTGGGGATTTTATAGAGTTGTTGTCTACCCGTACAAGCAAGAAATTTTATCATCAGAAGTTTGGTGTATCTCGGAATGTGCATCTCCTTGGAGTGAAGAAGGGCGTCATGGATTTTGTGATGCACGATGAGGTTCGTCACCTGATGAAGGTTAAGTGCAAGAACTTTTGGGAAATTATTACAACCATTGCCCTGTTAGAGTGGAAGTTCAAGGATATAATTAGGGATTTTCATACACACGATTCCTCATCCGCATTCCGGGCATAATTACAATTGGAACATCAACGATAGACTGGCCGAGATATCTAGGGTCACCCTGACCCAAAAATAAAACTTCCGTAGGTGTTTCATAAGTTTTGCGAGTAGTTGTTCACAACATGAAATTATAAATGAAACTCATAAGAATAGTGTGATCAAATAGGTTGGATAAAATGAGCTTTGGTGAAAGTAAAATGATAAGTGGAGGTAACGATTAAAATGAGGAAAAAAGGCTCAAAAGAGGCTAACTAAGGATATATTTTAAAGGTTGTCATGAAGACTCAAACAAAAACAAAAATGACCTACATCATTTCCATGTTCCTAAATTTATCTAAATCATAAGTTTTGAAAAATTTCAAAAAGTCCTAGATATTAAATGAAGACTAATGAAATTATCTTGAAAATAGAAATAATAGGCGTCTTGCATTATTCACATCTACTACACTAGTCAAAAGTTAACATTACAAAAATTACCTAAAAAAGAAAAAATAGTTGGTGAAAAGTTTTTTAGAGAGTAAAGAAAATAGAGAAGGAAAACCATAAAGAAAGTTCAGGTTTTAGAAAAACATGTCACATTGTAGAATGAGCTCAAAACTTGTATGTATTTCTTGTGTATGTAAATACAATGAGTGAATACAAATATATAAGAGAGAAAAAGAGAGGAAATCCTATACAAAATGTGAGACTAATAAGAGAAGAGGGAAAAGAATAAAACATGCACTACTAAAAAACAGACTTTTGGCCAGGGCAAATTTCCCTGGCAAAAAGTCCAAAACCATGGCTAAAAAGTTTTAGCCACGGTCTAGCTACGGGAAAATTTCGTGGCTAAAGTCGGCGTGGCTAAAACTTTTAAGCCACGAATTGGCCGTAGCAAATACTATTAGCCATGATAAAAAATGTCGTGGCAAATAACCCAACTATTAGCCACGGTATGAAACCCTGACTAAAAGTGAAATCATCATTTTTTAAAAAAACTATTTGCCACAGTTACATGCCGTGGCAAATACTAATTTATGTTTTTTTAAAAAAAAAACACATACAAAATTCTGTAATGCTAGACATGTGCATCCATTTGGACACTAAAAATGCACTCAAGGGCATCTATTATGAACAACTACAATGCAAATTGAGCATAATACAATTACTAATTAACACTTCCTGCATATCTGGAATACCCATTCAAGGCTACTCAGAGTTTAGTCAATGAAATGAGAGCCATCCACCATTAAAATACACAAGAAATGCACCAGCAATGAAAGAAACCAGACAAAGGTGGAGTTCTGGAGGAGAAAAGAGGAGTGCTAAGAGAAGAATGGCAGAGGAGATGGCATCATCCTCGCCGAAGAAGCTGAGCTTAAACTTGCAGGCAATGCCTTTGTTGCAAATAAGGCTAGCCGGCTGCTGCCGAGGAGTCTTATTAGTCTCTTTCTGCTCATTTCTTGAATTTTTAGCCAAAACTTCCTGCCCCCTTGGCTTGCCACAGTCTTCCACCTTGCACACCATTTTCTCTCAGCAAGGCCAACTAAACAGAAATTTCTAGTTAAATGTGCATAGTGGATAGGACATATGATGCTTCTTTTATATTCGACTGATAATTACAATCAAAATACTAATTACAATCAAAATATATACATGAAATATCAAGCAACAGAAGTAATTACAATCAAAATACTGATTAAAATGGATCACCTCCCCCCCCCCCCCCCCCACACACACACGGACAAAATATATAGATATATGGATATCAATAAAGCACCAAAACAACGAATACTGTAATTTCTTCTGGGACAGTATAAAGAAAGTCCATAAACTGGATATTTCATTATCAGCATCACCTTAACGAAGAGACATTCTAATTATAAATTTTTAAAGTGCCAATCAAGAATCTGTGTAGATAGAGGTTGAAGCCTGCGATGAGTGATGTAGCTAACCATAAACTATGCATGTTTCATACAATTTCTCTTTGGCTGCTTTCGTCTAGGAGCAAAAACATCAGTTAACATTGTCTTAGAGATCACCATAGCATGCAGTAACGAAAGAGCCTGTATTTATAAAAAAAAAAAAGGCAATCAATAAGCATGAAAAAAAAGACTATCTCCATGACATGAAAAAGTAAATGATATCAATTTACCTTGCATTTACCAAGGGATAATTCTTTTCCAACAATATCGGAAATAGACAAGTTCTCAGCATTAATAATACCGTAATACAGTATCAATCTCTGTAGTGATCCAATACCGACTGTGGGCAAGCATTAATCAGATGTCAAAAGTTGAATCTGGTGATGCCTGCAGGTCTTGTGAGGTGAAGGAATATCCTTACTCCAGATTGCAAATAAATCACATCCGTCGGTAAAACAAGAGGCCACGCTCGTGATTTACAATAGAACAACAAGATAAATCCATAATCATTAAGCTCACATCAAAGGTGTTCCAAACTACATGTAACCATTTACATTTGACAAGAGCGTGATCCGACGGTCCAATCCGGTCCGATTTTCATATTCCTAGTTTTTTTAACAAAATTCACAAATGCAGAAAGTTATCCTTTTTTGGGCAAATAAATAAATTTCATCCTTTTGGGGGCCATATGAAAACATTATAAATGATCGCAAACTGAATGAACACAAGGTTATATCAAGGAGAAAACATTGTAGACCCAATTCAGTCCATTGTAAAACACAGAAAAGGGCTTGGAATCAATAATACACAGAAATTTCGAGAAGTAAGATTGTATTTTCAATAGTCTAAAAATATATTCCCGCCTTATTCGAGTTATCTCCTAAAAATAACAAATGATCATGAAAATTTTCCTAGCAGCAGTTTCAAAAGAATTCCAATTAATGAAATAAGTAATCGTAATTTTTATTCCTTTTCCAGCCAACTGGCAACAGAAAAGCTAAGAAAAACAAGGTCATGAAGAAGATTTGAAGGGCATTTGATGTGTAAGTTCATAATACCATATATATAGAGTTCAGATCTACCATAGATTCCATGGTAATATGTATGTTTGAGAAGAAACAGACGATGGTGAAAATGGGGATTTACACAAAATCCATATGAACCCTTAGACATTAAAGGATTCTAATAATTTTTTTTGATAGTTTATATTTGATCACTTTTCTTGCATTTGTGTTCTAGGATGAATAACAGACAAGATCAGTTGGATACTAATTATGTTAACATCTTGTGAAAACAATTGATGAAATTCACATCAACACTTGCAGTAGAGAACTACATGACCCTTAAGTATGTGGATCTCTACATGTTTCAAGAACTCCTAAAATGCATTAAGGAAACAGTGAATGATCTCATAGATCCCAGTAACATAGTCTCAATTTTTTATTTCATTCACAATTGCGCCTTGTCATTTTCTATATGCGCTTCCATTGCCCCCAGAGCATGCCAAGAATGCAATTTTATACAATTCCTTATAAGCAAGAATGTCAAGTCTTTGATATGATTAGAGAACAAGATAAGCGCCACCGCAGTCATGCGGGTATGGGTAGTTACCACTGAGTTTACTACCATAGTTTAAAACCGTCGCTACTCAAATTCTACAACCGTCCCAAATAAGAGCAAGGCTCCGTTTGGCGCGGTGGTGGCAGTCATGAACAACGCGGTGGTTATGAACCGTCGTTCATTACCGCCTGACCTCACCTAGGAACTTCATCCACTTTCAGGTTAAAACAAGTTTTCTTTCTTGGTGGCGGTCATAACCATTGTCATGTCAAACATACATTCTATAATTGTAGCGTTTTTGTCCAAACTCGCCAGAACAAAAACACCGCGCTAAACGAAGCCAAAGTTTTTTTGATGCGGGACTACATTCTCACCAGTCAAAAAGATTCCTGATTCCTTCAAATTCTCTCTAAGAAGTAACAAACAAAAATGAAAAACTTGCTGACTACAGTTTCAAATGTATTCAAATCAGTGGAAACATGAAATAGTAATTTCAGCATTCCTAAGTTGACAGAAACATCATTTAGATATATATATTGATTGAGAATGAAATTACATGAAGGATCTTTGAAGGGCATTTGACATGACACTGTTTGTATTACCAGGGTGGGTTCAGAACTTCCAGAAGTACTACAATGGCAACTGTACATGCATGATGCAGTTCATCAATCCCAGATATTAGAACTACACTACAAACTCAATAGTTATCATCCTAACCACGGATATTGAAATTTTTAAGACAAAGCTCTTGAGCTTGTAAAACAGTCGCAGATGTGAACTAAACATAAATTGCATCATTTCAACTGAATACTACTAGCTCAGCTTCCAAACAGACATCATAGAAATAAAGATTCATATAATCAGAAGAAGAAGAAGAAGAAAAATCAAGAAACTGTTAATCGGATACAAATACAATAGTGTTGAACTCTATGAAAAGAGAGAGAGAAAAAAGATGGTTCGATAAAAATTCAATAGAACATGTTTTCTAATCTATAATATGGGAACAAAATGACATAGCTTCCAGAACTAACCAAGAATATAGACTTTTGGCTTACATATTAGAGGCCTGTAATATGTAGCCTACGCGGAGATGGGGAAGAGATCAGAAATTTTAATTAGAAAGCAACATAGCGTTAAAAAAACTACAAATAATAGGGATTTGGGGGGAATGGAAAGAGAAATCAAACCCTAGATCTGATCTGAAGCAAAAAAAAATAAACTGCCATGGATTCATATACGCACACAACGAAAGATGACTACAGAAGCAGAAATTTCATAATCACGGGATTGCAGTCCGCAGATGAGAAGTGAAAAGAGTAGGTTTAAAACAAATAAAACCTCAAATCAGAAGCAGATTTGTCGTCGAAAAAAAAATATATACCTCTTCGTGCCTGCGCGGAGGTAAACCAGACATTGAAGGGGAAGAACCTCGACTAAAATTTCGTCATTGCGTGGAGAAAACCCTAGAATTTAATCCCAAAAAGGCAAAAAAAATTTGGACCATTTCTTGCAGGTCTTGGGACGGCGGGACGACTAGAAGCTAGGAAGCCAGAAAGTGCAGAGGAATCAAGGCAACGCCGCAGCGGCCTCTCTGCGCATGAGCGGGATTTGCCCTAGCAGCAAACCGCAGCGGCTCCCGATCTCATTCCCCGTGCAATCAAAATATATAATGTTTTACATTATAAACAAATTTAAAAACATTAAAAAAACAATATAATAGTATTTGTTTAGCCACGATTTCATCAAGGCCGTGGCTAAAGGTTTAGTTTTTTGCCATGAATTTGTTATCCGTGGCTAATACCTAATTATTAGCCATGAAATATGAACCATGGATAATACTTAACTATTAGCCACGATTTTTAGTCCCTGGCCAAAAAAAGTGTAGTCAATACTCACTTTTCTAGTAGTGATGGGTCCATTAATGGACCCCGTACATGGGCTTTTCTAACACTCCCCCGCAAGCTGGAGCGTACAAATCGTATGAGCCAAACTTGGACAAGCACTGATAGAGGAGAGTACTGGAAAGAGCCTTTGTGAGCACATCCGCAACTTGTTCTGTCCCTGGAACATGCTTCAGATCGAGTTTCTTCATTTGAACAATTTCCCGGATGAAGTGACAATCGACTTCAATATGTTTATTCTCTTGTGGAATATCGGGTTCTTGGCCATATGTATGGCAGCCTGGCTGTCACAGAGAAGGAGAGCTGGGGAAGGGAGCTTTACACCCAGATCGGTAAGAAGACCTTCAAGCCAAGTTAGTTCAGAAACCACCGACGCCATTGCCCGGAATTCTGCCTCAGCTGATGATCGAGCAACGACCGCTTGTTTCTTGCTTCTCCAGGTAATCAAATGTCCTCCAAGATATGTGCAAAAGCCACTGGTTGATCGTCGATCATCAAGGGAACCAGCATAATCGGCATCAGAATACACCACCAAAGTTGGAGCTGAAGATGAGGTTTTGTAAACCAGACCTTGACCAGGAGTCGTTTTAAGATATCTGAGAATGCGTTCAACAGCCTGAAGATAAGATCTTCGAGGGGTATGCATATAGCGACTGACAATACCAACAACGAAGGAAATATCTAGTCTGGTTACCGTGAGATAGATTAATTTTCCAACGAGACGACGATAGTATTCTGGATTCTAGAATAAGAGATCCGAGTCAGAAGCCTGAGCGTACAACTTGTGATTTGTATCCATTGGGGTGTCAATTGGCTTACAACCAGAATAACCAGCATCCCAAAGGAGGTCGTTGCAATACTTTCGCTGAGAGAGGATGAGACCGTTTGGCCGTCTGACAACCTCAAGGCCCAAGAAGTACCGAGGGGGCCCCAAATCTTTTGTTTGAAAAACTGTGCCAGGTGTAGTTTGACCTCCTATATTTCTTTCGAGTCGTCTCCCGTAATTATGATATCGTCAACATAAACTAACAGAAGAACCGTTCCCGTTGTTCGATAACGAGTGAATAGCGAGAAGTCTGCCAAGCTGCGAGTAAAACCAACCTCCCGAAGGACCTTACTAAATTTGTCAAACCACGCCCGTGAGGATTGTTTGAGACCATATAGAGCCTTCGTAAGACGACAGACCTGAGACTCCCCCGTGGTCTCAAACCCGGGCGGTTGCTGCATATACACCGCCTCTTGTAGGTCGTCATTCAGAAATGCATTCTTAATATCGAGTTGGAATAAGGGCCACCGGCGATGGACAACCACAAAGATGAGGACTTGAACAGTGTTGAGTTTGACAAACGGAGAAAAGGTTTCTTCATAGTCGAGCCCCTGTTGGGTGAAGTCACGAGCCACTAGACGAGCTTTCAAGCGGTCAATCGTGCCGTCAGCAGCATGCTTGATAACATAGACCCATTTACACCCAATCGGTGTCTGACGCGGCGGAAGGGATACAAGAGTCCTTGTCTGATTGGCCCAGAGAGCAGCCATTTCCTCTTCCATGGCGGCCTGCCATCCATGATGTTGTAGCGCCTCCTGCACAGAGTTAAGAATCGAAATCAAGGAAAGAAAAGTAGCAAATGTGTGGAGGTGAGGAGAGAGACAATGCAAAGAGACACAGTTTGCCAGGGGATTAGCAGTGGAGGCAGGTACCTGATCAACAGGACGCGGAGTAGCCGAGGTCGAGGTCGTCTGCAGAGGGGCAACAGAGTCGGATGTTCGGCGAGAGTAGACACGGATAACAGGTAGCCTGGAGGGGGGAGGAGTTGAGCAGGTGGTACCAGTGGTAGAGGTGTAGTAATGGGGATAACAGGTCGTGGTAGGAGTGGCGGTAGAGGTTTCAGCGTGGAAGGAGTGGGTAACTGAGCGAAGAAGAACGGTTTATCCTCCCAGAAGGTAACATCAGCAGAAACGGAAACCTTGCGGATAGCGGGAGAGTAACATACATAGCCTTTCTGCGTACGCGAATAACCAACGAAGACATGTTTAGCTGCCCGGGGTTCCAACTTGTCCGAGGACGGACTGTAACGCCCCCGATTTTTCGTTGATTTTATTGTATGAGCAACGTCAGATTTATGACGTCATGACGTTACGTTTAACATCGAGTTTTTGGATTTAAGTGGTTTTGGACGTGCTCGTCCAGTTTCGTCGCAACCCGAGCATTTTAAGAGTCTCGGCACGCGATCGAAGTTTAGGGTTTTTTTGTTGTTGTTTGCCGCATACTTCAGCGGTTAATATCTCGGGATTGGCTCGTAGGACTTTGGCTTTGACCTCGTCGTTGTGTCCGTGGCATCAGTTTTCGCCTACGGCGTGAGTTTCGTTTAATTCGACGCGTATTCGGCCCTCCGTTTTGAACCCGTGTTTTCTTATTCAAAGTACAAAAATATGAATATTTTAACATTGCAATACTATTCAAAAATGTGATTCACTATTCGTACCTATACTTTGATCAAAGGTTATGATTGTAAAAAATCATGTTGTTTGTGCAAATTTCCGTAAGTCCTGATATATGTACTCGTGTAGAATTCCTGCTACTCGAGTAGTTGAAATGAACTACTCGAGTAGGCTGTTGTTACTCGAGTAGTTGACATGAACTACTCGAGTAGCTTCCCTGTCACTCGAGTAGTTGACATGAACTACTCGAGTAGCTTCCCTGTCACTCGAGTAGTTGACATGAACTACTCGAGTAGTTTCCCGGTCACTCGAGTAGTTGCATAGAACTACTCGAGTAGGTCTTTCCAGGTACTCGAGTAGGTCATTCCAGGTACTCGAGTAGTTCTTTCCAGGTACTCGAGTAGTGACCTTACTACTCGAGTAGTTCATCCCGAGGAGCCCGTCTGTGGTACTCGAGTAGTCTTCCTGTGTTGCTCGAGTAGTTTTAATAAACTACTCGAGTAACCCTGTCCTGACTCGGAAAACCGGTTCAACTGAACCCGGTTTGTTTTTACTGTTTAAGTATAAATACTCTTTCTTCTTCTTCATTTAGCCGACCGAAACTTCTTCTTCTTCCCGAACCAGAGCGGCTTGAGATTTTAGGCCGTCCATCCGTGCTTCTTCCGGTGTCCGCCGACGGTGCTCCAGTGCTCGAAATCCGCAATCGATCGTAGATCTGGAAAGCTCTCCTCGAGAGCTTCGCCCTCGTGGTAATTTCTTCCCTGTTTCTCGCGATTTTCTCGTTAGGGTTTTTCGACCCTAACCCCCTTTTCGACCTTTTGTCTAGATCTCAACTCCTCCTGCAGTTTTTTGCCCTGATCTACGACGAGGAGTGATTCGGAGGACTTTTTCCGGTAAAACCAAGGCAAGTGGTGGTTTTCCCTCGTTCTTCCTTGTCCGATTGGATGGTTACAGCCATGCTTTTCTTATTCTTTGAAATTTTCTGCCCTTGTTTTCCAATTTAGCGATTGATTAACTGTTTCATGATCTCATGTTGTAATGTTTCATCATGATTTAACCCAATCTTGTTTAATTTCGTTTTATCATTCTTGAAGTGTTAGTGATGACTTAAATACCTTTACTTCTGTTATCGAATGTATTAGAATTCAATTAGGATTGTAAATCGTTCCTAAGTGTTGATCAACCATGTCTTAGATCTTGTAATGTCAAGTAGAATCCGTCGAGCCAAATCTCGAGGTATTTTTTGTATCGTGATTTCTATGACTTTCCTAAATGCGGGAGTTAGTGGACGATTCCACCTCCGCAGTGTTTGCTTCCTTAATTAGTGCCCTATGGGGGTCTACCTGGTTTTGTATATCTGCGTTGAATGGTGGAGAGAATGAGACTCCCTCGCAGTTTATCGGATTTTATATCCGTGTTTTGGGTGGTGAGACCAAGAGTGTCCACCTTGCCCGTGATTTTGGGAGGTACGACCGAGAGTGTCCGCCTCGCCTTGTTTTTGGGTAGTGTCGACCACAGGTGCCTGATAAAGGATTTGCATTGTTCCTTCTCCGAATGATTCTTGTAGTCACCTTATAGCCTCGTGCATCTGGTGTACTTTTGTTGAACGTGACAAGTTACGTATGAGTTCTTTTCCTGTTGATGCCCGGTATGCTTTTGTACTTTACTTCAGTGTTTTCTTTTTGGTCTTGGGTTGGTACCCATGTTGACCTCCGTGTACTTTTGGCTTATTATTATTATTTCCTGCACCACTTGTACCTTCTTGCTGATGTGTTCTGTCTTTGGAATGCCTCAGGTTCAGAGTAGTAGCAGATAACAACGCTGGTTTTTTTTGGAATTTTCTGGGAGGCAGCGTTGACCGTGGTTGTTGTCTCGTCATAGCGAGGTAATTTGTTGTTTTAGTTTTACTAGTTCAGACATACTGTTGTTTGTGGGTTCGTGTCAGTTGTTGGCGCCCACTGTTTCTGTGGATTATTTGATACTTGCTAGCTGCTTATTTCTCTTCATGTGATGTGGACTACTGGCTCTATGAGAAGATTTATGTTAGGAATGCATGTTATGTATTTTCAACTATAAAACCTACTATTACTACTTCATACATCGCATGATTTAAAACTCTAACTTGTTATTTTCAGCGACTATAAAAACCATTTTTCCTACTATAATAAATTTAGAGGTCTTGCATAACATGAGTGGTCCCTTGGAGACGTTGGTACTCATGTAGGATGTCGAGTTAATTTAAATCAAGTATTTTTCCGCAGCGTACAATATATTTTGATTCGTGGACTAGATGAGCCACTGAGCCGAGGGATACAGCTAATCACTGCACTTAACTGATTTTACTTAATATAACTTAAAAAGGAACCTTTCTTCATGGTTGGTTTGGTGTCTGCTTGAGCATCCGCAGATATCCCCTGCTGACGTGGCATCATGACACACATTTTCCCTTACTCTGATAAGCTTTTGTATGCGGTGAAAATGCGGGTTGTGATAGTTGGTATCAGAGGGAGGTTGATTGACAATTTGTCGGGCAACCTTTCCTTGTTGGTTTAGGTGTTTAGCATCATATCATACACACCGATATGTCATTAGCACGTCTTGGCTGAAGCACGAACACTACACTCATAGCATAACATGAAGTATACAGAGCATATTATGTAGTATATGATGCATAATATGTGTCTGTATATGGATCCACCATAGGGGCAACATGTGAGGGTTATGTAGTATGAGATGTTTCTTTCCGCGCACACTTGGGGTTGAATGTTTCTTTCCGAGCACGCCGCACACTTGATGTTGGATGTTTCTTTCCGAGCTGTGTCAAGCTCAAAAAGAGCGGGGCACACATCCAGCCCCACTCTTTTTGAGCTTGACAAAGCTCGGAAAGAAACATCCAACCTCACCACATGAATGCGACTAACACGTTTCTTTTTTGTTGCATGAGAATGTCATGTAGTATGGGATGCATAACATTTTCATGCGTACGCCGCTCATAACATGCATTAGGGCCTTTTTAGAATACATAACACAATCATGCATAGCATAACATTGCATAAGCACAACGTGCCAAACTAAAGATTTGCGGGATGACATATGTACACACATGAGTTTAAATCGGAAATACGAACATAAATACATGCATTCATGTCATAGGCACAAGAGTCAATAGGATGATAAGATATCATCCTAAGGAGGACATAACATCATTATAAAATCCCAGAGCAAGTTGCAGCATAAGCAAGTGTCTTTTAAGTATGGTCTGAACTAGTTGTGTGGCTTTGTCGTAAGCTAGGATTTTGATGAATTGTTCGTTTGCTTTTTAGAATGCCGCCAAAGCGTCCTGCGACGAGGTCGACTCCACAGTCGGAGGGTGAGTCATCGGGTGCGCAAAGTGACTCGATTATCGAGAATCTGCGCCAGAGCAATGAGGCTCTGTCAAGACAATTGGTTGCGATGCAATCACAAATTGAGTCTTTGTTGTCTGCCGCTCCCGCGCAGCAACCTTTAGTGCAAGAGCCCGCCTTGGGCCAAGCCGTGTCTGATACCCCTGCTCCTCTGGTGCCCCCTATGACAATATCACCAGAAATGAATTTCATATCGCACTTCCAGTGGTTGGGACCTCCCACCTTCGACGGGAGTGCTGACTTTGTGGTTATAGATGACTGGATCATCTCCATCGATGAGATGTTTTCGTATTCTGGAATTCTAGAAACCCAGAAGGTGATGATTGCAGCTTATCAGTTAAAAGGTCTGACGAAGAGTTGGTGGATTCGGGAAAGAGAGAGCCTGAAGGAAGGCTGTACTTGGGAATCTTTTAAGAAGATGTTGCTGAAAAAGTTTCTACCCTCGGTCGAGCAAGACCGCCTGATGAATAACTTCCTGCATCTGAAGCAGAGACAGCTCACCGTGAGCGAGTATGAAATTGAGTTTAGCAAACTGAGCAGGTTTGCTCCGGATTTGGTAGCTTCTGAGGAGGGTAGAGTGAAACGCTTCTTGGGAGGATTAAGAAGCGATGTCCAGCAGTTGGCATGCGCTTACCAAGCTAGAAGTTATGCTGAAGCAGTGGAAGCCGCTTTAAAAGTGGAGGCGATTGAAAACGCCAAGAACCGCGGCGCTGCGGCAAGGAAGGAGAAAATAAAAGGCGTTGAGGATGGTAGCTCCAGGGCATCTAGCCCTTCTTCGAAGAAGAAAAGTAAAGATGTGTGTAGCTTCTGTGGTCGACCTGGCCACCTATACGAAAGGTGCTTCAAGAGGACTGCCACCCTGAAGCAGCAGCAGGTGCATGCCATCCAAGGTGCACCCAAGGGAGAGCTTGTGTGCTCATTCTGTGCAAGGAAGGGTCATGATGTGACTCGTTGCTGGATGAAAGAAAGGGTTTGATTCCAGTGTGAGCAGAAGGGACACTAGAAGTCTTCGTGCCCCCAGGCTCAGTCCCCACTGCAGCCTGCCCCACTTCGAGCTCTGCCACCGCCACCAAGCCTGGATAAAGGAAAAAGAAAGCTGAACGTGATGACCAGCGAGGAAGCCCAAACCTCTACGCAAGTGATATCAGGTTAGCCTCAGTTTAATTTACCCTTGGTAATTATCTTCGTTGCCCTAGTTGTCGTTCGTTTAGTTACGCATGCTACGGTTTTAGGGGAGTTTAAGGTGAGGAATAGGTGTGCACGCGTTCTTTTCGATTCGGGTGCCACCCATTCCTTTGTGGCCCGGAGATTTGTCGATAAGCACCGTCTGAGTGTGGACCAATTAGGAGGCTCCTTCAATGTCAAGCTTCCTTCCGGTGATGGAATGGGAGAGACCTTCTACGCCGAAGGAGATTAGGAGTTTCTTAGGCCTAGCTGGCTATTATAGAAGATTCGTGGAAGGATTTTCGGTGTTGTCTGCTCCTCTAACTAGACTTACTCAGAAGAATACTGCTTTCATTTGGAGTGATAAGTGTGAAGAGGCTTTCCAAGAGCTGAAGAAGAGATTATGTACTGCTCCGATTTTAACCTTACCTACTGAAGGAGTTGAGTATGCTGTGTATGTTGATGCGTCACATATCGGACTTGGTTGCGTTTTAATGCAAGATGGTAAGGTGGTTGCGTATGGATCGAGACAACTAAAGATCCACGAGAGAAACTATCCGACGCATGATTTGGAGTTTGCTGTCGTAATTTATGCGCTGAAGCTTTGGAGACACTTATTATATGGAGCGTTGTGCAAGATCTATACGGACCATAAGAGTTTGAAGTACGTCTTTACTCAGAAAGAACTAAATCTGCGCCAGCGTCGGTTGTTAGAATATGTGGCGGATTATGAAGTGGAAATCCTTTATCATCCAGGAAAGGCTAATGTAGTAGCTGATGCCTTGAGTAGAAAGACCGCTAAGTTTTTTAATCTGTCGGTGCAGTCCTTGATAGAAGAATTTTTGTTGATGGATATTGAGGTTGGTAGTAGTACTGTGTCAGCCAGTCTAGAAGCAGAAGAACCCTCTTGGATTTCTCTTACTCGAGCACATCAGAAGGATGATCCTGATTTGTTGCACCTCCAGAATAGAACCGTGAAGGGAGAGCTACCTGATTTCTCTGTGGACGAGTTGGACACCCTGAAGTATCGGGGTAGATTTTGCGTCCCCGCCTTTGGCGATATTCGAGCTAAGATCTGTGTTGAAGCCCATGGTTCCAGTGTATCCTACCACCCTGGTTCAACTAAGGTGTATAAAGATCTAAAACAAATTGTTTGGTGGTCAGGGATGAAGAATGACATCGCCAGGTTTGTATCAGATTGTTTTACTTGTCAGCGTGTTAAGGCTGATCACAGAAGGCCTGGTGGTAAGTTGACACCGCTTGATATCCCAAGTTGGAAATGAGAGGGTATTTCAATGGATTTTATCACCGGTCTGCCAAAATCTCCCCGTGGGCACGACTCTGTTTGGGTGATAGTCGACAGATTGACAAAATGTGCTCACTTTGTTCCATTTAAGATTGGGTACTCGATGAAAAAGATAGCTGAGTTATATCTTGAAGAGGTCGTCAGTTTATATGGTGTGCCTGTTAGCATCGTATCAGATCGGGACTCTAGATTTACGTCTCGTTTTTGGAAGAGTTTACAGGAGGGGTTGTGTACCGATTTAAGGTATTCCACCGCCTATCATCCGCAGACTAATGGTCAGACGGAAAGAGTAAATCAAATCGTAGAAGATATGATCAAGTGTTATATTTTGGATCATGGTGGTGCTTGGGATGAGCGTCTCAGACTCATGGAGTTTGCTTACAATAACAGTTATCAAGAGAGTCTGCAGATGGCTCCGTTTGAGGCCTTGTATGGGAGGCGTTGTAGAACTCCATTGTTTTGGGCTGGAGTTGGCGAGAGATCGTTGTTAGGGCCGGAAGCACTTGAAGAGATGAATTGTGCTGTGACTCGTATTCGAAAAAAACTTCGTGTGGCTCAAGAGCGCTATGAGAAGTATGTTAATCAGCTAAGGGTTGATCTGGAGTTTGTCGTTGGAGACTTGGTTTTTCTGAAGGTTTCTCCGATGTCTGGTGTTAAAAGATTTGGTAAGATCCACAAGTTAGACCCCCGGTATGTGAGACCTTTCCAGATTCTTGAGCGCATCGGAGTGTCAGCTTATAGGTTGGAATTGCCTGCGACCTTCCCTGGTGTCCATGATGTGTTCCATGTGAGCCAGTTGCGGAAGTGTGTTCGTAGCGATCGTCAAGTCCTCGACTCGATACCCCAGATTCAGCCCAACCTTACTTATGTGGAAGAACCTGTTCGTGTTCTGGATTCTCAAGCGCGTGTGTTGCGGAGAAAGACCGTTCCTGTGGTCAAGATTCTTTGGAGAAATCAAGACGTCGAGAGCGCGACGTGGGAATTGGAATCGGCGATGAGAGAATCTCATCCGCATCTCTTCTCTTAATATCGGGTACATTGTTATGTTTTCAGTTATGCATGGTTTTTTCGGTTTTGGTTTTGTTTTGGAGTTGATAAGTTTCTGGACGAAACTTCTTTTTAGGGGGAGTGACTGTAACGCCCCCGATTTTTCGTTGATTTTATTGTATGGACAACGTCAGATTTATGACGTCGTGGCGTTACGTTTAACGTCGAGTTTTTGGATTTAAGTGGTTTTGGACGTGCTCGTCCAGTTTCGTCGCAACCCGAGCATTTTAAGAGTCTCGGCACGCGATCGAAGTTTTGAGTTTTTTTGTTTTTGTTTGCCGCATACTTCGGCGGTTAATATCTCGGGATTGGCTCGTAGAACTTTGGCTTTGACCTCGCCGTTGTGTCCGTAGCATCAGTTTTCGCCTACGGCGTGAGTTTCGTTTAATTTGGCGCGTATTCGGCACTCCGTTTTGAACCAGTGTTCTCTTATTCAAAGTACAAAAATATGAATATTTTAACATTGCAATACTATTCAAAAATGGGATTCACTATTCGTACATATACTTTGATCAAAGGTTATGATTGTAAAAAATCATGTTGTTTGTGCAAATTTCCGTAAGTCCTGATATATGTACTCGTGTAGAATTCCTGCTACTCGAGTAGTTGAAATGAACTACTCGAGTAGGCTGCTGTTACTCGAGTAGTTGACATGAACTACTCGAGTAGCTTCCCTGTCACTCGAGTAGTTGACATGAACTACTCGAGTAGCTTCCCTGTCACTCGAGTAGTTGACATGAACTACTCGAGTAGTTTCCCGGTCACTCGAGTAGTTGCATAGAACTACTCGAGTAGGTCTTTCCAGGTACTCGAGTAGGTCATTCCAGGTACTCGAGTAGTTCTTTCCAGGTACTCGAGTAGTGACCTTACTACTCGAGTAGTTCATCCCGAAGAGCCCGTCTGTGGTACTCGAGTAGTCTTCCTGTGTTGCTCGAGTAGTTTTAATAAACTACTCGAGTAACCCTGTCCTGACTCGGAAAACCGGTTCAACTGAACCCGGTTTGTTTTTACTGTTTAAGTATAAATACTCTTTCTTCTTCTTCTTCTTCTTCATTTAGCCGACCGAAACTTCTTCTTCCCGAACCAGAGCGGCTTGAGATTTTAGGCCGTCCATCCGTGCTTCTTCCGGTGGCCGCCGACGGTGCTCCGGTGCTCGAAATGCGCAACCAATCGTAGATCTGGAAAGCTCTCGTCGAGAGCTTCGCCCTCGTGGTAATTTCTTCCCCGTTTCTCGCGATTTCCTCGTTAGGGTTTTTCGGCCCTAACCCCCTTTTCGACCTTTTGTCTAGATCTCAACTCCTCCCGCAGTTTCTTGCCCCGATCTACGACGTGGAGTGATTCGGAGGACTTTTTCCGGTAAAACCAAGGCAAGTGGTGGTTTTCCCTCGTTCTTCCGTGTCCAATTGGATGGTTACAACCATGCTTTTCTTATTCTTTGAAATTTTCTGCCCTTGTTTTCCAATTTAGCGATTGATTAACTGTTTCATGATCTCATGTTGTAATGTTTCATCATGATTTAACCCAATCTTGTCTAATTTCGTTTTATCATTCTTGAAGTGTTAGTGATGGCTTAAATACCTTTACTTCTGTTATCGAATGTATTAGAATTCAAATAGGATTGTAAATCGTTCCGAAGGGTTGATCAACCATGTCTTAGATCTTGTAATGTCAAGTAGAATCCGTCGAGCCAAATTTCGAGGTATTTTTTTGTATTGTGGTTTCTATGGCTTTCTTAAATGCGGGAGTTAGTGGACGATTCCACCTCCGCAGTGTTTGCTTCCTTAATTAGTGCCCTGTGGGGGTTTACCTGGTTTTGTTTATCTGCGTTGAATGGTGGAGAGAATGAGACTCCCTCGCAGTTTATCGGATTTTATATCCGTGTTTTTGGGTGGTGAGACCAAGAGTGTCCACCGTTCACGTGATTTTGGGAGGTACGACCAAGAGTGTCCGCCTCGTCTTGTTTTTGGGTAGTGTCGACCACAGGTGCCTGATAAAGGATTTGCATTGTTCCTTCTCCGAATGATTCTTGTAGTCACCTTATAGCCTAGTGCATCTGGTGTACTTTTGTTGAACGTGACAAGTTACGTAGGAGTTCTTTTCCTGTTGATGCCCGATATGCTTTTGTACTTTACTTCAGTGTTTTCTTTTTGGTCTTGGGTTGGTACCCCTGTTGACCTCCGTGTACTTTTGGCTTATTATTATTATTCCCTGCATCACTTGTACCTTCTTGCTGATGTGTTCTGTCTTTGGAATGTCTCAGGTTCAGAGCAGTAGCAGATAACAGCGCTGGTTTTTTTTGGAGTTTTCTGGGAGGCAGCGTTGGCCGTGGTTGTTGCCTCGTCATAGCGAGGTAGTTTGTTGTTTTAGTTTTACTAGTTCAGACATACTGTTGTTTGTGGGTTCGTGTCAGTTGTTGGCGCCCACTATTTCTGTTGATTATTTGATACTTGCTAGCTGCTTATTTCTCTTCATGTGATGTGGACTACTGGCTCTCTGGGAAGATTTATGTTAGGAATGCATGTTATGTATTTTCAACTATAAAACTTACTATTACTACTTCATACATCGCATGATTTGAAACTCTAACTTGTTATTTTCAGCGACTATAAAAGCCATTTTCCCTACTATAATAAATTTAGAGGTCTTGCATAACATGAGTGGTCCCTTGGAGACGTTGGTACTCATGTAGGATGTTGAGTTAATTTAAATCAAGTATTTTTCCGCAGCGTACAATATATTTTGATTCGTGTACTAGATGAGCCACTGAGCCGAGGGATACAGCTAATCACTGCACTTAACTGATTTTCCTTAATATAACTTAAAAAGGAACCTTTCTTCATGGTTGGTTTGGTGTATGCCTGAGCGTCGCAGATATCCCCTGCTGACGTGACATCATGACACGCATTTTCCCTTACTCTGATAAGCTTTTGTATGCGGTGAAAATGCGGGTTGTGACACGGACCCAAGCGGTGTACGTAGCAGGTGTAGCCAAAAACTCGAGGCAAGAGAGGGAAAGCCGGAGTAGAAGGAAATAATAGGCTAAACAGAGTAGCATAGTGGAGGACGGAGGAAGGGAGACGGTTGATCAGGAAGCACACAGTAGAGACTGCAAAGTTCCAATAAATTTTGGAAACATGCATTTGAAGCATGAGAGAGCAGGCAACATCAAGCAAGTGCTGGTTCTTCCGTTCGGCAACGCCGTTTTGTTGGGGTGTGTAAGCACATGATATTTGATGAAGAATCATGAATTCAGAGCACAAGGTCGCAAAGCCGTGACTAGTGTATTCACGAGCATTATTAGTGCGTAATGTTTTGAGGGTGATGTGGAATTGCGTACGGGTTTCAAGGACAAATGTCCGAAAAATACGGGGAAGCTCGGTACGATCACAGAGTAAGTAGAGCCATGTTGTGTGAGAGTAGTCATCAATAAATGTGATAAAATAACGATAACCAGAAATACTAGTAACTTTATAAGGTCCCCAAATGTCTGAATGCACTAAATCAAAAGAAGCAGTGCTCCGGATACAATGTGCAGGAAAAGAAGAACGTGGTTGCTTGCCAAAGATACAAGACTCGCACTGAAAAGGACGAAGGGAAACATCTGTAAGAGCCCGCTGGAGCACCGGGAGAGGAGCGCGGCCAAGACGTCGATGCCACTCACTGGAGGAGACAGAAGATAGGACAGTGGGATAGTCATCGAGAAGGTAGAGCCCGCTCTGCAGTGTGCCTTTATCAATGGTAGTCCGCGTCCGCTGATCCTGTATGAGAAAGGAAGAAGGGGTGAATATGACAGAGCAATTTAGATCATTTGTAAGGCGACCAACAAAAAGTAAATTGAACGGGGAGCTCGGAACATGAAGAGTCGAGCGAAGGGAGATCAATGAGTTGAGTAAAAGGTCAGCCGAGCCGGAGATTGGAACCGTCTCCTCATTTGCCACTGTGATACACTTCAGATGAGGAGAATCCGTGTATTTGGGTGACCGTTGCGAGGTAATATGATGAGTGGCACCCGAGTTCATGATCCATCGCGGACTGGTGGATAAACAAGAAGTACCTGCGTTGGAGGCGATGGCGATGGAGGCAGAGGGCGGGTTGAGCAGCCCTTGGAGTTGTTGGAGCTAGAGACGAACAACCTCAAGGTCAGAAGGAGCGGTAGAGGAGGTGTCCGCAGCAACCGAGGCCGTCGGACGAGGAGGATAAGCAATCTTCTTATAGCAGGTCGCCGCATAGGGGCCGTCCTTTCCGCAGTAGGAGCAAGTCGGCCGACCCCGTCCACCCCGAACGAAGGTAGGTGGTGGCAGTAAGGGGGAAGTGGTCTGCTGAAAAAGGGCTGAGGGCGGAGGCGCAGTAGTATCTGGAGGAGGTGAAACACGAAGGAACATGAAACATACATCAGATAAGGAGGGTATATTGGAGGAAGCCAGAATCTGGGTGCGAATATTCTGAAGGTGAGGCGGGAGATGAGCCATCATGATGGAAATGCAGACTGCCTCCTTCTGAGCACGCTGAATAACATGGTCATTGGTAGATGGTTGATGTTGAATCCAGGCCTCAGCGAGAGTCTTTGCACGAGCGACAAAAGAGGACATGTCCAAAGAGCCAGAAGATCGTTGAGGATGTCGTAGAGATGCTGGAGACTGTCTTTACCCGAGTACATGGAATGCAGTTCATCCAACATAGCTTTGACCGTTTCATGATACATGACCATCTGATAAGGTTCGTCATCGAGGGAATTGAGGAGCCATGTCTGAACACGACCATCATTGCGGAGCCATTCGTCGGTAGAAGGAGGAGGACCCTGAGTGAGGTGAGGCAAGAGGCCCTTGGCTTGAAGAACCAGGCGAACAGAATGAACCCAAGGGAGAAAATTCTTCGTCCCGGAGAGGGAAATTGTTGTAATCCGCAGCTCATCACGGATTTCAGGAATAGGTGCCGGGCGGTCTGTCGAGGGGCTAGCCGCAGTTGAGTCGCTCGAAGCCATTGCGGGAAGGGGAAGCAGAACAGGTGGCCAGCAATAGTGGACTGAAGCAGGAGCCCGCGGGGAAGAGGGCGAGCACAAGACCCCGAAGGGTAGGTCGCAGCGACTAGAGCAAGAGGCAAGGAGGAGCAGCCCTCAGCGAACTGGGGCAGGCTGCGATGAGTAGACAAGGCAGGCCGCAAGGGCAGGAAGTGAGCTCGGCGAGAAAGAGCAGGCCACAATGGCGCGATTTGAGATAAGTTGTTGCGGACTGGAGCAGTCCACAAGAAGTGAAATCGCAGCGGAACTTGAACAGCTCGCGAGAAGAGAGACCGCAACGGTGAGGAGCAGGTCGCGATTTGAGAGAGGCCGCGACAGACTGGAGCAGTCCGCAAGAAGGGAAATTGCAGCGGATTTTGGACAGCTCACGAGAAGGGAGCCCACTGCGGTTAGGAGCAGTCTGTGGCGAGATAAACGAGAGACCGCGAGCGAGAAGAGAGCTCGGTCTGGACGGGTAGAAGCGCGCAAGGTAAGAAGCCCGTAGCAGACTGGAGGAGCTCGCAGCGGACTGAATGAGAACAACAAAAGAAGTGGGTCCCACGGGACAGAGAGAGTAAGCTATAAGAATCCCAAGGAGGAGGGTGGAACCACGGGATGAGGAGGAAGCAGATGCAGAATTACAGGCCGCAATAGATTAAGGGAGAAGGGCGGATAGACAGAGCCCGCAACGGGCTAAGGGAGAAGGAGATCGCAGGCCGCAACAGAGAACGCAGTTCGCAGAGCAAGCCGCAGGAGATCAGAGGAAGCAGATAGAGGTGTGGAGTCCGCGGGAGGCAAAGAGTCCCTCTGATACCATGTAGAATGAGCTCAAAACTTGTATATATTTCTTGTGTATGTAAATACAAGGAGAAAATACAAATATATAGGAGAGAAAAAGAGAGGAAATCATATACAAGATGTTTGACTAATAAGAGAAGAGGGAAAAAATAAAACATTGGCCCAATAATGGGCCCTTTACATGGGCTTTTCTAACGCACATTAACCTGCTATCATGAATTAGAACACAACATGACCAACATTTTACTTGTAAAGTATAATTAAAAAGTATGATTAGAAAATTTAAAATTAGCTAAGTTAATATAAGAAATTTTACATAAAGCAAGAGGCACTATTGATTTTTTCAAAATATGTTATTATATATATATATATATATATATATATATATATATATATATATATATATATATATATATATATTTGGAATATTTCTAAAAACAAAAGCAAAATAGAATTAACATCTAAGAAAGAGAAAAACACAAATAACTATATATATATATATATATATATATATATATATATATATATATATATATATATATATATATATATATATATATATATACTAGCATCTTCGAACGGGCTCCGCCCGTTCTCGATGCGTCGCTGCGGGCTTCGCCCGCAACCAAGCGGGCTTCGCCCGCTTGGCATTTCGGCGGGCTTCGTCCTCCCCCCGGCGGGCTTCGCCCGCACCCCCGGCGTGCTTCGCTCGCACGGCATAAAAAATTTAAAATTTTAAAGTTATTTATTAATTTTAAATTTCGGTTTTTTTAAATAAATATTTAATGTCGGGGCTTCGCCCCCCCCCCCCCTCGGCGGGCTTCGCACGCCCGGGATAAAATTTTAAAATTTTAAAGTTATTTATTATTTTTAAATTTTAATTTTCTTATTTTTAAATAATTATTTAATAATTATTTAATTATTTAATAATAATATAAATTATATAAATATATAGAAAATTAAAAAATCGTAAAAAAAATTAAAACTGGCGCACGGGCAGCCGCAGCCTCACCCCGCCGCCGCCGGCGGAGCCGCCGGCGGCCTGCCCGGCACCCATCGGCGGGTTCGCCGGCCTCCGGCGAACCCGCCGGCGGTTGTCCGGCGGCGAGCGGGCAGGGCCACCGCCGGCGGTGGCCCTGCCCGCTCGCCGCCGCACAACCGCCGGCGGGTTCGCCAGAGGCCGGCGAACCCGCCGATGGGTGGCGGGCAGGCCGACGGCGGCTCCGCCGGCGGCGGCGGGGTGAGGCTGTGGGGGCGGGATGTGGGAGGGGCTGCTATCGGGCCTTTCACCCAAATGAACAGTAACTATTTTTATGCTTTGGATAATTGCAGGCCATCCTATATTGATCCAACAGTTCGAAGCAATTCTTTGGAGATCGGACGGTCCAGATGAGTTTTATGGTGTGATCCAAATATACATATTGTATTATATAATAAAGATATATATATATAACTATATATATATATATATATATATATATATATATATATATATTTCTAAAAACACTAATAACCCTAAAGAAAAGAAAAGGAGGAAACCCTCCCCCAAGCTTAAAATGAACATTTGTCCTCAATGAAGAAAGGTGAGAAAGGAGAGAGAGAAATTAATAAAGAAAATTGAAATTACAGAATTGAAAACAGGTACTTTCCCGGATTTGCGAGTCGTAAATGAATGTGTGATGTCGTTCCCCCATGCTTGCGCTTTGGAATTCCATGAAATATCATCTTGAACTTTTGTTGGAATCAACAACGTTGGAGCACGCGATCGCAGAACTTCAGCTTGTCGGAGCCGCCCGTGGCAAAAGTGAAAAACAAAAAAGAAAGAAAATAGAAAAAATCTTGGGTTGCCTCCCAAGAGCGCCCTTTGTTTAAAGGTCGTTTGAGCTCAATCAAAAAAAAATATTCTCAAATAAAAAGTCTAAGTTTATTACAGTCCATGCAGAATAAATTTAACATTGTCTATACACAAATCATTACCAAAAAAATATAATTTCAGACGCTGCCCATTAACTTTGAAATTACCCTTATCTGGGTGTGAAATTAAAACAGTGACATAAGGGAAAACTTCTTTTACAGAAAAAGGACCAAACCATCGAGACTTGAGCTTTCCTGGAAATAAATGCAGACGTGAATTGTATAGCAGAACTTGGTCGCCCGGCTTGAAAGTTTTTGGGTGCCTTAAATTTTTATTGTGAAAACGCTTCGTTCACTTTTTATATAATTTGTTACTTTCGTACGCATAAGAGCGTCACTCGTCGAGTTCGTTAAGTTGGAATTTTCGAAGATCGACACAGAGTGAGGATCAAAATTTAAAAATTTTAAGGCCCAAAATGCGCGATTTTCTTGTTCAACGGGTAAATAACACAACTTTCCATAAACTAACCGATACGACGTACAACCGATGACGGTTTTGTATGCTGTTCGGTAAGCCTATAGAGCGTCGTCTAATTTAACTGATGAATCCTTACGTGATGTAGAAACTGTCTTTTCTAAAATGCGTTTTATTTCCCTATTTGCTACCTCGACTTGGCTGTTAGTTTGAGGGTGGTATGCGGTTGAAAGCTTATGTGTAACGCCATATTTTAAAAAAGTTTTTGCAAGTTGTGCATTACAACTATCACTAATGATTGACCTTGGAGTACCGAATCAAGAAAATAATATTTTAAAGAACAAGATAACAACTCGAGAGTCGTTGGTAGGAAATGCTTGGGCCTCTGCCCATCGAGAAACGTAATCTACCGCAACTAGAATATATTTATTCCCAAAGCTAGAAAGAAGAGGACCTACAAAATCAATTCCCCAAAGGTCGAAGACTTCAACTCGAGGAAGTAATTTTGTGACATTTCATTTTTATTAGAGATATTGCCCGACAGTTGACAATTATCGCACCGGTTCACAAAACATTGAGCATCTTTAAAGAGGCTAGGCCAATAAAAGCCTGCACTAAGAACTTTGTGAGCGGTCCGATTGGCTTGATAGTGTCCGCCGGTCGGTCCTTCATGTAAGTGTTTTAAAATATCCCGTCCTTTGTCAAATGAGACACATTTCCTCACAACTTGGTCTGTACAAACTCGAAAGAGATGCGGGTCCTCCCAAAAATAATTCTTCACATCAGAAAAGAATTTCTTCTTTTGCTGAGAGAAGAATTCTTTTGGGAGGACACGAGCCACTAAATAGTTGACGAAGTTTGCAAACTAGGGAGAATGAGAAGTGTTAATTAAAAATACTTTTCATCTGGAAAATAATCACAAAAAGCTTTTTCATCTAAATTTTCAATATACGGGTTATCTAAACGCGAGAGATGGTCTGCGATCAAATTCTCGACCCCCCTCTTATCTCGGATTTCAAAATCGAACTCCTGGAGGAGTAAGACCCAGCGAATCAAGCGCGGCTTGACATCCGATTTAGCAAGTAAGTATTTGAGGGCCGAGTGGTCCGTGAAAACTATAATTTTAGAAAGCGTAATGTCGGGGTGAAACTTGTCGAAGACAAAAATAACCGCTAATATCTCTTTTTTCGTCGTGGTGTAATTCTCTTATGCGGATGTGAGTGTTTTAATCACGTAGTAGATAGGGTGAAAGTTTTTAGATATGCGTTGTCCTATAACGGCTCCCACCGCAAAGCTAATCGCATCGCACATAATCTCTAAAGAAAGTTCCCAGATCGGAGCTATCATAATAGACACGTTAATTAATTTAGTTTTTATTAATTCGAAGGCAGATAAACGAAGATCATCAAAGTGAAAAGGGGCATCTTTTTCTAGCAGCTAAGTAAGAGGTTTGGTGATTTTGGAAAAATCTTTTATGAACCTACGGTAGAAATCGACGTGACCTAAGAAACTGCGTATGACTTAACATTGGTTGGAGGTGGCAATTTTTCATTTACCTCCATTTTCGCTATCAACCTCAATCCCTCTCGAAGAAATTTTATGACCTAAAACTAAACCCTCCCTAACCATGAAATGACATTTTTCCCAATTTAGGACGAGGTTAGTTTCCTCACATCTCTACAAAACTTTTTCTAAGTTTTCTAAGCGAATATCAAAAGAGTCACCGAACACGGAGAAGTCATCCATAAATACCTTCATAATACTTTTAACGTACTTGTCAAAAAAAGCTAGCATACATCGCTGAAATGTTGCTGACACATTACATAACCCAAACGACATTCTTCGATAGGCGAAGGTGCCGAAGGGACCAGTAAACGTCGTTTTCACATGGTCCTCGTGCGAGATAGGGATTTGAAAGTATCCCGAGAGACTATCGAGAAAACAATAAAAGCTTTGGCCGGATAAACGCTCTAAGATCTGATCGATAATCTATACACATATGCCACCCCGTCACCGTTCGTGTCGGAATTAGATCATTATTTTCATTTACTACTACCGAGTTCCCTCCTTTCTTAGGAACTACCTGAGCGGGGCTAACCCACTTGCTATCTGTTATGAGATAGATAATTCCTGCGTCTAATAGTTTCATTACCTCGCCCTTTACTACTTTCATATTTTGATTTATGCGGCGCTAAGGTTGAATAGATTTGCTTGAATTATCTTCTATTAAAATTTTGTGTGTGCAAAACAATGAACTTATGCCTTTTATATTAGAATTCTGCCAAACAATAGCTCGGCGGTGCTTTTTTAAAACGTGTAGAAGTTTATTGTTTTCAGATTCAGTTAAAAATGCCGAAACTATCACTGACAGTTTAGAGTCTTTTTCTAGAAACACATATTTCAAGTGATCGGATAGTTTCTTCCGTTCTAACGCAAGGGGTTCCTCATATGATGATTTAGAGGGTCTTTCTTTTTCAAAAACCATTTCTTCGTAAACTTTTGATTTATATTGAAATTTTGAGGGAGCTGAATCTATGGCCATCACCGTTTCTTGCAAAGACTCGGGTGAGATGTTTGAAGAACAAAATGAAGAAGAAAAATCATTTTCAGAAATACAAAGAGAAGAGTTATCATTTAACACGTCTAGGAAGAAACAAGAGTCGTCATTTCTAGTTCTAGGGTATTTTTCATAGAAGTGGTGATGGAGAAAGCAACCTCGTCGTCTCCGACTTGTAAGAAAAACTTTTCGTTGCTCACATCGATGATAGCGCAGGAGGTGGCAAGGAAGGGTCGGCCAAGGAACAGGGGAACCTCGACGTCCTCTTCGATGTTCAAAATGACGAAATCCACCGAAAAGATGAATTTGTCGACTTTAACTAAAACGTCCTCCACGATTCCTAATGGATACTTTACCGACCTATCGACAAGCTGGATACTCATTCTCGTAGGGCTAAGGGTACCCAATCCTAACTTCTTAAACAAGAAAAATGACATCCAGTTGATGCCCGCTCCTAAGTAGGCTAACACGTGCTTAACTAAGTCACCAAAATCAAAAGGGATAAAAAAACTACCCGGATCGTTTATTTTTTTGACAAGTTATTTTTTAAGATGGCGGAGCACTCAACGTTTAATGTTACGTGCGATAAATTCTCTAGCTTTTTCTTATTTGCTAGAAGATCCTTCAAGTACTTAGCGTACTTGGGAATTTGAGATATCACTTTATGGAAGGGCAAATTGATATGTATTTGCTTGAACATTAACAGGAAGCGATTATATTGATCATCTAACCGCTTTTTTTTTAGTTGAGACAGATAAGGTGGAGTAAGATCATTTTTCAAAGCAGAGGGTGGAGTGATGAAATCTTTTTCAGCGGGTGAAATATTTAAAACGGGGGCGGAGATTGCCTCGGGCTCTTCGCTAACCATACCGAAAATTTGCTTCCCACTCCGAAGAGTTATAGCTTTCGTTTGCTCTCTCGGGTTGAGCTCGGTATTAGCAGGGAGAGACCCGAGGGGTCGCTCCGATATAATTTTAGCGAGCTGCCCTATTTGGTTCTCCAGATTTTTAACGGACCTGTCAGGTTTCTAATGGTCGCGTCGTTTGCATTAATATACTTAGAAAACATTTCCTCCAAGCTTGGAGGTTTTTGAAAATTTTGAGGTGGTGGAGGTGGTGCAGAAAAATCATTTTGTGGAGGCGGGCGAATAGCTTTCGTGTGATTATTCCAAGAGAAATCCGGGTGATTTTATAAAGCAGGATTATAATTGTTCGGAAAAGAAAATCCCGGCGCAAGAAAATTAGCAGCAGAAAAATTATTGTAAGCATTCCTAGGTATATTACCAACAAAATCAATTTGTTCGGCGACATCGTTTGCAGATTCCCATCCTTAAGGGGCGGAGGGAGCGGTCATTTTCGATACCTATTTGCTATGCATTTGTACTTGCAGTGCCAGCTGAGAGACGTTATCCACCTCGTACATACCTGCAGGTTTGTTTGGTCAGGATCTTGGCACATTCCACTGATAGGTGTTCATGACCATATCCTCAAATAGCTCAAGAGAGGCTTCCGGGGTTTGTGGTTTAAAGTACCACCGGAAGCTACATCTATCATTTGATTAGTATTTTGATTTAGCCCATTATAAAATGTCTGCACTTGTAACCATACACGCAGAGCATGATGAGGGCAACGTTTTAAATGTTCTTTAAATCTTTCCCATGTGTCATATAGAGTTTCAGAGTCTATTTGGCAAATAGAAGAAATATCGTTTCTAAGCTTTGCAATTTTTGCTGGCGGAAAGTATTTCGTCAGAAATTTTTCAGTTAATTGATCCCAAATGGTGATACTTCCTCTAGGTAGAGTTATCAACCACTGTTTTGCTTTAGTTCTTAAAGAGAAGGAGAAAAGTCTAATCCTAATCGCATCATTTGTAACACCATTTATCTTGAAGGTGTCACAAATTTCACGAAAGCTAGCGATGTGTGCGTTCAGATCTTCATCTTGCAATCTGTCGAATTGCGCATATTGCTGCACCATTTGAATTATGCTAGACTTTAATTCGAAATTATTATTAGCTACGACAGGGCGCACTATACTAGATTCTGTACCCTCCAGATTTGGCCTTGCATAATAGGACATAAGCCTATGCAGGGCTTCTTCTAGGTTGGGCTCTTCCATTTTTGAATTAGAGATTGACTCAGATTACTCAACCGGTTTTTGGAAAGTAGGATCTTGAAATCGCGAATTTCTCCGAAAAGTACGCTCAATTTATTGGTCCAATTCCAAAATTTCCGACGGATTCACGTGGATCATATACTAGAAGAAGAAAGAAAGGAGAGAGAGAGGGAAAAATAAGATTAAAAAAAATTTTGAAAATAGATTTTTTTAGTGGTTTAACTCCCGAACTTCCCGAGGACTACCCGATGAAGGGTTCACACGGTAATAGATAAAATAGTGGTATTTAAGCCACGTTGCCCTTTTCGAGTGAATTAGGTGATGTAGAAAGTAGGTGATGTGAGTTTCTAAAGATAGTGTTTAATTTTTTATTTTATTTTTAAATTTTTGAAGAAAGAGAGGTGATAAAAGTAATATATTCGTGTTTTCTAAATATCAACGAAAAGTTGTTTCCCCGGCAACGACGTCAAAAACTTGATTTCTAAAATTCGTTTCAAAAATAATTCCGAACTAGTAATGCAATGAAGACAAGTATACCTATCGAATTGTAGCAAGGGGACACAAGTGTCGTATTGAAATTCGAGAATCGTTGAATAATTGTACTCACACAAATTACTATTATCTTATCGAAATATATTTTAGGGTTTGCTTAGAAAATTAGAAAAAAAAAATACTTGCAAATAAAGAGAAAGGTTTAAATGATGATAAAGGAATAGTACTTGGTCGTGAATCACCTCGACATAAGTTAATTCGAAATGAAATAACAAACTAAGTCTTAATAATGTAAAGGTCCTTGACCGTGTGGGTTCCCATAGCTTGAACACACTTCTCTCGAAGACATGCCAACTGAGTTTAAGAAGATCCGACCGAACTCTCATCTCGTATTCGGATACCTAACGCTCACCTTAAGTAATGAACCCCGCTATTGGATTTCACTCAAATCCAGGAGATTTACGTCATTATCTCTCGAGGGGTGCATGCAATTCTTTTTACTCTTGAGTGTTTACTTCAAACTATGAGCCTCCCGGCTAGTTAAGAGTGAAAACTTAAACGGAGACTATATATATAATATAGTTCCATTCGAAATAAGTCAAGAGTAAATCGAAGGTCTAAGCCCTAAAAAGAAGAAGAAAGCTAAAACATCATAAATGATCAACTCATCCTCGGATCATCAAGATCGAGTACTATTAGGATTTAGTTACTCATGGTGTAGAGGATGAAAATCATATTAAAAATATGCATGACAAGAAGGAGAGAGAGAGAGAGGGAATAACAAACTATTTTATTTTTTCTTGAAGAACAATTACAAAGTGGGCATAAAGACATTTCAAGGAGAGTTTGCAAGAAGGTTACAAGTACGATAAAAGAAAATTGCAAAAATATTAAGGTTTGAAAACTTTAAGCTGAAATACTCTAAAAACAAAATTAAAAGCATAAAATCCTAAAAATACTAAGAAAACCAAGTAGCAACAACTCCCTTTCTTCCCAAGATCTGTATTGAGAATCCTTGGAGATGCTCTCAAGTTATAGAAATTTTTCTGACTGGGTCACGGCCCCCTTACACGCCCGGGTCGGGCATATACTTAGGGCATGTAAGCTCCGTTGACCTTGGCTAGCTGAAATTCGGCGGAGTATGGCTTGGCTCTGGCCTGTACCTGAGGCGTGTTCCGCGCATTCAATGAAGCCGCGGGCGCGGCCCAAAAGTTGCTAACCACCGTCGCATCGCACGTGACACGCCCCCTACACGGGCGTGTACCTGGGGCGTGTACCCCAAGTCCCGAGCCAAGCCAAACTCCGCCGAATTTTAGCAAGCCAAGGTCTACGGAGCTTACACGCCCCAAGTACACGCCCGACCCGAGCGTGTAAGGGGGGCTTGGCCCAGCCAGAAAAATTTCTATAAATTGAAAGCATCTCCAAGGGTTCTCAATCCAGTTCTTGGGAGGGAAGGGAGCTGCTGCTACTTGATTTTCTTAGCATTTTTAGGATTTTATGCTTTTAATTTTGTTTTTAGAGTATTTCAGTTTAAAGTTTTCATATCTTAATGCCTTTGCAATTTTCTTTTATCGTACTAGTAATCTTCTTGCAAACTCTTCTCGTAATGTCTTTATGTCCTTTTTGTAACCGCTGTTTAAGAAGAAATAAAATAGTTTGTTATTCCCCCTCTCTCTCCTTGTTATGCATATTTTTAATCTGATTTTCATTCTCTACACGAGTAACTAGATCTTCATAGTACTCGATCTTGATGATCCGATGATTAGTTGATTAGTTATGATGCTTTATCTTTCTTCTTCTTTTTACAGCTTAGGCATTCGATTTACTCTTGACTTATTTCAAATGGAACTATATTATCGATATATAATCTCCGTTTAGGTTTTTCCTGTTAGCTAGCCGAGAGGCTCATAGTTTGAAGTGAACACTCAAGAATAAAGTTGCACACACCTCTTGAGAGAGGATGGCGTAAATTTCCCGGATTGGAGTGAAATCCAATAGCGGGGTTCATTACTTAAGACGAGCTTTAGGTATCCGAATACGGGATGAGAGTTCGGTCGGATCTTCTTAAACTTAGTTGGGCATGTTTTCGAGAGAAGCGTGTTCAAGCTTTGGGAACCCCCACGGTCAAAGACCTTTACCTTATTAAGACTTAGGTTGTTATTTCATTTCTGATTAACTTATGCCGAGGTGATTCATGATCGAGTATTATTTCTTTATCATCATTTAAACCCTTCTCTTTATTTGCAAGTAATTTTCCTTTTCTAATTTTCTAAGCAAACCCTAAAATATATTTCGATAAGATAATAGTAATTCGTGTGAGTACAATTATTCAACGGTTCACGAATTTCAATACGACACTTGTGTCCACTTGCTACAATTCGATAGGTATACTTGCCTTCATTGGATTACTAGTTTGGAATTATTTCCAAAACGAATTTTAGAAATTAAGTTTTTGGCGTCGTTGCCGGGGAAGCAACATTTTGTTGATATTTAGAAAACACGAATATATTACTTTTATCACATCTCTTTCTTCAAAAAATAAAAATAAAATAAAAAATTAAGAGCATTGTTAAGTGCACTATAGTTTTCGCTATGTGCACTTTTTTGTTAAGAGCACTGCATTACGATAGGTGCACACATAATTGTTATGTGCACCGCTTTTTTGTTAATAGCAAACTAACAATATTAACTTGATATATCAATGAACCACAACATTTTTTCATAAAAATAAAAGATTAATAAGACACACACCATAGATTACATTCAAATTTGGAAAACGACCGACCAAAAAATAACATGGATTAACAAAAATATAATTTCATCAAAATGAAAAAACCCAAAATAAAATAAATAGATCTCCGCTTTCTTTGTCCAAACTTTTCTTCCATTGATCCTTGTTTTTCTTCATATTCCTACAATTTTAAGCATAAAAATTAACATTTAATGAATGAAATTTAGTAATGATTTTTTTTACGATTAATGTTTGCATACATTGTACGAGAGTGCTCCAAAATTACATCTCACAAGTCACAACAAAATTAGAACATCTATATCCCATGGCAAACCTCCATGCCAACCAGCAGAGAGGCACGCCCAGGCGGAAATAGCTGCAGGGGGCGTCGAGAAACCAGAAGGCGTCGGGGTTGGGGTCGGGGCTAGCGTCGGGGCTGGCGTCGGGGCTGGGGTCGGGGCTAGCGTCGGGGCTGGCGTCGGGGCTGGGGTCGGGGCTAGCGTCGGGGCTGGCGTCGGGGCTGGCCGGGAGGGTTGAGGCGGAGAACTGGGCACGGGCAGGCGGAAGCGTCGGGGCCAGGCGGAAGTGTCGCGAACGGGGCTAGGGCTGAGAGAAGAAATTACGGTGCACAAACATGCTTGCCCTTAGTTATAAATTTAGGGAGGAGTTTGAATTATTAATTAAGTGACTTTGTAGTGCACATAGCGAAAATTGTGGTGCACTTAACAATGCTCAAAATTAAACGCTATCTTTAGAAACCCACATCACCTTCTTTCTACATCTCCTAATTCTCTCGAAAAGGGCAACATGGCTTAAATACCATTATTTATCTAGTACCGTGCGAACCCTTCACCGGATAGTTCTCGGGAAGTTCGGGAGTTAAACCACTAAAAAAAATCTATTTTCAAATTTTTGTTGTCTTATTTTTCTCTCTCCTTTCTTTCTTCTTCTAGTATATGACTCGCGCGAATTCGTCGGAAATTTTGGAATTGGACCAAGAAATTGAACGTATTCTTCGGAGAAATTTGCGATTTCAAGATCCCACTTTCCAAGAACCGGTTGAGTAATCCGAGTCAATCTCTAATTCAAAAATGTAAGAGCCCAATGTAGAGGAAGCCTTGCATAGGCCTATGTACTATTATACAAGGCCAAATCTAGAGGGTACAAAAACTAGTATATTGCGCACCGCCGTAGCTAATAACAATTTCGAATTAAAGCCTAGCATAATTCAAATGGTTCGACAATATGTGCAGTTCGACATATTGCAAGATGAAGATCCGAACGCACACATCGCTAGCTTTCTTGAAATTTGTGACACCTTCAAAATAAATGATGTTACAAATGATGCGATTAGGCCTAGACTCTTCCCCTTCTCTTTAAGAACTAAAGCAAAACAGTGGTTGATGACTCTACCTAGAGGAAGTATCACCACTTGAGATCAATTAACTGAAAAATTTCTGACGAAATACTTTCTGCCAGCAAAAACTGCAAAACTTAGGAACAATATTTCTTCTTTTTGCCAAATAGACTCTGAAACTCTATATGACACATGAGAAAGATTTTAAAACTTTTAAGACGTTGCCCTCATCATGCTTTGCCTGTATGGTTATAATTGCAGACATTTCATAATGATCTAAGTCAAAAAACGAATCAAATGATAGATGCCGCTTCCGGTGATACTTTAAACCACAAAACCCCGGAAGCCGCTCGTGAGCTATTTGAGGATATGACCATGAACACCTATTAGTGGAATGTGTCAAAATTTTGCTCAAACAAACCTGCAGGTATGTACGAGGTGGATAACGTCTCTCAGCTGGCACTGTAAGTACAAATGCTTAGCAAAAAGGTATCGGAAATGACTGCTCCCTCCGCCCCTCAGGGATGAGAATCTGCAAAAGCTGCCGCCGAACAAATTGATTTTGTTGGCAATATATCTAGGAATGCTTACGATAATTTTTCTGCAGCTAATTTTCCTGTGCCGAGAATTTTTTTTCCGAACAATTATAATCCTGCTTTGCGAAATCACCCGAATTTCTCTTGGAGTAATCCTACAAACGCTATTCGCCCGCCTCTGCAAAAATGATTTTTCTGCACCACCTTCACCACCTCAAAATTTTCAAAAATCTCCAAGCTTGGAGGAAATGCTTTCTAAGTATATTAATGCATACGGCGTGACCATGAGAAACCTAACAGGGTCCGTTAGAAATCTGGAGAACCAAATAGGGAAGCTCGCTAAAATTATATCCGAGCGACCCCCTGGGTCTCTCCCTGCTAATACCGAGCCCAACCCAAGAGAGCGAGCGAAAACTATAACTCTTCGGAGTGAGAAGCAAATTTCCGGTATGGTTAGCGAAGAGCCCGATGTAATCTCCGCCCCCGTTTTAAATATTCCACCCGTTGAAAAAGATTTGATCACTCCACCCTCTGCTTTGAAAAAAGATCTTACTCCACCTTATCCGTCTCAACTAAACAAAGAGCGGTTAGATGATCAATATAATCGTTTCCTGGAAATGTTCCAGCAAATACATATCAATTTGCTCTTCCATGAAGCGATATCTTAAATGCCCAAGTACGCTAAGTACTTGAAGGATCTTCTAACAAATAAGAAAAAGCTAGAGAATTTATCGCACGTAACATTAAACGTCGAGTGCTCCGCCGTCTTAACAAATAACTTTCCAAAAAAAATCAACGATCCGGGTAGTTTTTCTATCCCTTGTGTTTTTGGTGACTTGGTTATTAAGCACGCGCTAGCTGACTTAGGAGCGAGCATCAACTTGATGTCATTTTCCTTGTTTAAGAAGTTAGGATTGGGTACCCTTAGCCCTACGAGAATGAGTATCCAGTTTGCCGATTGGTCGGTAAAGTATCCGTTAGGAATCGTGGAGGACGTTTTAGTTAAAGTCGACAAATTAATCTTTCTGATGGATTTCGTCATTTTGGATATCGAAGAGGATGTCGAGGTTCCCCTGATCCTTGGCCGACCCTTACTTGGCACCTCCTGCACTATCATCGATGTGAGCAACGAAAAGCTTTTCTTACGAGTCGGAGATGACGAGGTTGCTTTCTCCATCACCTTTTCTATGAAAAATACTCTAGAAAATGACGACTCTTGTTTCTTTCTAGACGTGTTAAATGAAAACTCTTCTCTTTGTATTTCTGAAAATGGTTTTTCTACTTCGTTTTGTTCTTCAAACATCTCACCCGAGTCTTTGCAAGAAACGACGTTGGCCATAGATTACCCTCCCTCAAAATTTCAATATAAATCAAAAGTTTACGAAGAAATGGTTTTTGAAAAAGAAAGACCCTTTAAATCATCATACGAGGAACTACCGATCACTTGAAGTATGTGTTTCTAGAAAATGACTTTAAGCTGCCAGTGATAGTTTCGACATTTTTAACTGAATCTAAAAACAATAAACTTCTACACGTTTTAAAAAAACACCGCCGAGCTATTGCTTGAAAGATTTCTGATATAAAAGGCATAAGCCCATCGTTTTGCACACACAAAATTTTAATGAAAGATAATTCAAGCAAATCTATTCAACCTCAGCGCCACATAAATCCAAATATGAAAGAAGTAGTAAAGGGCGAGGTAATGAAACTATTAGACGCAAGAATTATCTATCTCATATCAGATAGCAATTGGGTTAGCCTCGCTCAGGTAGTTCCTAAGAAAGGAGGGATCACAGTAGTAGTAAATGAAAATAATGATCTAATTCCGACACGGACGGTGACAGGGTGGCGTATGTGTATAGATTATCGTAAGTTGAATTACTTCACCCGCAAGGACCACTTCCTCTTGCCTTTCATCGATCAGATCTTAGCGTTTATCCGGCTGTAGCTTTTATTGTTTTCTCGATGGTCTCTCGAGATACTTTCAAATCCCTATCTCGCTCGAGGACCAGGAGAAAACGACGTTTACTTGTCCCTTCGGCACCTTCGCCTATCAAAGAATGTCGTGTGGGTTATGTAATGCGCCAACAACATTTCAACGATGTATGCTAGCTATTTTTGACAAGTACGTTGAAAGTATTATGAAAGTATTTATGAATGACTTCTCAGTGTTCGGTGAATCTTTTGATATCTGCTTAGAAAACTTAGAAAAAGTTTTGGAGAGATGTGAGGAAACTAACCTCTTCCTGAATTGGGAAAAATTCCATTTCATGGTTAAGGGGGGTTTAGTTTTAGGTCATAAAATTTCTTCGAGAGGGATTGACATTGATAGAATGAAAATCGAGGTAATTGAAAAATTGCCACCTCCAACCAATGTTAAGGCCATACACAGTTTCTTAGGTCACGCCGGTTTCTACCGTAGGTTCATAAAAGATTTTTCCAAAATCACCAAACCACTTACTCAGCTGCTAGAAAAAGTCGCCCCTTTTCACTTTGATGATCTTTGTTTATCTGCCTTCGAATTAATAAAAACTAAATTAATTAACGCGTCTATTATGATAGCTCCGGTCTGGGAACTTCCTTTTAAGATTATGCGCGATGCGGGTAGCTTTGCGGTGGGAGCGGTTCTAGGACAACACA
Organism: Platanthera guangdongensis; assembly: GCA_039583875.1. Lineage (NCBI taxonomy): Eukaryota > Viridiplantae > Streptophyta > Magnoliopsida > Asparagales > Orchidaceae > Platanthera > Platanthera guangdongensis. Next base: position 233,881,760 of record CM077158.1, read on the forward strand.
TATCTAAAAACTACACGGGTAAAACACTCACATCCACACAAGAGAATTACACCACGACGGAAAAGGAGTTATTATCGGTTATTTTTGCCTTCGACAAGTTTCACCCATACATTACGCTTTCTAAAATTATAGTTTTCACGGACCACTCGACCCTCAAGTATTTACTTGCTAAATCGGATGCCAAGCCGCGCTTGATTCTGTGGGTCTTACTCCTCCAGGTGTTCGATTTGGATATCCGAGATAAGAGGGGGGCCGAGAATTTCGCCGCAGACCGTCTCTCGCGTTTAGATAACCCGTATATTGAAAATTTAGATGAAAAAGCTTTTAGTGATTATTTTTCCGATGAAAAGCTATTTTTAATTAACACTTCCCTTCTCTTTGGTTTGCCAACTTCGCCAACTATTTTGTAGCTCGTGTCCTACCAAAAGAATTCTCCTCTCAACAAAAGTAGAAATTTTTTTCTGATCTGAAGAATTATTTTTGGGTGGACCCGCATCTTTTTCGAGTTTGTGCAGACCAAGTTGTGAGGAGGTGTGTCCCATTTGACGAAGGACATGATATTTTAAAACACTTATATGAAGGACCGACCGACGAGCACTATCAAGCCAATCGGACCGCTCACAAACTTCTTAGTGCAGGTTTTTATTGGTCTATCCTCTTTAAAGATGCCCAATCTTTTGTGAGCCGGTATGATAACTGCCAACGATCGGGCAATATCTTTAATAAAAATGAAATGACACAAAATTACTTTCTCGAGTGCGAAGTCTTCGACCTTTGGGGAATTGATTTTGTAGGTCATCTTCCTTCTAGCTTTGAGAATAAGTATATTCTAGTTGTGGTAAATTATGTTTCTCGATGGGCGGTGACCCAAGCTTTTCCTACCAACGACTCCCGAGTTGTTATCTTATTTTTAAAAAAATTATTTCCTCGATTCAGTACTCCAAGTGCAATCATAATGATAGAGGTTCACATTTTTGTAACGCACAACATGCAAAAACTCTTTTGAAATATGACGTTACATATAAGCTTTCAACCGCATACCACCCCCAAACTAACATGCAAGTCATGGTAGTAAATAGGAAAATAAAACGCATTTTAGAAAAGACAGTTTCTACTTCACGTAAGGATTGGTCAGTTAAATTAGACGACGCTCTATGGGCTTACCGAACAACATACAAAACCGCCATCGGTTGTACTCCGTATCGGTTAGTTTATGGAAAGTCGTGTCATTTACTCGTCGAACTAGAACATCACGCATTTTGGGCCTTAAAATTTTTAAATTTTGATTCCCACTCCGTCGCCGCTCTTCAAAAATTCCATCTTAACAAACTCGACAAGTGACGCTCTTATGTGTACGAAAGTAACAAGTTATATAAAGAGCGAACAGAACGTTTTTACGATAAAAATTTAAGGCACCAAAAAACTTTCAAGCCGGACGACCAAGTTCTGTTATACAATTCACGTCTGCGTTTATTTCCAGGAAAGCTCAAGTTTTGATGGTCTGGTCCTTTTTCTGTAAAAGAACTTTTTCCTTATGATATTGTTTTAATTTCACACTCAGATAAGGGTAATTTCAAAGCTAATGAGCAGCGTTTGAAACTATATTTTTCTAGTGTTGATTTGTGTATAGACAATGTTAAATTTATTCTGCATGGACTGTAATAAATTTAGAAATTTTTTTTGCACAATATTTTTTTGATCGAGCTCAAACGACCATTAAACAAAGGGCGCTCTTGGGAGGCAACCAAAGGTTTTTCTGTTTTTTTTTTCACTTTTTCCCTGGGCGGATCCGACAAGCTGAAGTTCTGCGATCGCCTGCTCCAACGTTGCTGATTCCAACAAAAGTTCAAGATGATATTTCATGGAGTTCCAAAGCGCAAGCATGGGGTAGCAGCATCACACATCCATTCGCGACTCACAAATCCAGGGAAGGTCCTGTTTTCAATTCTGTAATTTCAATTTTCTTTATTAATTTCTCTCGCTCCTTCCCCTCCTTTTCTTCATTGGGGAAAGTGTTCATTTTAAGCTTGGGGGAGGGTTTCCTCTTTTTCTTTTCTTTAGGGTTATTAGTGTTTTTTTAAAAAAATATTGTTATTAGTGTTTTCTCTTTCTTAGATGTTAATTCTCTTTTGCTTTTGTTTTTAGAAAAATTCCACAAAAGAGAATTCAAATATATATATATATATAATATATATATATATATATATATATATATATATATATATATATATATGTTTTTTTTACTTTCGTAGTTAAATTAATTTTGAAAAAAATCAATAGTACCTCTTGCTTCATGTAAAATTTCTTATATTAACTTTGCTAATTTTAATTTTTCTAATCATTCTTTTTAATTATATTTCACAAGTAAAATGTTGGCCATGTTATGTTCTAATTCATGCTAGCAAGTTATTGTGAAATGTTTTTCTAGAACCTGAACATTTTTTTATGGTTTTCCTTCTTTATTTTCTTTACTCTCTAAAAATTTTTCATCCACTATTTTTCTTCTTGTTTTAGGTAATTTTTGTAATGTTAACTTTTGACTAGTGTAGTAGATGTGAATAATCCAAGACGCTTATTTTTCCTATTTTCAAAATAAATTCATTAGTTTTCATTTAATATCTAGGACTTGTTTTTTGAAATTTTTTAAAACTTACGCTTTAGATAAATTTAGAAGCATGAAAATGATGAAAGCCATTTTTGTTTTCGTTTGAGCCTTCATGTCAACCTTTAAAATATATTATTAGTTAGCCTCTTTTAGCCTTTTTTCCCATTTTGATTGTTATCTCCACTTATCATTTTACTCTCACCAAAACTCATTTTATCCAACCTATTTGAACATACTATTCTTATGATTTTCATTTATAATTTCATGTTGTGATTTGCATTCTTGTCATGGTGTCGCCTAGGCGACGCCTAGGCGTCCCGACGCCCAATTGTAAAAAAGGCGATGGACTCATTTTTTTTAAAAAAATATGAGAATATACTGCGGTTTATATATAAATAGCTCTAGCCCCCCGGTTTTCACGAATAGTCGTTTCGTTTTGCCTTAGCCCACCTCCCGTAACCGCTCTCTCCCCCGATCTTCACAATTCCGTCGCCTCTCCTGTGCGAGATTGAGATCATGAAATCTTCCTGTAGCAGATCGCGAGTTTCACTGCGCAGGGTCATCGGTTTTGGTGAGATCGCCGCCGCTATCCCCTGTGCGAAATCGTGGGTTTCCCGTCGCTGGAGAGCCGCCGCCGCTGTTCCCGCGATGTGGATCTGCGCCTTCTGTCCGTGCATCGCCTGCAAGGAAGAGAGGCCGCCGCTCCCAGGTATATTGGTGCTTCCTGCGCTGCGGGATTTGCCCAGATCGGGAAGAAAATAGCTTCGGCCGCCGATCATAGGAAAGGAACATCAAACTCCGCTCGTGTGGACGCAGCCCGTCGGGCCACGATCACACCACGATTTCGTGGCTACTTGCTCATTGCCGCTGCAGTCTTCCGTCGCTATTTGTGGAGGAGGAAGTCCCGCTGCGTTTTTCCTCTTGTCGCAGAGCCTCCTCCAGCAGATTTAGGCCATTTGTTGAGAAGAAGAATGACACTTTTGCTGCAGACTCTTGTTGTCCAGATTCAGTGACTTGGTGTTGGTGCAACATTTTTTGCTGATTAGTGGAGTTTACAGAATTTGTTCCAGTAGACTTGCTTGGAGGTCTCCAGTCAGAACCGTGTTGAGTTTTCAGTTTTCTGGTCGTCGCCGGGGAGTGCATTTGTGCAACTCAACATGAAGTCTCTTGCATTTACGTTCACTGTTGTTTGGAGAGCAAAACAATATTACTGAATTGGATCTGAAGAACTCATCGTATTCGCGGCTCAGGTGATCTCTTTCTAGTTTTTTCTGCTTGTGATTTAGGTTGTTAGTGGAATACTATTGTTTGGAAAGAGACACACAATGTCGAAAGGGAATTATCCTGTGCCGATGATCAAGCTGGAGAAATTCTCCAACTCAGAGTACAACGCCTGGAAGCGGAACACCCAGTTCGGCATGAAATATCTGAATATTTTCTATACTGTACAGTTCGATTTTGAGTCTTATAGAGGAGGAGAGGACGAGGATAAGTGGTTCAACGACGAGGATTTTTGTCGTGATTACCTCAACTGCCTCTTTTGAGCCTTTTTTTCCCATTTTGATTGTTATCTCCACTTATCATTTTACTCTCACCAAAACTCATTTTATCCAACCTATTTGAACATACTATTCTTATGAGTTTCATTTATAATTTCATGTTGTGATTTGCATTCTTGTCATGGCGTCGCCTAGGCGTCCCGACGCCCAATTGTAAAAAAGGCGATGGACTCCTTTTTTTTTTTAAAAGTATGAGAATATATTGCGGTTTATATATAAATAGCTCTAGCCCCCCGATCTCCACGAAGAGTCGTTTCGTTTTGCCCTAGCCCCCCTTCCGTAACCGCTCTCCCCCGATCTTCACGATTCCGTCGCCTCTACTATGCGATATTTAGATCGGGAAATCTTCCTGTAGCAGATCGCGAGTTTCACGACGCAGGGTCATCGATTTTGGTGAGATCGCCGCCGCTATCCCCTGTGCGAAATCACGGGTTTCCCGTCGCTTTAGAGCCGCCGCCGCTGTTCCCGCCATGTGGATCTGCGCCTTTTGTCCGTGCATCGCCTGCAAGGAAGAGAGGCCGCCGCTCCCAGGTATATCGGTGCTTCCTGCGCCGCGGGATTTGCCCAGATCGGGAAGAAAATAGGTTTCTTCTCGCGTTTTTCCCCCTATTCTTCGCAAACTTCGGACGCCGATCACATGAAAGGAACATCAAACTCCACTCTTGTGGACGCAGCCCGTCGGGCCACGATCACACCACGATTTCGTGGCTGCTTGCTCATTGCCGCTGCAGCCTTCCGTCGCCATTTGTGGAGGAGGAAGTCCCTGTGCATTTTTCCTCTTGTCGCAGAGCCTCCGCCAGCAGATTCAGGCCATTTGTTGAGAAGGAGAATGACACTTTTGCTGCAGACTCTTGTTGTACAGATCCAGTGACTTGGTGTTGGTGCAACAATTTTTGCTGATTAGTGGAGTTTACAGAATTTGTTCCATTAGACTTGCTTGGAGGTCTCCAGTTAGAACCGTGTTGAGTTTTCTGTTTTCTGGCCGTCGCCGGGGAGTGCATTTGTGCAACTCAACATGAAGTCTCTTGCATTGATGTTCACTGTTGTTTGGAGAGCAAAACGATATTATTGAATTAGATCTCAAGAACTCATCGTATTCGCGACTCAGGTGATCTCTTTCTAGTTTTTTCTACTTGTGATTTAGGTTGCTAGTGGAATATTATTGTTTGGAAAGAGACACACAATGTCGAAAGGGAATTCTCCCGTGCCGATGATCAAGCTGGAGAAATTCTTCAACTCAGAGTACAATGCCTGGAAGCGGAACACGCAGTTCGGCATAAAATATCTGAATATTTTCTATACTGTACAGTCCGATTTTGAGTCTTATAGAGGAGGAGAGGACGAGGATAAGTGGTTCAACAACGAGGATTTTTGTCGTGATTACCTTCTCAACTGCCTCTCAAATATACTTGCAGAGACGTACAACAAGATGAAAACTTCTAAAGAGATTTGGGACGCACTGGAGGAGCAGTTTAGAGAGGAAGAGAAGATGTCCAAGACGCACCCGGTGGACAAATTCATGCCTTTCACCTTCACTGAGGAAAGTGAAATTCTTCCACAGGTAGCTGATTTTGAAACTCTGGTGGACAAGTTGAACAGTGAGAACATTCATTTGCCAGATGGTTTTGTTGCAGGAGCGATAATTTTCAAATTACCCGCGGCATAGTACTCCTTTAAAACTGAAATGTATCAGAAGAATACGCAAGTGAGTCTGAAAAACCTCATGCGCTTCATATACATTGAGCATGAGAATCAGACTAGGCACACATTAGAGATGGTTAGCAAGCAGACCTCTGCTGCTAACATGCTCACGTATCCTAAGCACAAGCCTAAGCCTGGAAAGACTGGACCACCGGCCAGGGCACCCGCAGTTTCTGCCACCAGTAAAAAGATTAATGAGTTCAAAAGCAAGTGCTACAACTGCAACAAGTGAGGTCACTACGCTTCCGAGTGCAAGCAACCCAAAAGAGGCGAATCCAGCATACCCAGGACTCACAACAAAGCCAATATGGTTTATCAGGACGCGCCTACCGACTTTGTTGCCATGGTCGGAAAGGGGAAGACCAGTTTAGAGTGATGACTCGATTCAGGTGCTACTTGCCACGTCTGCAATAATTCTGCGCTTCTAGAGGATGTCAAAGAAGTTAAAGAGACTGTCCCTATTGCTAATGACGCTGTAGCTGATATGCTGAGGGTGAGGAATACTACTCTGACTCTCTCTCCAGGTACGCGTTTATTTTTAAGGAATGTTAAATTTATACACTAATTAGATGCTAATTTAATTTCTATTAGTCTGTTATGCGATGCGGAAATGTCGTTTAACATTAGTGGTGGCCGAGTAACTCTTATGGTTCACTCACATTATTTTGGTTGTGCTTATGTAGTAAATGAGATGTATAAGCTGAGTCTAGCAAATGCAGTAGTAAATCATGTTAGCTCAAATCTGATAAATCCTATGACTTTACATGCAAGACTAGGACACGTGGGCTATAGAAAACTTTTACTGCTTGCTAAAACTCACAACATATCCTTAGACACAACAATTAAATTTGATAAATGCGAAATTTGTGTTCATACAAAGATAACTAGAACACTTTTTAGTCAGGTTTTTAGGAACACACAATTACTAGAGTTAATACATTTTGACATATGTAGATCGTTACAAACTAGACGGTTCTAACCCCTTTGGGCAAATCGACCAAAGTCCAAGTGTAGTTTTGCAGTAGAGAATTCATCTCATCATCTATGACTTCTTTTCATAACAGAAAATCCCTAGTTCGCATCGCCTCCTTATAAGTCAATGAATCAGCTTCCACTTGGTAAGTCACAAAGTTTGTACTGAATCTTTTAGGCACTAGTTCTCTGTTATATAACCTTTTAGATGCTAAATCACTAGTGTCTATGTGCTCGGTGTCAGAGTTTCTTATTTCTGGCTCAACAATAGTCTTAGTAGTAGTAGCTCACAGACCTGTAAGCGTTAGGTTTTATCCTTAAGAAACTTATCTTCAAAAAAAACCGCATCTCTATATTCTATTACAGTATTAGTCGAGAGATCTAGAAATCCGTCTACAGCACTATCCTCTGCACATCCTAGAGAGACGCAAGTGTTCGTCCTAGGTCAAATCTTAGGTTTTTATTCTTTCAAAGAAAACCACATCTCTAGACACTTGTGACAACTTTTGTAGTCACATATGTCGAAATGTATTAACTCTAGTAATTGCGTGCTCCTATAAACCTGACTAAAAAATGTTCTAGTTATCTTTGTCTGAGCACAAATTTCATATTTGTCAAATTTAATTATTTTGTCTAAGGATATGTTGTGAGTTTTAGCTAGCAGTAGTAGTTTTCTATAGTTTATGTGTCCTAGTCTTGTATGTAAAGTCTTAGAATCTATTATATTTGATCTAACCTGATTTACAACTTTATTTTCTAGACTCAGCTTATACACCTCATTTACTACATAAGCACAACCAAAATAATATGAGTAAGGGTTACTCGATCACCACTAATGCTAAACGACATTCTCACATCGCATAACAGACTAATAGAAATTAAATTAGCAGCTAATGAGAGTATAAATTTAATATTCTTTAAAAGTAAATGAGTACCTGAAGAGAGAGTCAGAGTAACATTTCTCACCCTCAGCACATCAGATACAACATCATTAACAACAGTAACAGTCTCTTTAACTTCTTTGACATCCTCAAGAAGCGTAGAATTGTTGCAGACGTGGCAGGTAGCACCTGAATTGAGCCACCACTCTGAACTGGTCTTCCCCTTTTCGACCATGGCAGCAAAGTCTGTAGGCGCGGTCTGATAAATCATATTGGCTTTATTATCAGTCTTGAGTGTGCTGGATTCGCCTCTTTTGAGCTGCTTGCACTCGGAAGCGCAGTGATCTCACCTGTTGCAGTTGTAGCACTTACCTTTGAACTTTTTAATCTTTTTGCTGGTAGCAGCAACTGCGAGTGCACTGGTCGGTGGTCTGGTCTTTCCAGGCTTAGACTTGCGCTTAGCATACATGAGCATGTTAGCAGCAGAGGTCTGATTGCTAACCATCTTTAATACATGCCTAGTCCGGTTCTCATCCTCAGTGCATATGAAGCGCTTGAGGTCTTTTAGACTCACCTGCACCTTCTTCCGATACATTTCAGTCTTAAAAGAGTACCATGCCGAGGGTAATTTGAAAATTATCGCTCCTGCAACAAAACCATCTGGCAAAGTAATGTTCTCACTGATCAGCTTGTCCACCAGATTTTCAAAATCAGCTACATGTGGAAGGATTTTCCCATTCCTCAGTGAAGGTGAAAGACATAAATTTGTCCACCAGGTGCGTCTTGGACATGTTCACTTCCTCTCTGAACTGCTCCTACAGTGCGTTCCAGATCTCCTTGGCAGTTTTCATCTTGCTGTACGTCAAATTTATTTGAGAGGCAGTTGAAGAGGTATCACGACAAAAATCCTCATCCTTGATCCAGTTATCCTCGTCCTCTCCTCCTCTATAAGACTCAAAATCGGACAGTATAGTATAGAAAATATTCAAATATTTCACGTCGAACTGCGTGTTCCGCTTTCAGGCGTTGTACTCTGAGTTGGAGAATTTCTCCAGCTTGATCATCGACACGGAAGAATTCCCCTTCGACATTGTGTGTCTCTTTCCAAACAATAGTATTCCACCAGCAACCTAAATCACAAGCATAAAAAACTAGAAAAAGATCACCTGAGCCGCGAAGACGATGAGTTTTTCAGATCCAATCCAGTAATATTGTTTTGCTCTCCAAACAACAGTGAACGTAAATGCAAAAGACTTCATGTTGAGTTGCACAAATGCACTCCCCGGCAACGACTAGAAAAATGAAAACTCAACACGGTTCTGACTGGAAGACCTCCAAGCAAGTCTGCTGGAACAAATTCTTTAAACTCCACAAATCAGTAAAAATTGTTGCACCAACACCAAGTCACTGGATCTGGACAACAAGAGTCTGCAGCAAAAGTGTCATTCTCCTTCTCAACAAATGGCCTGAATCTGCTAGCGGAGGCTCCGCGACAAAGGGAAAAACACAAAGGGACTTCCTCCTCCACAAGCGGTGACGGAAGATTGCAGCGACAATGAGCAAGCAGCCACGGAATCGTGTTGTGATCGTGGCCCGACGGGTTGCGTCCGCACGTGCGGAGTTTGTTGTTCCTTTCCTGTGATCGGCGACCGAAGCTTGCGAAGAACGGGGAAAAACGCGAGAAGAAACCTATTTTCTTCCCGATCTGGGCAAATCCGACGACGCAAGAAGCACCGATATACCCGGGAGCGGCGACCTCTCTTCCTTGCAGGCGATGCGCAGACAAAAGGTACAGATCTGCCTCGCGGGAACAACGGCGACAACTCTCCAGCGACGGGAAACTCGCGATTTCGCACAGGGACTAGCGACGACGATCTCACCAAAACCGATGACCCTGCACAGTGAAACTCGCGATCTGCTACATGAAGATTTCCCGATCTTAATCTCGCACAGGAGAGGCGACAGAATCGTGAAGATTGGGGGAGAGAGAGCGGCTACGGGAGGGGGGCTAGGGCCCAATCCAGATCTTCGGAGGGAAGTGAGCTGCTGCTACTTGGTTTTCTTAGCATTTTTAGGATATTATGCTTTTAATTTTGTTTTTAGAGTATTTTAGCTTAAAGTTTTCTTACCTTAATGCTTTTGCAATTTTCTTTTATTGTACTTATAATCTTCTTGCAAACTCTCCTCGTAATGTCTTTATGCCCTCTTTGTAACTGCTATTCAAGAAAAAATAAAATAGTTTGTTATTCTCTCTCCCTCTCTCTCCTTCTTGTTATGCATATTTTTAATATGATTTTCTTTCTCTACACCATGAGTAACTAAATCCTCATAGACTCGATCTTGATGATCCGAGGATGAGTTGATCAGTTATGATACTTTAGCTTTCTTCTTCTTTTTAGGGCTTAGGCTTTCGATTTACTCGACTTATTTCGAATGAAACTATATTATCGATATATAGTCTCTGTTTAGGTTTTCACTCTTAGCTAGCAGAGAGGCTCATAGTTTGAAGTGAACACTCAAAAATGAAGAAAGTTGCACGCACCCATCGAGAGATGATGACGTAAATCTCCCAGATTGGAGTGAAATCCAATAGCGGGGTTCATTACTTAAGGTGGGCTTTAGGTATCCGAATACAAGACAAGAGTTCGGTCGGATCTTCTTAAACTCAGTTGGACATGTCTTCAAGAGAAGCATGTTCAAGCTTTGGGAACCCCCACGGTCAAGGACCTTTACCTTATTAAGACTTAGGTTGTTATTTCATTTTTGATTAACTTATGCCGAGGTGATTTACCATCGAGTACTATTTCTTTATCATCATTTAAACCCTTCTCTTTATTTGCAAATAATTTTCCTTTTCTATTTTTCTAAGTAAACCCTAAAATATATTTTGATAAGATAATAGTAATTCGTGTGAGTACAATTATTCAACGGTTCCCGGATTTCAATACGACACTTGTGTCCCCTTGCTACAATTCAATAGGTATACTTGCCTTCATTGGATTACTTGTTTCAAGGAATGAATTTAAGGCCCAACTTAGGAAGCGCTACATACCCTATGATTATCTCCTGACTTTATATCGTAGATTCCATAATCTACGACAAGAAAAGTCAACGGTAGATGACTACACTGATGAGTTCCTTGTCCTACAGTCGAGGCTAGATCTTCGTGAGGATGATGACATGACTGTATCCCGTTATCTTAATGGGTTACGCTATTCCATACGGGATCAACTAGAGTTGCACGACTACCGCGATTTAGGGGAAGTCTCTAGTAGAGCCCGTAGAGTGAAGTCACTATAGAAGCGCACATCCGAAGTCAGATCTACGGATAAGTTTACAACGAGTATCACCACGACCACCATGACCAGGATCTCAGATTCCCCTCACCCTCCCATCACCACTGGGACTCCGACCCCATCCACTATCTCTTCCAAGGGTAAGGAGATTATTGGGGCTAAGCCCAACACTGGAGTATTCTGATGCTTCAAGTGTATGGAGCCCGGACACAAATCATCTGAGTGTCCGCGATGCTACTTCGTCGCTATCATCGACTCTACTGATGGACGTGAGCCTGAGTCTGGAGTTTACGTGAATGAGTCTCACCCTGAACCTAAGCACGAACACGAGACCGAGGATGTCATAGAAGTGGAAGAGGAACACGCCAAACACTTAGTCTGCGTCTTACGATATAGCTTGATCACCCCCAGTGAGTATTGAGGATGATTATAGGAGACACGATATTTTCCGCACTACTGCACGCATCAAGGACCAATTTTGTTCCATCATCATCGATAACGGTAGTATGAAAAATTTCGTTTCTTAGCGCATGGTCGATCTCTTGAGTATTGAGACGCACACGTTAGAACCGCCCTACAGTTTAGCCGGAGTCAACAGTCATTTAACTATGCCCGTCACTCATTACTGTCTAGTAGAGTTTTCTATAGGAAATACGTATTCTGATAGAGTTTTATGTCATGTCGCTGACATAGATGTTTGTCACATACTTTTAGGACGTGCCTGACAGTACGATCGACGTGTCATACATGACGACACGAGGAACTAACACTCTTTCCAGCACCACATGCACAAGATTGTTTTTTTACCCCAGAAGAACGGTCTTATTCCAAGAGCACGCGAGAGGACCCCTACGACTCCTCGTTCACTTGTCATTTCCTCCACTACACTACTATTTACCGCACTCCCGCCTGAACCCTCACTTAAAGAATTAATTAGTAGCCCAGTTGTGTCGCTCACCCCACAGTTATCGAGTCCCGACGAGCCACCTGATATTTCTTAGTTTTCTTACACCCTATCCGACCGATATTCACTCCGCACACCCCACTCGGTTGATTTCATATTTAACGAATACACCTTTTCACCTCACGATCACTTGGTTATACACATGTATATGAAATTAAACCAACGTAATAAATATTTTCTATCATATTTTTGGAACACATTATGCGAGCAAAGGCGAACCAAACTCGACGCGGGTAGCGCCTATCACTCTCGGACCGATAAACAGATCACAGCCGTTTGTAGGAGTCCGGAGAATTTTCTTAGGTGATTCATCGGGAAGAATTTAAAGCAATGAGGTCTTGTACCTCCACAAGCACAATTCACATTCAGTAATTCTAAATATCGCTTCCGTTATGCATTTCCTTCCGAGATTATCCACGTGTTACTCCACCCACCCGACCGTCAACACATCTCATTCTAGGAACGTATCTCATTCGACACACAAGCTCATATAAATTATTCAACAGAATTGCATGAATTTATTACTAACAAATTGCGAGCCACCTGTGAAGTTTATAAATTCATGCCTGATCGTTATCGTCATGAGTTGTAATTTTCACGGGAAGATTGAGTGTTGATTATTGCAGGAGGGTGGGTCCTCTTCAAATTCAGAAGCCTAACAAATCACCCGTCAAAGACCCAAGCATACCAACGACATCAATCCTCTCCAGCACCAGTCTTTGCGAGTTCTCGTCGGGGTCGAGATTTTTCAACCCCGGGGGAATTGATGCATCCTCCGTCGCATCCAATATTGCATGACGCCACCATGCGTCATGAAATTTTTATTTATGCATTTTTTATGTATTCCCTTCGTCGTACTCTTGTTTGTTTGAGATTGCTCGGCTCGTCGAGTTGACCGTCCGATGAGACACTTAATAAATAGGTCCGGTAATTTTGGTCGTTAGGGCGAGACAGACAAGCTCAAAATTATTTAATAACGTATAAATTTAAATATTAAATTTTTTAAAAAGGGGGGATAAAATAGGAAGCCTGAAATTGATTGCAAATCACAAGTATTTTGGGAAGACACCTTTTTGAGAAATAAAAAAAAAGTAGGAAACTATTCTCATATGACAATTAATTAAGGGGATTGTTAACCGCAGATTGAATATGCCTATTCGCAGATTATTATTATTCGCAGACCCAAAGACTCTTAAATTTGTTATTCGCAGAAATCATTGTTATTCGCAGACCAACATTAAAAGTAAAAAAATAGGGTCAAGATGTGCACCAGCACCACAAGTACCACCAAAATTGGAGCCTACATAAAAGTATACATAACCTGCATCATAAAATATGAAGCACTGACACCACAAGTGCACAAAAAATATCAATTCCATCAAAATATATATAACCTGCGTAAAAAATATGAAGCACTAGCACCCCAAGTGCTCAAAAATCAGGAAGGGAGTACCAGGAGCACGGCTAGGGAAAAATCTGTAGATCCCTTCCTGATTGCTAACAGCCTAATAGATTAACAAAACCAATTAATGTTAACAGCCTAATAGATTAACAAAACCAATTAATGTTAACAGCCTAACAGATTAACAAAATTTGTCTATCCGAAGAAGAAGAAAGTACCAGGAGCACGGTTAGGGCAAAATCAAGATTCAGAGCAGCGATCAGCGACAAAGGCGGGCATTTCCTGGGGGATAGATCTACTAGACGGGGCCGGAGAGAAAAGAGCACACCGCCTTCGTCGCCGCGCTTCCCCGTTACATGCTCGGAAATGCCCTAACTCCTGGCGCCTTAAGCTAGGTCCGCCCTTGCACACAGCGGCGAGCGGCGGGGCGATCGACTCTTCTTCGCCGGCGAACAGGGCGAGCGACAGATGACGAGCGGAGAGATCGGCGGATCGCCTCCTTCCAGAGAGAGCAAGTATCGGGGGAGAAAAACTAGGGTTTTGATTTTGGTTTGAGAATAAAAAAAAGGAAACCGCCTGAGCCTTTGAACAAAAAAAAACGTTTTTTTCGGTCTGCGAATAGCCATTCGCGATCTGCGAATAACAATCCCCTTAATTAAAAGTTAGCAAATTGTATTTATTAAGAAAGCCTCGGTGGATGAAGGCAGGAACCCGAACACAGAGAAACGAAAAGTTTTCGTTTCTCTACTTGTCGGTATCCCGTACGGTCGCCCCTGTCGAATCGACACTCCATCCTGCTCGACACCGACAACGCCGCCGCTCAACTGCCGCCTCCATTGTCGTTCCTCGACGATCCAGCCGAAGATCGCACGCACCAACGAAAACCTGACGCTCCATCCAACCAGCGCCGTCTCGACGAATAGGCGATCTCCTTCAGTCAACGCCGCCGGGAACTTTCCCTCCACACGCCGTCCACCTCTTCTAGCCCACGCCAGCCGTGTGTCTCAAGTTTCTCTCTCCGGTGAACGTCTGGCCCCACGACCTTTGCTGTTGCTGTCGATTGCACGCGACCTTCCGGCAACAGAGGGTTTCAGCGGCCATTCTTCCAGCAAACAGTGACGACAACGACCATTCTCTGCGACGGATTTGGAGACGGCTTGTTCTCCTGCGGTATCAATACCTTTCCCGGCTCTAATTTTTCTACTGTTAAATTTATGCAATCCTTTAAATAATTAAGAGCTTGCCCGAACGTTTTTCTAGCCACCAAAATCGCCGTCTATTTCATAAATTATTGTTTGTGGATCGTGCTTGTAAACGTACAAATTCCGCGACGGTTCGAACCGTTAAGCGCCGACAAATTCTCTGAATAACGAATAACGAATTTGTTGGCGTTTGTCGATAAGAGCAGTTTTACGCGCGAACATCTCCTTTTGGTCCGTTTGGTCCCTCGTAAAATTTAAATTAATTATTTATTTTCAATTCCATCGTTCTTTTTATAACAAAATAAAATAACATTTTACTTAAAAAATAATTATTTTAGAAGCCTGGATTCGAGTCTACATCATGGTGTTGAGCTTCTTTCCAACAAGAGGAATGCTGAGATACTTCCAGTCCAAATCTCAGTGGGAAACCTCGAGGATCTCCTCAATAGACTTATGATTAGATTCAGGAATAGAGCGACTGAATAGGATATCCGACCTGCAAAGGTTAACCACGTGTCTAGACACTAATTTTGTAAAAGTCAAAGATCACCCGACCAAATCGGCTTTAGTAATTATTAGACTCATCAGCAAAAAAGGTGTGATATGGGTCTGGCACCAGGAGAGCAACAAAATCCCTTAAGAAAACCCACCTACTCCCCTTTCTTCAACTTTTCGTTAAACATCTCAGAGCAGAGGATGAACAAGTAGGGAGATAAAGGATCTCCCTACCTTAACCCCCCCCCCCTCCCCCGGGGGGGGGGCTGATAACCATTAATCATAATAGAAAACTGTGGATCACTGATGCACCCTATAATCCACGAGGACCCATTTGGGCGAGAAGGCATAGTTGGAGAGAACTCCCTCGACATAATTCATCTGAATCCTGTCATAGGCCCTCTCAAAATTTAGCTTAAGTATCATAAGACTGTTATATCTACAAGCGGTCTCCATAGAGTGATGAATCTCCTGAGCAGTTAACAAATTGTTCGAGATGTTCAGACCACCAATGAAAGCACCCTACTCCTCTAAAACCAACTTGTGGATGATGGTCTTCAGCCTGGTGACCAGAATGCGAACAACAATCTTGTACAAAGGGTTGCATAAGCTAATAGGGCGAAAATGTTCAGGTCTGGAAAGATGAAAAATCTTGGGAATCAAAATAACACTAGTTTTCTTTCATTCAACATACATGATCCCAGTAGAGAAGAAGTGAAGAACAACCTCACGTACCTCCACTTTGATAGGGATCCAGTAACAACGATAAATGTCTCATTAAACCCATCCACATAAGGAGCAACATTTATAACAAATTTTTTAGTTCAAATTTATTGTGCTAGGCTGTCCCAAAATCCTAGTTTCGCCACTATATATGGTTCACACAGAACCATATGCATCTATCTTAAGAATTCTTATATCCATCTATGGCTCCCACAAAACCATAGGCATCCATCCTGGGAATTCACATATCCCTCTATGGCTCCACAAAACTATAGGCATCCATCATGAGAATTCACGAACACGCACGCACGCACACATAGGGATTGAATTTTCCAGCTCTTGTAAGAAATTGAATTGCAGTTGATTTCATTTCTATCAAATTGGTCATTCTATTCTCATTTCTCTCATTCAAGTGAATATTTTAAAATTTTTTTGGGTTCCAAGCTCCGACTCCCAGAAAAATGCAAGCGTTCTTGTTGAATCTAACATTTTGTGGTTTATTAGATCTTATTTATACCAGTACAGGGTTAATACTTCATTTTCTTGCAGCCCACAATGTGGATGGATAGTGCGGAGCTCACTACTGAAGAGGTACTTCTTTCTATTCATCCATTTACATTCTTTCTGTAACTATCAACGGGCAGTTTGTAGGGCTTCATCTTCTGTGGTATTGATGAATTCACCTTCTATTTGTATGCTAGTGTTATTATACATCTACTAAATGTTTATGAAGAGCATTCATTGATTAATGGTTTTTATCAGGCATGCTATCAGACAGAGCAGGGATCTTGTATTGTATTAGATTAATTCTTCTCAGACAAGAAATAGATTTAAACTCTCTATTTTATAATTGATTAATAGAACATGCTTGTGCGCTAAATATCATCTGTTTTAGTAACCGTGTTAACTGTAACCCATGATTATTTAATCACAATTCTATATTAAGGCAAAATTTTGGTCAGGTAGTAATGTCTTCGACAAATCTCTAACATACAACTATCCTACTGCAACACCTCAACAAGTCCCACATGATACTTCGGGGCTGGCCGATGCCCATAGTGCCTCTTAGAAACAATTGAAGTGCACGAGAATGATATACATCAATAAAACCAACAAACTTCCCTATATTCTCACAACCACAAAGTCTTGCAACGGAAATAATTGAGATAATACTTAAACTGATGGTTTCAATTTACATATCGCATAACTGAAAGAAAACAATATACTCAAATGCATAGAGTTTGAGCCACATGGATAGCTAAGGTAAAATATGTCGATAACCTAAAACACTATAAAAAAAATCTTTGAATGGTCAGCCAATAATCTCATTTTACTGCATACAAATTAACTAATGAGGGTCTGTCAATGTGACTAAGTAACACCTCCGTTCCTCAAGTACCGTAATGAGTTTCTATGGATTTTCTTAATCCAAAAAAGAAACTTGCACATGAACAAATCTAAATAATATCGCTTAAATCTCATGTAAAGTGGAAGATAAGTATGACTATGACATATAATGATAAAGATGTGAAGTTAAATAAAATGCAAAACTATAAAATATTTAGCCTTATTATATGTATTAATTAACATAATTATCATCATTAAGTTCCCATGCGACAACATACCTTATTTGTTGTGTCAGCGTACATGATACATCGCGAAGGTGCAATTCATATTCCGTGTCCTGACTAAATACCAATTACGGGGCATTTTTTTAGTCACCAATTGTAATTTTATAATGAGGATTGTGGAGAAAACCTCAAACTTGTATATACTATCTCAATAATCAAATACAAGGTATGAATACATCTTTATAGGAGGGAGAAAGAGAGAAGAGATCCCTATACATGATGTGGGACTAAAGAGGAGAAAAGAAGAAAATCAAATAAATGGGCTCCAACATGGGCCTCTTTACATGAGCTTTTCCAACACTCCCCCGCAAGCTGGAGCGTACAAGTCGTAGGCACCCGGCTTGGACAGGAACTGATAAAATAGGGTACTTGGTAGGGCCTTTGTTAGGATATCAGCAACTTGTTCAGTACCCAGAACATGCTTCAATTCTATCTTCTTCATTTGAACTTTCTCCCGGATAAAGTGACAATCCACTTCAATATGTTTCGTTCTTTCATGGAAGACCAGATTCTTTGCTATGTGTATAGTCGCTTGGCTGCCACATAACAGGATGACAGGTGAGAGAAGTTTTACTCCTAGATCGGCGAGGAGACTTTCAAGCCATGTAAGCTCAGAGACAACTGATGTCATCGATCGGTATTTTGCTTCAGCTGAGGATCGAGCAACCACGACTTGTTTCTTACTCCGCCAAGTAACAAGATGACCTCCAAAATAGGTACAAAAATTACTAGTTGACCGCCGATCATCCACGGAACCAGCATAATCTGCATCAGAATACGCAACTAGCGTTGGAGTAGAGGATGAGATTTTGTATAACAGCCCTTGACCCAGAGCTGTTTTAAGGTATCTTAGGATGCGCTCAACGGCTTAAAAGTGAGATATTCGAGGGTCATGCATAAACCGGCTGACCACCCCAAAAACAAAGGATATATACGGTCTTGTGACCGTTAGGTAGATCAATTTCCTAACAAGCTTAGTTATTAAAGGCGCAAGGCGCACCAAGGCACAAAGGGGTCTTGGAGCCTAGGCTCAAGGCGCAGGCGCGCGCCTGAGGAAGGCAAAGCGCAACCACATTCATTTTAAATAATCAGCATCAAACATCATTTCAGCTTCTCAATCAAATTCTTCATCTAGTCTATTAATTAATCATTCATTATTATCGTTTATATCTCTTGAAAAATAGAATCAATGTGATCTCGTATATCATATCTAAGTCTCAACACACAATTATCTATTACAAACACTAAATCTATAAAATATTATTGAGTTTTTGCATTTTTTTTTAATTTTTGAAAAAAAATTACAACAAAAATTTCACTTAGACGCACATTTTATATTCTAAAGGCGCATATAAGACGCACAGAGGCGCAAACCTCTGCTCCTGGTGAGCCTGAAGCCTTAGCCGCGCCTGAGGCGCACCTTTAATAACATAACTAACAAGTCGTCGATAATATTTCGAATTTTGGAGAGGAAGATCTGTATTGGAAGCATGTGCATGCAGCTTATGATTTGCATCCATTGGTGTAGTAGTGAGCATGCCTCTAGAGTAACCAACATTTTGAAAGAGATCCAAACAGTACTTCCGTTGGGAGAGGACAGGTCCATCCGGACGTCTCGCCATCTCAAGACCAAGGAAATATCGAAGATGCCCCAGATCTTTTGTTTGAAAGACGGAGTTAAGGTGCTGTTTGACCACTTGAATTCCGTTTGAATCGTCTCCAGTGATTAATATATCATCAACATATACTAACACAAGAACCGTTCATGTTTCCCGATGACGAGTGAACAGAGAGAAGTCTGTTGAGCTCCGAGTAAAGACAACTTCCCGAACTGCCTTACTGAACCCGCCGAATCATGCCCAAGAGGATTGTTTGAGATCATAGATGAACTTCTTAAGATGACAAACTCGGGACTCCCCCGTGGTCTTAAACCCGGGAGGTTGCTGCATGTAGACTGTTTCCTGGAGGTCGTCGTTCAGAAACGTATTCTTGATATCCAGTTGATCTAAGGGCATTGACGATGCACGAACACAGATAAGAGGACACGAACGGTGTTGAGCTTGACTACTAGAGAGAATGTTTCCTTATAATCGAGACCTTGCTGTTGGGTGAAGCCACGAGCCATCAGACGGGCCTTCAGACGGTCAATTGTCCCATCAGGAGCATGTTTGATGACAAAGACTCATTTACACCTAAAAGGTGTCTGACCGGTAGGTAGAGGTACCAGGTTCCATGTCTGGTTAGCCCGGAGAGCAATCATTTCTTCTTCCATGGCTGCTCGCCAGCTAGGATGTTGGAGAGCCTCCTGCGCAAAATAGGTATAGAAATTGAGGATAATGAAGTGACAAAAGTTTGAAGTCGTGGGGATAGGCGATGTAAGAATACATAATTCGCCATGGGATGAGCGGTGGATTCTGGTGCGAGATCAGCAGGACGCGGAGCGTCAGAGATCGAAGTCGACTGCATTGGGTCCACAGAGCCAGGATGACGACTAGTGTAAACATGTATAAGAGGTGGCTTGAAAATAGTGGGATCCTGGTCAGGAATTTTTGGTGGTGGAGTGGTAACGGGAATGAAAGGTCGTAGGACGAGTGGTGGTAGAGATATTGGATCTGGAGCAGAGAAGAAAGGAAGATCCTCTCGAAAGGTAACATCAGCAGAAACAGTCACCTTGCGGGTAGCAGGACAGTAGCATACGTAGCCTTTCTGAGTTCGTGAATAACCAACAAAGATGTGTTTGGCTGCCCGGGGATCCAACTTGTCTGTGGATGGACCAAAAATGTGAACGTAGCAAGCACACCCAAAGATGCGGGGTGTGAGAGAATGTCGGAGTAGAGGGGATCATGAGGCTTAACGGAGTAGCATTGTGGAGTATGAGGGAAGGGCGACGGTTAATCAGATAGCAAGCCGTCGAAAGTGCAATGTTCCAATAAGCTTTGAGAACCTGCATGTGAAGCATGAGAGAGCAAGCAACATCGAGTAGATGTCGATTCTTATATTTGGTGACTCCGTTTTGTTGGGGGGGGTATAAACACACGATGTTTGGTGAATGACCCCATATTCAGAACAAAGGTTCGCAAATTCGTGGCTAGTGTATTCACGAGCATTATCGGTGCGAATAGTTTTGATGTTCGTGGAGAATTGCGTGCGGGTCTCAAGGAGGAATGCCCGAAAGACACGAGTAAGTTCAGAGCGATCACGAAGTAAATATAACCACGTCATCCGCGAGTAATCATTAATAAAAGTTAGAAAATAGCGATATCTAGAAATTTTAGTGATTTTGTACGGTCCCCAAATATCGGAGTATAATAAAATAAAAAGAGCAGAGCTCCGAGTACAATGAGATGAAAAAGATGAACGAGGCTGCTTGCTGAAAATACAAAATCCGCACCAAAATTGAGGAAGAGATACATCTGGTAGAGCCTTATGGAGGACTGGTAAAGGGGCATGCCAAAGACGCTGATGTCAATCGACAAAGGAAACGGAAGAGAGGATAGTAGGAGAGTCATCAAGAAGATAAAGCCCGTTCTGCAGTCATCCCTTACCAATGATATTCCGCGTCTGTCGATCCTGTATCAGAAAAGAAGATGTAAATGTTACAGAACAATTTAAATCAGCAGTGAAGCGACCAATAAAAAGTAAATTAAACGGGGAGCCTGAAACATGAAGAGCCGAGCGTAGAGATAGAAAATAAGTGAGAGAGATATCAGCAGAGCCGGAGACCGGAACAGTGTCCCTATTGGCCACTGTAATACACTTAGGATAAGGAGAATCCAGGTACTGATGTGGCCGCAGGGAGGTGTTGTGATGAGTGACACCTGAATCCACTATCCAGCACGGACTAGTGAAGAGACAAACGATACCTTCATGTGATATGGAGGCAACAAAGACAGGTGGACGACTGAGCAGTCCATGAAGTTGTTGGAGCTGAAGCCGGACCTCTTCAAGGTCAGTATGAGTGACAGATGAGTCGTTGGCAGCAACAGTTCCCTGTGGACGAGGAGGAATCCCATGCTTGCGATATTAAGTGGCCATCCTTACCGCAGAAGGAACACTTTGGTCATGGACAACCTCCCCGACCTCGGCCCCGAGAACCTGAGGCCCCCCACGAGCTGGAGGAGCGAGAGGCAGTAAGGGTGCAGAAGTCTGCTGAAGGAGAGCTGGTGACGGAGGTCCAGAACTGTCAGTAGGTGGTGAGACCTTGAGCAACATGGAACACACATCTGATAGTGACAAAGTAGCAGCAGAGGAGAGGATCTGAGTCCGTACGCTTTGAAGATGAGGTGTTACATAAGTCATCATCATGACAACACCGACGGCCTATTTTTGAGCACGTGCAACAAGATCCATCGTAGGAGGTTGATGTTGAATCCAGGCTTCAACTAGAGTCCTGGCCCGAGCAACAAAGGAGGTGAGGTCGGCAGACCCGCCAATATCAAGAGTCTGAAGATCAGTTATGATGTCATACAAGTGCTGGAGACTATCTTTGTCCGAATAGAGAGAATGAAGCTCATCCCACATCGCCTTGGCCGTTTCGTGATACATGACCATGCGATAAGGTTCGTCATCAAGGGAGTTGAGGAGCCACATATGAACTCGACCATCGTTGTGCAACCAGTCTTCAGTAGGAGCAGCGAGAACAACTTGGGTCAAGTGATGTAGAAAGCCTTTGAACTGAAGAACGCGGCGAACAGAGTGCACCCACTCCACAAAGTTCTTCTTCCTGACTAAAGAAATAGTAGTGATCCACAATTCATCCCGGAGTTCAGGGGCAAGGGCCAGGCGGTCTGCAGAGGAGGAAGCCGCATGTCCGGTAGAATCAAGAGAAGATCCCCAGTCCAGGCTGTCAGGAGGCTAGATCGGCAGCAAGAAGACCAACAGATAGAGAGCAGACCGCGTGAGTAGATCGGGCGACCAGAAAGAGGCCTCACGGTAAACCGCGCGAGAAGACCGCACGGTCTCAGTGACAACACGCCAGCTCAAGGAAAGAAGAGGCCGCGATTAAAAATGCGGAGCGGTTAGAGAGGAGAAGCCACCTTGACTAGAGAACAAGAGAAGCCGCAAGGTCTCGGTGACAACACACCAACGACAAGAGGCCACGACCAAGATGCAGAGCCCGCGACAGGTAGAGAAGCCGCAACGACTAAGCAGAGAAGAAACCGCGCGAGAAGTCCGCACGGTCTCGGTGAGCACACCATCGACAAGGAAAGATGTCGCGACCTAGATGCGGAGTTCGCAGCGGTTAGGGAAGCCGCAACGACTAAGCTGAGAAGAAACCACGCGAGAAGTCCGCACGGTCACATTGAGCACACTAGCGGCAAGGAAAGATGTCGCGACCTAGATGCGGAGCTCACAACGGTTAGGGAAGCTGCAACGACTAGGAGAAGTTGCTGCGAGAAGAGAGAAGAGCAGCGAGAAGGCGGGTAGAAGAAGCACGTGGCCGGAACTCGGCGGGTAGACAATGAGACCGCAGCGAGTAGACAGGAAGCAGGTAGCCGGGAAGAAACCACACGGGTAGAGGGAAAAGGGAGAAGGACCCACCTGACAGAGAGAGAGAGAGTTATAAAAAGGGGTCAAGAGAAGAAGAAGTGGTGGAAGCCACAAGAGAGAGAGAGAGAGAGAGAGAGAGAGAGAGCAGGAGGAGCGGTTAGAAAGAACTTAACCGCGCAGGAAACCGCGGTTAGAAAGGGAGTTAATCACACGGGAAGCCGCGGTTAGAAAAGAACTTTACCGTGCGGAGGACCGGTTTGCTCTGATACCATGTGGAGAAAACCTCAAACTTGTATATACTATCTCAATAATCAAATACAAGGTATGAATATACATTTATAGGAGGAGAAAGAGAGAAGATGCTAGTATAAATGGGCCTAAAGAGGAGAAAAGAAGAAAACTAAATAAATGGGCTCCAACATGGGCCTCTTTACATGGGCTTTTCCAACAAGGATATAAGTTTTATGTATAGATTACTTCCATGATCCAACCTGAAATGATACTAGTATGCTAACAACACATATATGATCATTACTCAATCCTAACTCTATCGACAACATTTCTCAATTTTTCAACAAGTTTCTGGAGTCTGTTGTGCTACGATTGTGATACTGTACTCAAGGTTGTGAAGATCGAGATCTTACTTAGGATCGGGAGGCATCTCTAAGATCGTAAAACGTGGGATCGACACGAATCGCAAGATCGTATTATAATAAAAATTTAAAAAATTATACACATTGGAAGAATTTTTTTTATAAAACAAAAGAATCCGAAAAATATAAAACAAAAGCATGAGAAGTATGTAACAATCAACATTCGACAAATATTAATATAAAAAACATTGTAATTAATACATAGTTACATACCATACCATCACATCAAAATAAACCATATTTCCTAATAAATGATCTAGATTTATGTATATGTATTAACCATATTTTCTAAATCTGGGACCATAAGAAAATCTAGATTAACAATGAATCAAAATTTAAAACTAAATCTACATAATAAAGCATAACAAAAGAATGCAGGATCTGAATAATCTGCAAGCAAACAAATCTACCAAGCACAAAGAACAATAAGGAGAAAAATCGATTTAGGTGGGATCTGATATTATATCAGCCCAGGAGAAAAACTTTCGAGTAGGGATTCTGCTGCTGAGAACGAATTATGAAGAAATCAGTTAGGAGGATGGGGAAATCGAAGTATCGATAGTCGATCGTAGAACAACTACCGCCGATAAGGCCAGAAAAATGGAGCACTTGCAAAAACAAACCAGTTAGAAGAAGAAGAAGACACCTGGTGCAGAAGACGCCGACACCTGATTCAATGGATCGGGACCGGGATGACCTAGAACGATGGATTGAGAAGAATTAATGACCGGCGGGATCGGGAAATTTACTTATGCCGGATTTTAGGATCGATGCGCCTGGCGATCCTACCAATTTACGATCTTACCCTGCGATTCTAATGATCTTAGTGTCCCGGCGATTCCACGTAGAACGTGGATCGGTCGCCTGTGTAAGATCGTAAGATTGGACGATCTTACGATCTAAATCGCGATCTTAAAAACGTTGACTGTACTTCACTCTGATGCTTAACTATACATGTTGTAAACTCCATATCAATTTAACATTTTATATTTAATTCTTGGCCCCTGTTTGAGATCACTACATTAATAAAGATTTCTCAATGTGTTTGAAACTCTAATTTGACATAAGAATCATAAGGTTTTCCAAATCAAATTTTAAAATAAAGTTCAATCCCCACCCAATGCTCTGCATGAGCTCTTACTGGGTTCTGAGCATTGTTCTTCTACATCAATTCTGCCTGGGTATATTCTTCCATGAATTTGGTAAGTCAGCCATATGTTAGAAGCGGTGAAACAACTTAGAACCATTATGCAAATAAATAAAGATCTAAACAAAATTATACTCATGGTGATGAGATTTGTTATCTTATAATTCCTTTTTGGTGCCATTGCTGAAATCTGGATTCTTTCTTGGAGCAAAAAGGTACTTGTTTCCTCGGTATGCCCACCCTATAGCCGACAACTCGGGCTTCCCTGTTTCTAGATGTCTGTAGAAAATTGGAAGGAGTTAGAATGAAAGGAAGTGGGGACTTTTGGGAGATATACAGTTGCTTTCTCTTGGAGCCATTGACTCCCCGACTTGGACAAGTAAATGGGGAGATTTCTTCTCAGCTCTCTCTTTTTCTCATAACCAAATTAATGGTTGCCTGAATCATAAATTTAGTCTAGAACTGAAATTATTGGAGGAAAAAATGACCCAAAATATTCAGGTAGCGCACTTACATTATGCCAGTTGTACTTTGGTTTGGGAAAATCTGTTTATGTTCTCAACGATTTTACTTGGTGTCTCAGGTTCTTTTTATGGTCAACCTACTTTTTCTTGGATTTCTCTTTCCCGGTTCATTTTAATAAAAAAATGCAATATCTGTTTTCCAATTTTTGTAATCAATTTCTTGCTTCTGGTGTTCGTCTTTGTGTAACACCCCAATTTCCCCTTTTGTTTGAAAGCTTTAGGCTCCCTAGGGAAGTCCCACAAAAATTGGGGACTGTTCGGTGGTGTTTTGGAGGCGAGCTGACTTCTGGTCGTGTGAATTTGTCACGCACAGTCGTGTGTGAACAAACCGCACGATCGTCTTCAAAGTTTTAGTTTGGGTCGGTTCTATCATGCGCACGGTCTTCACATGGTAAACCGCACGATCGTGCCAATTACCGCCCGTCCGGCTTAAAGCACGCATGGTCGTGCATACCCAAAACCTCATGACCATTTTCATTAAACTGGTTAGGCATGAGTTACACACGATCGTGTGCCTAAACCGCACGATCGTACGATCGGTCCCGTGAACTCGTTTTGATCACGAGATCAGACCGTTCGTCACGGGTACTTAAGATCCGATGGATGGGACTTGCCTCCTGGGGCTTTAGGTCAGCAATATGGGCTCTTCAGCCTCATTTCCTTTTGGTTACCCTCTCTCGTAAGCTTAGAGAGAGAAGGGAGCTACTCAAGTGGAGGATGAAGCTTCCATCGGAGGAGATCCAGAGCTCTGATTGGCGATCCGTCTCCGTCAACGCATAGGAAATCTCTCTGTGCTTCTCCTTCATTCACTTTATTGAGGCTTTCATTAGACGGGAAGGAAGTGTCGATGGTAACAATCTCTTTTTTCCTAGGTTTAGGACTCAATTGTTTGTATGCCTGATATGTTGTGATTTTGTGGTACCCGGTATCTCTAATTAGAGAGCTTAAAACCACAGTTCATTGCGAACCACCGAGTCGACTATGCCCGTCCCGGATATGAATAACATTAAAAATATCTGATGAGCGATTTTGGATTAGGCATGTTGTGTAAAACCTACTTGTGACGTTAAGTTCGTATCAGTGATGTTGATTGCATATGTTACCTGATAATTATTCATGTTTTTCATTATGGTGTTCGTTTATGGGATGAGAATCGATTGTGGCTAGGGCCGTAAGAATCCTTGCAGGATTTAGTTATTTCTTGGAATTATGTTTATTGGAGGTTGCTACCCATAGTTGAATTGTAACACCTCATCTCAGTTTAACAACAATTCAGCCGTCCGGTCGGGTCAGCGATATGAAGAAAACTAAGAAACGGTATTAAAATTAGTACATAGCAAGTATAAAAGAAAAATGCTGAAAAGTAAACTTACAGCGGAAGTTGAACATGTGACTAAGGTTAAAAGTGTACCTCATCCTGATGGTTTCACAGAGCCACTAGAAAGGAATAGGAAATAAATAACTGCATATCTGAAATTTTTACAATAAGTGTGGTACAAAAAAATCTTAAACTTTAATATTACATCAAGGTTATGAACTAAGTAATAAAGTACTGAATGAAATAACCGAAAGGAAACCAACTACATGATGGACTCCACAATAAACGCTCATCCTAAGCGCAACTTCCCACCTGGGTCCCCTGTAAAAACATGCCCAAAAATGAGTCAGCTCAACGGGAGAGTAAAAAAACCCACTCCTCTCGGTGACACTAAAATTCTCTTTTTTTTAAAAAAAGTAATTGAATGCATGCTTTTTAGAAATCAGTTTAATACTACACCCAAAAAAAGACTTTATGCTAGTATGCTATGCAAGCTCTGGCAAGGTATCATTAGCAAGATAAATTTTCTGTTCTATGTTTACGTGCTCTCGTACGTTTGCTCCAGTTCCGACGTTGGTCATCTAAGTATTTTTCTAACATACGGTTTATTCTTGAGTTCTAGGTGGTTCTTGCTTATTCTTCTTCTAAAGCTCTAGACAGAGTAGTTTCTAACGCGCATCTGTAATCTAACGATCCGAGTCCAACTAACGAACTCAGGTGTTCTAGTGACACGTGGACACAGACTCGAATCTACTAATTGTCTAAACGAGAAAACATCTCCCCAAACTCTGAGGCTCATAAGGTTCATAAGGTACACTACGCCCTATGAGAAAGATAGTGCGCCTCTATCAAGCACGAGAGGAGAACTCTGACGTGCTTTATAATCATCTTGAACTAGTAATACTCTGCTTGTGACATTACTTTTTTGTACTAAAGACCGTTCATCAATTGATATGGTTGGCTAGAAGTTGTATTCGAGCCCCTAATATTTCATATTTGTATCTATATGTATATACGTGTAGAAGTTCCGTATCATGCAATAACCTGTGATCTAACAGTTTGAGGAATTTGGAATTGGTCGCTATCAGGCAACTAGTTCCACACGTAAGGGGAAAAGGAACACTGATTACTTAGAGAACAACAAAAATAGAGATCAAAATCAAAGCTGAATGAACGATCCTTTGTTGAGAAAGGCTTTTTAAGAGGCTTACCTTGGCTGAAAAAGAAAAAGAGAACACCCCAAATTGAGGCTATCGAGAATTTCTGAGGTCTTGGGGAAGTTCCACCGGCCTGCAAGATAGGGAAAAGCAGAAGCTGGGTATTCTTAGAGGAAGAGGAAAACAACCACAAACGGTTACCTAAAGGCTGAAATCGTTGCCTACCAGGGAGTAGTCGAATGTTTCCTGTAGAGGCACGATCAAGAGGCGGAAGAAGCGCCTGCGTGCGGTGGTTCCGTTGTCGGATTCCAGAGAGCGGGAGAGCGGGTTTTCTAATCGCGGAAATAGGGCTACGGGAAACACAAAGGCGGCTTTTGTAATGAGCGGCTTGATACGGTTTTGGTAACCACCGGTGAGAGGGGGAAAGGTGAACCGACACCTCCCTTGGAAAGACATTATTGATATCTATTATTACAAAATTTCCAATTTTCTAACTCTGAGAAATTTTGAGTGTTAGACGCTGGCACTACTACTAAACATGCGGCGAACATGAACCCAACGACTAATTTTTAACCAACAATAAACGTAACAATATTAGGCCCTACTAGAATTGTACCTCGACAAGATGATTAATCGATCAACTCCGCTCGAGATCAAACCCTGAAAAGTTAAATTATATTTTTCGAGTTAAAAATTTACGGGTGTTACAAGAATACTATTATGACGAAAGTGCCAAAATAATATGAGATTGATGAATAATTCAGTTTGTGTGGAATTGGGTTACATAATCATTTCACAAGTAACGAGTTGGGTGCATATCCCTGACTTGAGGTAGATTCATGTTTGAGTAATAACGCACGACGCCGATAGCGGTAGTGGATCTTTACCCATGAGTATTGATCTTAGTTTGATAAACTCTCCAAAATGGAGTGCGATGACATGAATTGTAATTTGAATCAATGTGTGTATTGCCATCTTCATTATATGATTACACCTTTGTGATGCAATATCGATATTGACGTTATTTTGATCTTGGGTATGTAGGAAAAGGGGAACGATTCCCCTGATGTGGGTTGGGCATTGGATTGTGAATAACTTATGATAAACTAGTACACTTGGTGGGGCTACTCATGGGATGTTGGGTTTGAGCTCGCTTGTAGTTGTATGTTGCCTATTGGTCTAGACGTCTAGTAATGATGAATGTTCATGTAGGACCTTGATGAAAGTGTTTACATCTTCACCTGTAGTGCATGGTAGATATGAGTGATGTGTTAACATGTTTGCTTTTAAATACATGTGTTTACACTTTCTTTTTCTTATGAGTTGGCTTATGATGAACGTAACACAAGTCAAGGTAAAGCTGCACCCGCATCGTGTAGGCGATCACGATGGCTTGAGCAACGAGCAAATACGGAAGCGAACTCGCACCCTGAAGTTCGACACGAGGTAAAATTCTCATGAATGCTGATGGATCATGGATTAGGATGTGTGTTAGGCATAATTGTCAAGACCGGCAAAGGCTTAGACTGTTTTGGGTCGTATTCCCTCTTTTTTACGTTCCTCGCGTGCATGTTATTTGTGTTAGAGTTGTTGATTAGCCTAAGGGAGAATGCCCCCACTTGAGAACGAGCTCAAGCTGAAGGGACCTTTGATATAGGCATACCTTACCATACCCGCAACTTTGGAGTGTGACATGAGGACTTATAGTTTGACATGTCGTTCACTTAGCGAGAGAGCATCATCGTGCATTAATGTTGTGCTTAGGTCCTATTTTTTACCATTAGTATGACCTTCACATTTATAGTGGTTACTGTATACGGTGAATGTTGTTGTTTGATATGGTTGTAGTAGCGTAGGACATGATAGTCCGCTGCTAGAAGTAAAATGCATGAATAGGACATTCATTCTCTAGCTCGTGTTTTCATAGTATGCCCCCTTTCTTATTGCTCAACATAGAGATATGCTTGATACTTGTGACACCTCATTTTGTTGCTTGTTTTACTGCTTTATTGTTTATGTTGCGATGTGCTGATCTACAGAGATTTGTACTCCACGGGATCTGCTAGAATACCCGGGGGGACGGAGATTGTTACATAGTGTTTGGTCAGCTCCGACTGACCCTCGTTTTCTGCTTATTTGTGTTTGGTTGTAGGTGCTTGCACGCGCTTGGAGCTGCTTGCTGCCAAATAAGAAGTCATACTGATGATTGCTTTTATAGCCGCCTTTTCCTTTTTTTGTACTTCTTTACATAGTGTAATACTTTGATGTATTAGGCTTGTGTGTCTCAATATATTGTATTGTGTGTGGTTGTAATGAATGGTTATATTTTATATAATATACAATGTTTATTAAATAGACATTATAGATGTGGTCATTAGTTACTAGTACATAGTTTTCTAGCTTCCGCTTTAGTTTTATTTATGCGCACTCTGAGATGGTTGATTTATTGTTTATCTTTTATGTCATTTTTTTTGTATAAGTTGTATGATGCGGGGCCCGACCTGACCCATGAAATGCGGCGATTTCAATTTTGGAGTGTTACACTTTGCCACGTTTAATAGTTTGAAGAATGTGATGTGCTCTTTATTGCATTTTTAGAATTTCTTTTAGTAAAATTACACAACTTGCCAACCTTATTCCTCAAGTCTTAGGGTATAACAACAGGGTTGTTGTGTTTTAGCTTTGGTATTGTGAATATGTGCATTGAGTGCTGCGGTGTTCGATTAATGGAATTTGTGAAAACTTAATTGACTTGTTGAGTTAGTGATGGATGCTTCAAGTGTTTATATTATTTGAGGTTTTTGCTTTGGTTGTATTTAATTTAGATGGCTCAAATATGTTTGAAGGTGTTGAAGAAGGATATACCATGGGAAACATATTTGACAACAAAGCTGATCACAGGAACAGGCTTGCAACTTTTGAGACGATATGACAAAAAATCTGAAAGCCAACGTGCTGCTTTACTGGATGATGTAAGCTTGCCTTTCCCATGAAATAATCTTTATTTTCTTTTATTTGATAATTTTATTTTGAGCATTTTAACATATTTTTAAGCAGTTCTCTTAAATAATTTTAATTTCTTTTTCATGTCATATTATTCATAAATATTTATGATTTTAGCACTTTCTTTTCTTCATGATAAGCACCTAAGTTTATTTCCAATTGTTTGACATTATTTTAACATCTTTTATCACTTGATGAAGTGGAGTTCTGTAGCATTAATTTTTATTCACAATTATCCTTGTTTATAAAACCTATAGTCTGTTTATTTGAACTACGGTGTCTTTTGTCTGTCAGTAAATTGAGTTCCTATAATCTTATGTAAAGACTCGAACTCTTGTGCATTGGAAGCATTGTATTTTAGTTGTCTGTTTTTAAGAAAGACAAATTTGTTGAATTTTTAATGGTCTTAACATGATTGTAAAAAGTTGAACATTTTTCTGCCAGAGATTGTAAATCACTTCAAAATTTGAATAAGTTTTGAGTCTGTTCAACAAGTTTAAAAAATAGAAAATGAAACAATACTGGATAAAATACCGCTCATTGAATGTTTAATTAAAATGGTCTAGTAGTAAAAAAAATTTACACTACAAGGGTGACTTTTAAACATTTTTTCAGTTCATTGCTATCAGCTGTATTCTGATAGTTCTAATTTAGATTCTTAGAGTTCTGTATTCGTCAGGTTTATTTTTCTTTAGCTATCATGATGTTTGGCACACCTTCTATATTTGTATTTATGGAGCATATTTTTCATTTCAAATGAGGCTATTCTTGATACTTCAATACAAAATTTATTGCAGGATGGGCCTGCTTATGTTGGGGTGTTTGTAAATATTTTACGTGACATTTCTAGTGAAGAAACGATAGAATATGTGCTTGCCCTCATGGATGAAATTCTTTCAGGTGTTGGCAATATGCTTGCTAAGTTGTCATTCGTTGTTTTGAAGTGAAATTGCTAAAATTTTAATATTTATGTTTTGCAGCGAATCCTAAACGGGCTAGATTATTTCATGACAGCACTTTGTCTTGCTCAGACACATATAGCCCATTTTTAAGGCAAGCTCCTGTGGTTTTATTGAGTTAGGAGTTCTTTGTAATATTATGAATTTTGCTTAAGCCTTTGTACAGGTTCATAATGGTCCTTGCCAACGATGAGGTTGAGGCATGTGCTTGCAGTTGCATGATGGGATTTCTCAATTAGCACTTTTGACAAAAAAAATTAATTGAGCTATGGGATATTGTCCTTGCACCATTAAATTTATTTTCTTCATACAAGTAGAAGTAGATTGATGCTATATTGCTTTAATTATTTTCCATTAAAGCACCACAACTCAACAAAAACAATAAGTCAAGCTAACATGAAAGCTGCCTCATCACCTTAATCTGATTGAGGAACATGTTATGGCCCTTACCTTGGGACCTCGTGATCGGCGGAGGAGCTATGGCGGAAGAGGAGGCAGTGCGGCGGAAGGATCAGAAGAGGGCTTCCGCAAGGTTGCGGCTACGACAACTCACGGTTTTCTTTCCGTGGATTAGTGAGAGAGTTAGAGAAAAGGGAAATTTAAGAGAGAGAGAGAGAGACTTTAATTCTAAATTCTTGCTTACCATCGAATTCCAAGCAACAACTATTTAATGTTCACAAACACGCCCCCCAATTTGGCTACGCCAAATGGGCACAATATTAAAAAATAACATAATAAAGATACAAGGGTAACTAGCGTCGTCACGCCACATAACATCACCTCCCTCGGCCGAAGACAGCTTGTCCTCATCCTAGATCGAAGGGTATGCAGTGTGGTCTCCGCCTGTCGTCTCACCAGTGGGAGGATCATCTACTTCGAGCCAAAATAAGCGCTTCCATCGATGTCCCAACGTGAAATGTTCATCACAATTGTAGCACAAGGATTTCTCGCGACGCTCGACTATCTCGATGCGGGACAAACGACGGAGGACAGTAGGCCGCTGCAGATCGTCCTGAAATGGAGCTTTGTCCGGCAAACTGGCTAGAGAGTAAGCGCCCTGATAGTCCCAACGTCCCAAAGGCGGACGATCTAGTAGCAGTCGCCGTTCACAAGCTCCGACGAGGCTCATAGCTGTGTTGAGATCATGTGGCAGAAGGAACTCCGGGCGAAATTCCCGCCAATGGATGAGATGTTCAGTCGACTCCCTCCCCCTTAGTGGGCGGTCCGGACCCCTACGAGTGAGCAGAAAAGGGAGGAGGAAAGAGGCCCTGGTGAACCGTCATTGCCTTAGCGTTATTCTTACAAGGAAGCTTATCAACATCGTCCCATTTGTTCTTGGGTTTTTCCAATGTGACACTTCCTACTACAATTATCGGGGAAGTGTAGCATGTTTCTATCATGCCCCATACTTCGATATCTAGAGCTATTAGAAAGCATCACATTTGAGTTTTCCAATAGTTGTAGTTTGTGCACGTGAATAAGGGAGGTCTAATTATACCTTGATCCTCAGAAAACGCGTGAGTGTTTTGCGCCCTTACTCCTGGTGGTGAAACTGATTTCGGAGTAACCTTGCTCTGATACTAAGTGTTGGATCGTGTGGCGCCCTTAGAGGGGAGTGAATAAGGGTTAATTAAATTTACCTTAACTAAGCAGAGTTTACTTGGTGAAAAACAAGGAAATCAAAACTAATTTTTCATAAGCAGAATTAAACACTTAGAAATTCATAAAAACAGAAATAATAACAATTTATTTCAAAAGTGCTAATCAGAATATATATATGTCTATAGAGTTAGAGACAAAGGCTTATGAAAATT
Organism: Platanthera guangdongensis; assembly: GCA_039583875.1. Taxonomy (NCBI): domain Eukaryota; kingdom Viridiplantae; phylum Streptophyta; class Magnoliopsida; order Asparagales; family Orchidaceae; genus Platanthera; species Platanthera guangdongensis. The sequence goes on from CM077158.1 coordinate 233,915,256, forward strand.
ACAATTTACTTTTGATTTCGCCGGTCCTTACATCCCAACGTAATCACTCGTGGAGGCCGGCGGTGAAGAGGGGAACCTGCTGCTCCGGTAAGACGGATGTTGCCCTAGACAGTAGCATTTGGAATTGTTCCAGGTAGGTGTCGATCGAGCCGTCCTCTTTTAGGTTCACCAGATCGTCGAATGGGTTTCCCTGTAGAGCGGGACCAAACCTGATGCAGTGACAGGTCGACTCGAAACGGGATTTCCAAATGCAACCCTAATTGCAATGCGGTGTAATGAAAATGCACAGTAGTCTGCTCCAAAATTGCAGCAAGTAGAAATTTATTATATGTTTATCAGCAGAGGCTCGACAGACACAATTAATTTATTAAAAGGAGAACAAAATATTAAATTTGCAAACAATTGAGGCACAAGTAAATTCAAGCGATCACAGAATATGTCACGCAAGTGATGCAACGACTGAACTAATAGCACAGAAAATAAAAACCCGTCTATAATATGAGTACCAGAATAAACAACAATAAATGAAAGACTTTTACCACGATTCGCTAATGCAGGCGGCGGCGGTTGTTGGTGGCGTCTAAGGTAGAGGTAAGCAGAGACGGTAATGGGAATATGGTTGGGACTGTGTATGATGAGGATGGATTTATAGGTGTTTGATGGAGGGTTGGAGTTAATTTAATGACAGGAATTTTAGGGGAATAGTGGTGGCAGGGGTATTAGGCGGTGGAGTAAAATTCAGAAGGGGGGGTGGGAGAAGGAATTACAGGTTCGGGAGGTTGTGGGAGGAGGTGGTCAGCGGGTGGGAGATGGATTCTGGGCAAGAGTGTATAAAGAAACGACTAACTGGAGTGGGGAGAGAGGAGGGTTTACTGTGGGCCGGTGGAGAAGGGGAAGGTTGATAAGACTTCAGGCGGTGGAAGAAGGGGCGGAGGCCACCCGGAAATGGTGGAGGAAGGGGACTGGGTAAACTCGTCGGGACTGGGTAAGGGTGAAGGCCGATGGGATATAGCAGGGCGCCGAGATAGGGGCTCCGATAGTGATGCTACGACAGTGGGGGAAGATGGAGGGATGTCTTAGATAGGGCTGGCTGAGAAGGAGGGTGGCTACGTGAGTTGCTGGCTTGGACGGGGAAGAATGATGGAGGAGGCTGCGGATCCAGGTGGGGGTGGGGCTGATCGGAGAAGAGTTGGTCGGCGTCGCACCAGAAGAGGAGGAGGGAAGGAATCGCACCTTCAGGACCGAGCGGTTCCAGGAATTTTTCCAAAACCTTCGATGTCTCCTCCCTCAAACCGCCGGGTATAAATAACCCACAAACCGAACCGCCGCCTACAGTGAAGTGAACCGATGCCTGCATAGTGCAACTCAAATAAAACCACCCCGATCGGATGACTAGGATTGTTTGGCCCGATCGGTGTTTAAATACATCTCAGAATAAAAAAATATAAAATAAAAAAATAACTAGAAACGATCATCCGGACGCGACCACGGGCTCCGATCGCTCGTCCGTGCAGCGGATCACCGCTTCCTGCGGAATATACGTGCGTCGGTCGTGGCGCGCCGTCAAAACCTCAGGGTGCAAGCCGCACCGAATTCCGCCCACGAAGGGTTGAGGTGTTCCCGCAGAAATTGAGTGAACCACAATTGCGCTGGGCCAAGTAAATGGAAGGAGGTAATGTCGACGCGTCTTTCATCAAGTGTGCGCTGATTGGCAAAGAAAATGTCACAACGGGTAAGCCAAGGAAGAGGATCTTCGCGACCCTCGTAGATGGGAAAATCCATCCGGATAGTGCGTGCGTAGGCGAGGTAGTCCATGCCTGGAGAAGCGGCGGAGTCCACGCGGCTTGATGAAGGGAGATCGACCGTGTGCAAGGGTGGGTGAAAAGGCATCCCCTGCAGGGCGGGCATCCAATCGTGCGTTGAAGGCGTCCATTTTGGCGTTTTGAGACGCGAACATGGTTTGGAAGAGTGCCATAATTTCGGCGAGTGAGGGGGGAGCGTCTGCCATCTGGGATAGGGCTGGATAGACGGCCGACGGTGTTGGAAGGAGGCCCGCGAAAGGGAAAAGGCGTTGGACTGTTGTTGTGGGGCTAGAGCGGTGGCCGAAATACGTATAATAGGCGGGAGAAGGATCCGCGGGGCTGAGAGAAGAGCCGGCAAGTGGCCGGTGCTGCTGGGTTGTAGCCACGGGGTTAGGGATGCCTACCGACGCATACAGAGGGCTGGAAGACGAATCGGCTAGTGCACGGGTGCGAAGCGACGAAAATCGTAGGGTCGGCGGGGGGCTCCGATACCAGACTGTTATGGACCTTACCTCGGGACCTCGTGATCGGCAGAGGAGCTATGGCGGAAGCGAAGGCGGTGCGGCGAAAGGATCAGAAGAGGGCTTCCGCAAGGTTGCGGCTAGGGCAACTCACGATTTTCTTTTCGTGGGTTTGATAGAGAGAGATAGAGAAGAGGGAAATTTAAGAGAGAGAGAAACTTTAATTCTAATTTCTTGCTTACCATTCAAGTTCAAGCGACAACTATTTAATGTTCACAAACACGCCCCCATTTGGGTTTACGTCAATGGGCACAATATTGATAAATAACATAATAAAAATAGAAGGATAACTAGCGTCGTGATGCCACATAACAGAACATTGAAATATATTAGCATGATAGACGCTCACTATCATCAATCTAAACAGGAAGATTAATCGAATTCGAGATACAATATATTGAGGTATACTCAATATCCAATCTTTGAGGGCAGATCCCTCTAAGAGCACTTTTCTCTTATGAGATTTTAAATAAATAAAATGGTCCATAACTTTAAAAGACTCGCTGCCACTACTTATATAAGTGTGAGTGGGATATACATAATATCAAAAATACCCTAAGGCTATATAAGTAGATAAGGGGACATGTCACTGACCCGTGGAGTAGTCTTTGTATCAACAGTACCCTCCCGAAAATTGACCTTGTTCCCAAGGTTGGGCCTTTAAGGGTCATCAACGAGCGTTAGAGGATCCAAGTCAGCGAAGTTAGATCGTCGTCTTTAGCGCCAAAGCAAGCACAAGTCCTTGAGAGGGCATTTGTGAGTAGGCTGGTACAGTGGTGGCAGCAGGTGGCAGCAGAAACAGAGGCCCTTTTGATGAAGGTACTGCTGGTAGAATAAATGTTGGAGTTATCGACAGAGGCAGGAGCGATAGATTTGGTGGCGGGAGCAACGTGTCGATCGACGTAGTTCCAAGTAGAGGCGACTGATCCAAGCGATGAAGAGGTGGGTGAAGTTTCAGCGGCGACGACGGCTGGTGGGGTGTCCGAGTAGAGGAGGATGGCTAGGCCACTTAAAGTTTCTCGTTTAGGCATCGAGCTTGCACCAAAGCGCGGGAGAGAGTAGCCTGGTTGTGGAGAGGAAAGCGCATTTGGATTTGGGGTTGCATGCCCGTAAGAAAATACCCCAGATAATGGCCAGGGTTAGTCCGTTGACAGGCATAACGACCTCGATGAACTTAGTGATATAGGTGGTGATGAAATTGGATTAGCAAACTGAGTTGGGGCACGCGTAGGCATTACCCATTTGATGCGTGTCATAAGCGACGGAGGAGTTCCTTCTTCAATGTGAGCGAAGAGAGATTAGAGACATGTTGGCGCTTCCAACGCACCCAGTGGAGTGCATGCCCTTTGCATAAATAGTCTCCATGAGAATCTCCTACTTGGCTAGGGTAGATTGGAGGTTAAAATTGTTCGGCTCGGAATCTAACTGAGAGGATCAATGCCTTTGAACACCAAAATTTGGTGGAGGTGGGCGGGGTGGTTGCTGGCAATAAGGTGGTGGAACCCCGTGCTGAGTGGCTGGCCAACTGGGGGCGGCAAATGTGTCAGTGGACAGTGGACACAAAATTATGGAGGAGGATAGTGAGATTTTCTAGCCGATCCAAGCAAGAGGAATCGATGAAGACTGAAGCGGTGACATTCTCGTCGGCTTGAAGGGCAATGGAATGAGTCTCGGGCATATAACGAATGAGTCGTAGAGGAGAATGAAATAAAGGAAACATCGAAAGGAGTGGACTACATCTGCTTTAATGTAGACAGATTGCGGCTGTTGGAGAGTGTCGTGCGGCATAGTGGGTGTGGGGATGCCGTGAACTGCAACAGAAGGTCGGGACGCCAGTGTTCTTCCATGTCAATCATGTGGATGTAGAGGGCGTATAAGCATGAGCGGACGGGACGACTTGGGCCTCGTACGCCCGATGATGAAGGTTGTGTCCGGCGGTCATAGGAGCGCGACATAGTCGTAGGTTGAAACCATGGCAAAGAGAGTGACAAATGTCATGCTATTCAGGCGTGGACAGGGGAGAGATGAAAAAAATTAGGGTTCCATTGTAACCCTAATTGAGTGGCAAATCGGACCAGTTGAGATAGACTCTTGCTATTGTCAAACCAAACTAGGAGATTAATCGAAATCAAGGTACAATATATCGAGGTATACTCGATATCCAATTGTTGACGGCAGAATTCCTCTAAGAGCTCTTCTTTTCTATGAGAGCCTAAACATCCAAAATGATGTAAGATAACTCTAAAAGACTCATTATCACTCTTTTATATAGGTGGGAGTGGGACATACATAATTACATAAATGTTCTAAGACTACATGGGTAATAGGGGGGCCCATGACTGGCCCCAGCAGTCTTCTTGCCACAAATGCAATCATAATTTCTTTGAAATGTCCTTATACTTACTCGACGTTGTCAAAATTTGGACTATAGAGGAGCATGCATGAAATGTAATTCAAATTTGGTAAGAAAAGAACTTGACCACCTAGAACCTAGTCAATATACTGTTTTAGAATAATTTATTACATTTTGTATAGTTGTTTGGTTAAGAAGGTTTATTGAGTTTTTTTTAATCTAGTAAAGAGGTTATGAAAGAACATAGTTGAATCCACAAAAAATGAGAAAAAAGCTCTTCTACATTCAATTCAGATTCTTAATAGCTTGTCATTTACTAATTTTTACCTGTTCAGTATACTGATGTGGTCTCCCGACCTAGATTTGGTGATAGGACCCGAGAAAGATGAATCCCTCCAAGGATCGACGGAACCCTTCTTGGAACCCGACGGTGCTATGGATGGAGATGGAGGACGATTGTTGAAATCAAACAAAGAGAGAGAGAGAGAGGCGAGTGAGAGAGAGCGGGGGTCAAAGTAGCAAGAGAGAGGGCGAGAGAGGAGGGCGGCGAGACCGAGCGGCGGGTTCTGCGGGGTTCGCTGCTAGGGCTCTGGAAGGGAAATCCCGTGTGGGAAGAGAGGGCGAGAGGGGTTTAGAGAGAGGGAGAGAGAAATGAGGAGAATAATTCTTGCTTGCCAAAACCAAAAGGTCCACCCGGTTGATAACTGGTTCACACACAACACGCCCCCCACTTGGGCTTAGACACATGAAAAATTAAAACAGTTTCGCAAACAAAATAAAAGTAGCATTATAGAAATTAAAACATGTGCGCAACCAAACTAAAATATCCAGATACACATGCGTTTGTGGCTGATGGTCTGCGCTGATAAGTGTGGCTTCAGTATAGATCCGATTTGCCACACGTCATAGCATCACCGCCGTCGTAGGAAGACAACTTGTCCTCAAGCTGGATTGAAATGTCAACTAGGGGAGCAGACGGCAGGAACCCCCGAACAACTTTAGCAGGGAAATGTAAAAAACATTATGGATTCGGGCCTCCAGAGGTAGGCCGAGGCGGTATGCGACGTCTCCAATGCGTTCGGTGATCAGAAATGGGCCAAAGAACTTGAGCCCCAATTTGTTGGAGGTGGGTCGTGTAGCGGACACTTGACGGAAAGGGCGGCGCCGCACCCACACCCAATCGCCAACGGCGAGAGTGAGCTTGCAATGCCCACAGTTGTATGCAATTTCCATACGTTCTAGGGCCTGCAGAAAGCGGTTCCTGGCTGCATGCAGAAACTCATCTCGGTCTTCCAATTCTGGGTCGATGGTCACCAAACGGGCCGATCCACCCGTATACGACAAGATGGGGGGGGGGGGTGTTCCCGGCCATAGATGAGGCGAAACGGTGTGGTATTCAGCGCGGTGTGGTATGTTGTGTTGTAACAATATTTTATCCAAGGGAGCCATCGTGGACAATCCCGAGGCCAATCACTGGTGACATACCACAAATACATCTCCACAGTGCGGTTGTCCACCTCGGTCTGATCGTCGGACTGAGGGTGGTACACCGAAGAGAAAACAAGCTTGATACAGCTAAGGGAGAAAAGCTCCTTTCAAAAGTGACTTACGTTATTAAAGGCGCGCCTCAAGCACGCCTAAGGCTTAAGGCTCATCAGGTTCAGAGGTTTGTGTTCCGTGCACCTTATTTGCGTCTTTGGAATATAAAATGCACGTCTGAGTGAGATTTTTGTTTTAAATTTTTTCTTCAAAAATCAAGAAAAAAATAAAATAAGAACATAATAGTTTTTTATTGATTTAGTGTCAATGAAAGATAATTGTGCGTTTAGACTATATGATGCATGCGACCACATTAATTCTATTTTTTAAGAGATATGAACGATAATAATGAATGATTAGTTAACAGAGTAGATGAAGAATTTGATTGAGAAGTTGAAATGATGTTTGATGCTGATAATTTTAAATGGATGTGATTGCGCCTTTCCTTCATCAGGCGCGCGTCTGTGCCTTGAGCCTTCCGCCTAGACTCCAAGATCTCTTTGTGCTTTGGTGCGCCTTTAATAACTAAGAAAGTGACTAGTAAACACCTTATCTTGGTCTGAGACAAAAGTTTCCAGCATGTCATGTAATCGAAAGATCTCCTGGAAGAAAACCCGGGCAACGTTCTCGACAATGAGCGGCTGAGCCAGCGCAATGAAATGGGTCTTTTTTGAGAATCGGTCTACCACCATCATCAAAACTGATTTCCCGCAGACGGAGGCAGCCCTTCAACAAAATCCACGGAGAAGTCCGCCCATATCTGTGCAGGCACTGGTAAGGGCTGAAGCAAACCCGCTGGTAGAAGGTGATCCGATTTGTTTTGTTGACAAACCGCGCATTCCGCAATGAAGGCATGCACGTGCTTCCTCATTCCCTTCCAAAAAATTCCAGCCGCAGGCGTTGGAGAGTTCGTTGAACGCCTTCATGGCTACGCGAATGGACGTTTGCCAAAATTGTGGGAATGTGAGGGGAATTCGTGTCCACATACACTCGATCGTGGTAGAGGATGAGGCCGCGCCGGGCGGTCCATTGTTGGTCCGTGAGGCCGGCTTCCGCTCGACGTAGAAGCTCGGATAGCTCGGGGATTGTTGGATCTCTTGGTGGAGCAAGGACAAGAGGTCCGCCGTTGGAAAGGATAGGGCAAGGAGAATGGCCGGCGGTGGACTGTCCTTGCGATAGAGGGCATCGACAACGCGGTTGAGCACCCCAACTCTATATTCCACTTGGAAATCGAAGCCAAGGAGTTGGCTCACCCACCGTTGTTGTGGCACCGTCGAGAGCCGTTGTTCGAGCAAATATTTTAAGCTGTAATGGTCCGTCCGGATGATGAAGGGCCGGTCCCATAAGTACGGACGCCGATGTTGCACGTCTTTGGGGAGCCCAATGAGTTCTTGTTCATAGGACGGGAATTTGCGGTGATGGAGGGCTGTTTGGCTACTGAAATTGGCGATGGGGTGCCCCTCTTGTTGTAGCACAACGCCATAGACCAATCCCGAGGCGTCACATTCCACCAGGAATGGTAAAGCGAAGTCCGGAAGGTGTAGAACGGGAGCGGACAACAAGACTTATTGGATGAAGTGGAAAGAATGAGTCGCGTTGTCCGTTCACTTGAATGCGTTCTTCCGGAGCAAACTAATCAATCACGGATGAAGAGGCGGTAGTATCTCGTGAGACCGAGGAATCCGCGCAAGTCGGCGGGAGTTTGCGTCATCGGCCACGACGCCATTCCTTGGAGTTTTGCCGGGTCAGCTGAAACGTTCAATCCGTGGACCACATGTCCCAAATTGAAGACTGAACTTTGCCCGAACGAGCATTTAGAGGCCTTACGAACCAAGTGGTGAGTATGTACTGAGCTGAGAACGGTGTGGAGGTGTTGTAGGTGCTCCGTCCAAGACTTGCTATAGATAAGAATATCGTCAAAAAAAACAAGCACGGACTTTCGGATGAGCGGGTGGAATACCTCATTCATGAGAGCTTGAAAGGTGGAAGACACGTTTGTTAGACCGAACAACATGACCAAAAACTCAAAGTGGTCATGGTGTGTTCAGAATGCAGTTTTTCCACGTCATCGGCCACCACGTGGATTTGATGGTAATTGGAGAACAAGTCTAACTTCGAGAAGAAGCACGCACCGTGTAATTCGTCCATGAGTTCCTCCGCCACCGGAACTTGCCTCTGACTGTGACGGCGTTCAAAGCCCGGTAGTCCACGCAAAGCCGCCACAAGTTGTCTTTCTTTTGCACAGGCAAGACCGGGGAGGGAAAATGGGAAACACTACACTGAATGAGACTTTGTTGGAGATGGGCATCGCATTGCTACTCGATCTCGTCCTTTTGATGGAAGTGGTAGCGATATGGACACACTACAATCTGGGCCGTGCCCGGGTGGAGGAAAATGTGATGGTCCTGTCGGCGACGCGGTGGAAGACCCAAGCGCGGGCTGAATACCCCGAAAAAAAGTTGTAGAAGGTTCGCCAAATCGGGAGCGTGATGCAGGGTATATCCTAGAGATTCGTCACGGAGGCTACGATAACGCTTGCGACACGATCTACGCTCTCTATTCCACACGCTAACGAAAACGCAGCCACAACAATTATTTTATTTATCGCTCGCGCTAACAATACGGATCGCCGTTCCGCAAATAGATCGAATGTTGGCTATAGGCCAAATTCTTTCCGGCTAAATGGGATAATCTTGATCCCGAACGAGCTTTGGGTTGTACCAAAATAGATCCACCAAGAACAAAAATGATTCAAAAGATGGTAGGATCTATCCCAACAAAAAGAAAGCGAGGATCGCCAATCCTCTTACGAATCTTTCGGAAATCCAAACGAAAAATACCAATCTATTATTTGATTAACCGCGAAGAAAAACAAATCGGAAAATAACGCAAAAATTCGTCCACCACAAGAACTATCTAGAGAAAGAGAACTCTTGGTAGAAATTTTCGTTACCCCTCTCGGATTTGTAGATCCGAGATGCGTGGATCCACCAAGTTTGATCGCTCCTCCGTTGAAAGTCCACGGGAAGCGCGCTACGGATGATGAACGTGCTAATCTCCTTCACTTCACGCCGTGGATGAAACCCCTATCTTCTTCCTTGCAAACAACCTCTCATGCGTGGGCCAAAGTATCCTTGGAGAGAGAGGATCTCGGGTGGCCGTGAGCAAGAGGGAGAGGAGAGTAACCGAGCCCTTGAGAGAAGGGGGCGGCCGAGTGCAAGAGGGAGAGAGGAGATGGCCTTGAGGCCGACGATTTGGAGGAAGGAAGAAAGAGGGGGGGGGGGGGCAGCTAAGAGAAGAAGAGAGGGAAATTTTAGGGTTGGCAAATTCCAAAGTTTGATTTCAATTAATTCTACCATCAAATGAAAAGTTCAAGGCCTTATATAGGCTTACATCTCAAAGAAAATAACAAGTGGCTAAAGGCACACCACATAAAGAAAAAGCAGAAATTAAATAATGTTTTTTAAAAGAGCCATCATGAAACGGCTATTAGCACACCAAAGCTAAAATATCAAATATGAGTCTTGTTGCGAGGGCGAAGCTTGTAACCATGACCGCTACGACGTCGCACGTCCTTTGCCGGCACATCTTCCACATAGTCATTCCCAAGTTGGCCGTCCTGGTGGCCGTCGTCATCACCGTCGCCATGGCCGTCGTCATCACCGTCGCCATCACCGTCGCCATCAATCCTCCGCCGCTCAAAAGGACTCATCTCCGATGAGCGGGCTGAAATATAACGGCGTACGAGGTCCGCGTCAAGAAGATCCACCTGTGCAGCAGAGAGCCAAGAGTCGTCCGAAGCCGGACGACCACGCCAACGAACCAAAAACCTGTGAATGTCGCCGTCGGGAGTGGGAAACACATCATCCTGCAAAATCCTGTCAGGCAAGAAATCCGTCCGGGGAAACCTCGGAAAAACGTTAGGTGAAGCAAAAAAACAAGTTTCATCATCAATAGACGGCATACCTCCCGTAGATTTCGAAGGAGAAAGCGATCCAGAATTGAGCTCACCCCCCACCCCATTAGATTGTATAGTGGAATTATTAAACGGAGAGACAGACAGTTCAGGTGGTGGAGCAACAAAAAGCGTTAAATCCGAAATGTTAAACACATGGGAGATTCCCCAATCAACGGGTAATTCTAACAAATAAGCATTTTCGCCTAATTTCTTCAAAATTCGAAAAGGACCGGCTTTCTTGTTCGCTAATTTTTTTATGGTGCCCGAAGGCATCCGTTCAGGGATAAGACGAACCATAACCAAATCGCCAATGTTCAAGGAGACTGCTCGCCTATGTACGTTAGCATTCGATTGATAGATAGAATATTTCTTAGCTAACGTCTTGCCAATATGCTCATGGAGAGTGTGAACGTGTGAAGCGAAGTCCTGTGCAAATTGACTTGACTTAAAAGAAGGCGGTAACGGAACCAAGTCAAGAGGCATTGACGCCTTATAACCATGCACTATCTCATTCGGAGACAACCCAGTGGACCTGTTCTTAGAATTATTGTACGCTAGTTGAGCATGCGGAAGGATAAGATCCCACGTACCTTTATGTTCGCCCACTAAACAACGAAGTAGCCCTCCCAAGCTACGGTTGACAACTTCCGTTTGCCCATCTGTTTGGGGATGATAGGCCGACGAAAACATAAGTTTAGTGCCCATGAGTTTCCAGAGTGTCTTCCAAAAATAACTTGTAAATTTTACATCCCTATCACTCACTATCGTCTTGGGAACACCCCGATGTGCCATGACCTCCTTGAAATACAATTTTGCTACATTTGAAGCATCGTAGGTGTTATTACTAGCGATAAAATAGGCCATTTTGGAGAAACGGTCTACTACGACTAGAATAGAATCGTGACGCCTCAATGTCATGGGTAAACCCAAAAGAAAATCCATGCTGACATCTTCCCATGGTACCGACGGAATCGGAAGTGGAGTGTAAAGACCCGCATTGGTCTTGTTTCCCTTTGCTAGTTGACAAATACGACAACTTCCTATGATTTTGTTGACCATGGTTCTGAGGCCCGGCCAAAAGAATTTATCCTCTACGAGTGTTATCGTTTTGTCTCTACCAAAATGTCCGCCTAACCCTCCGCTATGTAATTCCCATATGATAAAATGTCGTAATCACGAGCAGGGAATACATAGTTGCAAATGTTTAAATAAGTATCCGTCACGGATATAGTACGCCGAAATGGTGGTAGAGGAATTGTCCTGAGCGGCGAAATAAATTTCCTTAAAGTCTGGGCATTGGACATATTCATCTTTAATCCTCTCAAATCCTATGACCGACACTTCCATGGTAGTTAGTAATAAGGTGACCCTACTTAAGGCGTCCGTCACACGATTTAATGTACCCTTCAGATGCTTGATAATGAAAGTGTACTCCTGTAGGTACGAGATCCATTTAGCGTGCCGTGGGCTAATCTTATTTTGAGAATTAATAAATTTGAGGGCCTCATGGTCCGATAATATCACGAATTCTTTTGATATAAGGTAATGTCGCCAATGTTGGAGACAACGAATCACGGCATAGAATTCGCGATCATAATTCGAATAGTTTAACTTTGGGCCGGCTAGTTTCTCGCTAAAATATCCTAGCGGATGTCCCTCTTGACTTAACACTCCTCCGATTCCGATCCCCGATGCGTCGCATGATAGTTCAAACACTTTACTAAAATCCGGTAATCGTAGTAAGGGGGCTTCAGACATCCGTTCCTTAATCGTTTGGAAAGCACTAGTGGCCGCTTTAGTCCAACTAAATTCTCCTTTCTTGATACACTCAGTGATGAGTGCCATAATACTACTAAAATTCCGAATAAATCTTCGATAAAACGTGGCCAACCCGTGGAAACTTCGAACTTCCCTTATATTCTTGGGTTCCGGCCACTCTTTAATTGCTTGAACCTTCTTTGGATCCACATGAATGCCATCTGAACTTACGATGTATCCTAAGAACTCTACGGAAGACACACCGAATGAGCATTTTTTTAGATTAATAAATAAATTCTCTTTGCGCAATGTGGTAAGGATTGTTCTTAGGTGAGTTTCATGATCCCCCGGAGAGATGCTAAACACCAAAATGTCGTCGAAATAGACCACTACAAATTATCCCATGTAGGGTTTAAAGACTTGGGTCATCAATCGCGAAAACGTACTAGGTCCATTGGTAAGGCCCTCTCCAAGCACTAGCCATTCATATAGTCCATCCTTAGACTTAAATGCCGTCTTCCATTCGTCTCCCTCCCGTATTCGTATTTGATGATAACCGCTCTTAAGATCCAATTTAGAGAACACGGCGGCTCCTGATAACATATCTAGTAAATCATCCAAGCGGGGAATGGGGAACCGATATTTGACAGTTATTTTATTTATAGCCCGATAATCGACACACAATCGCCACGTTTTATCTTTCTTCGGGACTAACAAGGCAGGGACGGCACAAGGACTTTTACTATGACGTATAAATCCTTTCGCTAACAAATCTGAAATTAATTTTTGCAACTCCTCATGTGAGGAGCGGTTGAGGCGGTAATGGGGCTGATTCGGCAACGAAGAACCCGGGACAAAATCTATCTCATGCTGGATATCACGCATAGGTGGCAACTGAGGTGGTAAGTCCACCGGGTATACATCCTTATATTCTTCTAAGAGAATTCGAAGGGATAACGGGAGGCTCGCTAACGAAGGTGCATCCTCCTTAGCTTGTAGACAAACTAGAGCGTAGATAACGCCGTCCATGAAAGTCTCACGCTCTAACTCTTTCCTACTTATCAGACTTATCGTTTTCTTTTCTACCGGCACAATGGTATCTTCGGACGCAGGTGACGGATCCTTGGGCGGCGATGGTTTCAATACAATGGTCTTACCATTGAATTTGAACTCATAAGTATTGGCTCTTCCAAAATGGGTCACGTCATAATCATAAAGCCAAGGTCGTCCTAGTAAGACATGACACACGTCCATGGGGATGACGTCGCACCACACTTTATCAACGTAGTTTTTCAATGTTAGTGGCACCAAGCATCGCTTAGAGACCGTTGTTGACGTCTTGTTTACCCACGCGATTTTATAAGGATGTGTGTGCGGCTCGGTGACTAAATGCATGCGTGCGATGGCGTTCTCCGAAACGACGTTCATGCAACTACCGCTATCAATAATTAATTTGCACCATTTTTCACCGCACTTAAAATTTAAGGTAAATATATTTGTCTGGTTAAACTCGTCCAACGCTCGCGGTGTGGCCAAAATACATCTCATCACCATCATGTAAGAATCGTCCTCAATGTCACTCGGCTCGGCATCAGATTCTTCTCCCGCTCCATAGACGATATCGGCAGGCTCAGACGTGGAGTCTAATAGGGCTAACGGTTTGCTCTTCGTGGGGCACTCACTAGAATAGTGCCCTTGGATTCCGCAAGAATAACACGTGGCATTAGTCTTGCTGATTCGTCCTATTGGTACTCGCTCACCGGTGGGATTCCGGTTATTCCTAGCGGTAATAATAATGGACTCCGAATCCGTCGATCGATACTTTCCCTTGTCTCGCGTGGAGGTAGATGGATGCGGTCCTAAGAGGGATTTTCCCTTCTGAAAGTTTCGTCCTTTGGTTTTGTAGGCGTTGTGTTTTTCAATATCCAAGGCGGCATTGAACGTGGTGTTAAGGTCCGTGTGACCATAACGCAAGAGCTTGCCTTGAATGTCCGGGTTGAGTCCCTTACGAAATCGGGAGAGTGTGATTTCGGGCATCTCACGAACATCACAACGCACCAACATATCCTTAAGTTGTCCCATGTATTCTGCTACCGAAGCGTTACCTTGACGAAGGGAGGCTAAGTCGTCGAACATTTGGGTCCGGTAATAAGTGGGAACATATTGGTCGTGTAGAAGTGCTTTCATGGCAGCCCACCCAATTGGGGGTGCTCCATTAACCGTACCTAATCGTCTCTCTTCGTTCAACCAGTATGTCTTTGCCCTTCCTAGTAGTTTCATCCGTGCAACCTTCACTTTCTCAGCGTCCGTCAGGTCGTGCCATTCAAAATAGCACTCGATTCCCATGATCCAGTCTAGGAATAGTTGGGGCTCTCCCATACCATCATATGAGGGTGAGTCTATTTTAACGGCCCTAGTTACGTCGAACTCATAATGACCTCGAGGTGGGTACTCATCGTCCTGATCACGTGGATGATTTTGTCTTTCCTCTCGCTGGTTGGCGGCCGGGGGTTGGGGGCCCGGTCGGTTTCTTCCAACGCCGTTGTTTCGGGGCGCCGCTTGATTTACAGCGAGCTCTTCAATTAACTGTGTCAGTGCGTCAAACCTAGCGTTAAACTCTTCTCGTAGCTCGGCGATCGTGGCCGGAGCATGCTCATCACCTTGGTTGTTTGCCATGTGTGGGGTGGAGGAAAGATATTCCGTGCCCAGCCTAGTGCGCATGAACGAACGGGACCAACAACGATTTTTGTCCTGATTTAAATTACGCGTTTGAATTTTTTTGACACTAAACAAGTGAGCAACAGGAAAAACTTTTTCAGACTTTTTTTCTTTAAAAAATGAGGAGAAAATTCAGATATTTTTTTTGTAATTTTCTGCAATTTTTTTTTGTGTGTTTTACTAATTGCAGCCCAACTATGTATTGTTTTGAAAAACAAAAATTCAGATTTGATGCGAATCGCAGTGGAAGTGCACACCCTAGCGAACGAGGATAACCCTTGGTAAAAATAAAGGATGGTGTCGATTGGGAAATCAACAAAACCTCCCTCTGATACCAAATTGATGCAGGGTATATCCTAGAGATTCGTCACGGAGGCTACGATAACGCTTACGACACGATCTACGCTCTCTATTCCACACGCTAACGAAAACGCAGCCACAACAATTATTTTATTTATCGCTCGCGCTAACAATACGGATCGCCGTTCCGCAAATAGATCGAATGTTGGCTATATGCCAAATTCTTTCCGGCTAAATGGGATAATCTTGATCCCGAACGAGCTTTGGGTTGTACCAAAATAGATCCACCAAGAACAAAAATGATTCGAAAGATGGTAGGATCTATCCCAACAAAAAGAAAGCGAGGATCGCCAATCCTCTTACGAATCTTTCGGAAATCCAAACGAAAAATACCAATCTATTATTTGATTAACCGCGAAGAAAAACAAATCGGAAAATAACGCAAAAATTCGTCCACCACAAGAACTATCTAGAGAAAGAGAACTCTTGGTAGAAATTTTCGTTACCCCTCTCGGATTTGTAGATCCGAGATGCATGGATCCACAAAGTTTGATCGCTCCTCCGTTGAAAGTCCACGGGAAACGCGCTACGGATGATGAACATGCTAATCTCCTTCACTTCACGCCGTGGACAAAACCCCTATCTTCTTCCTTGCAAACAACCTCTCATGCGTGGGCCAAAGTATCCTTGGAGAGAGAGGATCTCGGGTGGCCGTGAGCAAGAGAGAGAGGAGAGTAACCGAGCCCTTGAGAGAAGGGGGCGGCCGAGAGCAAGAGGGAGAGAGGAGATGGCCTTGAGGCCGGCGATTTGGAGGAAGGAAGAAAGAGGGGGGGGGGGGGGTGGCGGCTAAGAGAAGAAGAGAGGAAAATTTTAGGGTTGGCAAATTCCAAAGTTTGATTTCAATTAATTCTACCATCAAATGAAAAGTTCAAGGCCTTATATAGGCTTACATCTCAAAGCAAATAACAAGTGGCTAAAGACACACCACATAAAGAAAAAACAGAAATTAAATAATGTTTTTTAAAAGAGCCATCATGAAACGGCTATTAGCACACCAAAGCTAAAATATCAAATATGAGTCTTGTTGCGAGGGCGAAGCTTGTAACCATGACCGCTACGACGTCGCACGTCCTTTGCCGGCACATCTTCCACATAGTCATTCCCAAGTTGGCCGTCCTGGTGGCCGTCGTCATCACCGTCGCCATCACCGTCGCCATGGCCGTCGTCATCACCGTCGCCATCACCGTCGCCATCAGAGCGTGGCTGTCCGGTTTCTCCCCGGGACGGTGAGAGGCTCGGTGTGCACCAAATACGAAGAGGGAGACTGGTTCGGAGCTTGGCCTTGCCACTGGATCACACGAGACACCTCGTGTCATGAGATAGTAAGGCGATCGAAATCCCACGTGAGGGGTCCTAAGGAGCGCAACCAACGAACCCCCAAGACGATCTCAAAACCCCGAAGGTCCACCAAAAAGAGTTCGGTCTGCAATTGATATCTGTCAACTACAAAGAGCACGCGCCGAGAAACTCCGGGGCACGACATCTGCTGGTTGTTTGCAGCTGCGACCTTGACATGGCTACGGGAAACAAAAGGGAGGCGTAAGCTGAGGGCCCGGTCCCGACGAATGAAGCTGTGGGTGCTGCCCTTATCCATGAGAGCTAATAGTGGACCCCCCCCCCCCACACACGCACACATCCACATACATCTGAATGGTACAACCTTCCTGCGGTCCGGCGAGCGTGTGCAGGGAGAGTTGTACTGTGCCGGAGTCGTCATGCTCGTCGTCTTCATCCTCTGATAGGTCATCGACCTCGAGCCAAAATAACTGTTTGCACCGGTGGTTGGGGGTGAACGGTTCATCACAATTAAAACATAGCCCTTTTAACCAGCGTGCAACCATCTCGGGTTGGGACAAGCGGCGTCGGGAAATGGGACGCGGTGGCTCGTCCCCACTCGGGGGCTTGGGGTCAGAATAACCAAACGACGGTTGTGGACCCATGTAATCGCGACAGCTCGGAGGCGGTCGGTCCATCTGTAGGCGGCGCTCGCATGCTCGGGCAATTTGCATGGCAGCGGTGAGATTTGGAGGTTTTTGAAACTCCACGTCCCAACGCAATCGTTCGGCTAGCCCGGCTGTAAAAAGTGGGACCTGATGCGAGGGTAACACAGACGTGGCGCGCGAGAGTAACATTTGGAATTTCTCCAAGTAGGACTCCATGGAGCCCGTTTGTTTGAGAGCGACGAGGTCACCGAGGGGGTTGCCCGACATCGCCGGTCCGAACTAGAGTGTACATGCCGTCTGGAAGTCCTCCCAAGAAGAGTTGGGGTTTTTCCACAGGAGTTAAGTGACCCATAATTGAGCCGGTCCAAGGAGGTGCAATGAGTCAATTCCGACGTGTTCCTCCTCCGAAGTACGTTGATTTGTTAAAAAAATTCACAGTGCGTAAGTCAAAGAAGAGGATCTTCGCGGCCTTCGTAGATCGAAAAAACCATACAGACAGAGCGCGGAAAGGAGTTGTACCCTCGCGACAGAGGCAACTCAACCCGGCTGGTTGTGGGAGAGGCCGCATGGGCTGTCGGTGGAAGTGGGGAGCCTTGTATGGCATCCAAGCGCGCATTGAGGGCTTCCATCTTGTCGTTTTGGGTGGCGAGCATGAACTAGAAAAGCTCCACGACCTGGTTGAGAGATGGTCCACCGTCGATCATAGCAGACGGCTGCAATGGGAAAATGGCCGGTGAGGGCAGCAAGCCCGCGGTTGAAGTGGGCGGCGACAACAAGCGTGCGGACAGCGCGGCGTGGTGAGAGCGGCTCGGTAGGTGTCGGAGAGTGAAACCCCGACGTCTGGCTCTGATACCAAGTTGATGTGGTCTCCCGACCTAAATCTGGTGATAGGACCCGAGAAGGATGAATCCCTCAAAGAATTGACGGAACCCTTCTTGGAACTCGACAGTGCTATGGTTGGAGATGGAGGATGAGAGAGAGAGAGGTGAGAGGGAGGGGGGGTCGAAGGAGCGAGAGAGTGGGTGAGAGAGGAGGGCAGCAAGACCGAGTGGCGGGTTCTGCGGGGTTCGCTGCTAGGGCTCGGGAAGGGAAATCCCATGAGGGAAGAGAAGGAGAGAGAGGGTTTAGAGAGAGAGAGATTAGGAGAATAATTCTTGCTTGCAAAAACCAAAAGGTCCACCCGGTTGATAACCGGTTCACACACAACACGCCCCCCACTTGGGCTTAGACACATGGGAAATTAAAACAGTTTTGCAAACAAAATAAAAGCAGCATTATAGGAATTAAAACATACACGCGACCAAACTAAAATATCCAGATACACTCATGCGATCGTCGCCGGTGGTGGGCACTGATAAGTGCGGCCCCAATGTGGATCTGGCTCGCCACGCGTCATAACATATACTATGGTGGCATGATTCATTCTCACCTTGTCAGTATGATAGTGTAGCATAAATCATTCTTACCTGCTCAGTATACTAGTGTAAAATATTTAATTTCATTGTCTGTAGTGGTTTTGTTTAAAAGATTGTCTTGAATTTTTTCTTATCTTGGTCATAAAATAAAAGAGACGTGTCTACAGAAAGTTAATAACACGCACTTCTACATTTACTTCAAGATCCTTAAGAGCTTTAATGCTTACATTCAGCACAAATAATAATGGAAAATACTTATTACCTTAATATTCTTGAAAATAAATATCTGGTCAGTTAGATGTGCTGATCCATATGTTAACATGATTTCAACATGAAGTTCTTATAAAAAAACTAAAAACTGTCTTCTAGTCCCCTGCTTACACAATCACCAGGGTGCAATTCAAGAGAATTTTTTCCTCAGGTTTTGAATCTCCAGTTTTCTGTATGACTAGATTTCTTTTTTTGGGTAAGGAGCTATTCTATCATATTAATTTTTGCTCTTTTCACAGAGTATGGATTCCTTTTTGGTTGTTTTAACTCTCTCTTCCCAACAAGGTTTGTGATAGGATGGATATAGTGGCAAGGATGCATTTGCCCCAGACACTATACCTTTTACCCTTTCCTGATTTAATCTCAAATGCCCACGCACACATCTGTATGAAGAATGAAAATATTTTCTCTGTTATGCATATGTGGAAGTTTCATTGGACACCTTGATCTTTGTGCTTCGGCTCACACATCCTCTTCCGCACACATATCTGGAATAATCCAACACTATATTATAAGAACGAGTATCCATGACCTATATTAGTATAGGAGATATACTTGCAGTGAGATGAAGAACCATAGAATTATTAAAAATCAATAGATATCACTGTTTACTTCACTTATTTAATGGGTCTCTGTTTCTCGTAGGAAAACATTATCATCTTCAAATCATCAAGATGATAGATGTCTAAAATGTGCGATTAGGTGAAAAAAAACTATTTCGGGTTATTTATGGATATATGTATTTTTTAGTGGAGCAGAACTAGAGCTTATTTATCTGTTGCTCACATGTTCAAAGTGACATGGAGTAGCACTGAAGCGGTTTGTTTGTTCTTGTAGAAATGGAGAAAGCCAACCTTGTATATATGTCCACTTGATACAAATACAAAGAATGAGTACATATATATAGATGAGAGAAAGAGAGAGAAAAGTCCTATACACAATGTGGGACTAAAGAGAGGAGAGAAAAAGCAATAAATGCTATACAAATGGGCCTAATGTTAAGTGGGCTTTTCCAACACTCCCCCGCAAGCTGGAGCGTATAGGTCATATGCACCCAGCTTGGACAAACATTGGTAGAACAGAGTGCTTGATAAGGCCTTTGTGAGGATGTCGGCAACTTGATCAGTTCCTGGAACATGCTTTAATTCAAGTTTCTTCAGTTGAACCTTTTCACGAACAAAGTGACAGTCAACCTCTATATGTTTTGTGCGCTCATGAAAGACTGGATTCTTTGCGATGTGTATGGCGGCTTGACTATCACAAAATAGAACAGCAGAGGAGGGGAGTTTTACTCCCAGGTCAGTAAGGAGACTTTCAAGCCATGTGAGTTCTGAAACAACTGAGGCCATCGATCTGTATTCAGCCTCTGCAGAGGAACGAGCCACCACAGCTTGTTTCTTACTCTTCCAAGTAATAAGATGCCCACCAAAATACGTACAGAACCCACTAGTTGACCTTCGATCGTCCAGGGAACCCGCATAGTCGGCATCAGAATAGGCAACCAATGCGGGAGCAGAGTCGGAGGTTTTGTAAACCAGCCCTTGGCCTGGAGCTCCCTTAAGGTATCGGAGAATCCGTTCAACCGCTTGGAGATGAGAAGCCCGGGGGGCATGCATGAACCTACTGACAACCCCAACTGCAAATGATATATCTGGCCTTATGACTGTTAGATAGATCAACTTGCCCACAAGGCGTCGATAGTATTCCGGGTTCGGAAGTAGCAAATCGTCATCCGAAGCATGAGCGCATAATTTGTGATTTGCCTCCATCGGGGTACATGCTGGCTTGCAACCAGACTGACCAGCATCTTTGAGAAGATCGAGACAGTACTTTCGTTGGGAGAGTACCAACCCGTCCGGCCGCGATCTCGAGACCAAGGAAGTAGCGAAGTTTCCCCAGATCTTTAGTCTGAAAAACAGTGCTCAGGTGTTGTTTGACGTCTTGAATCCCCTTTGAGTCATCCCCAGTGAGAAGGATGTCGTCAACATAAACCAACAGAAGAATGGTGCCAGCGGCCCGGTGTCGGGTAAAGAGGGAGAAATCTGCAGAGCTCCGAGTGAACCCCATGTCCCGAACCACCTTGCTAAACTTGTCAAACCACGCCCGTGGGGACTGTTTGAGACCATAAATTGACTTTTTGAGAAGACAGACCCGAGACTCCCCCGTGGTCTCAAACCCGGGCGGTTGGCGCATGTAGACAGTTTCCTGAAGGTCGCCATTCAAAAAGGCGTTCTTGATATCAAGTTGATGAAGAGGCCAGCGGCGGTGTACCGCGACGGAGAGAAGAACGCGGACAGTGTTAAGCTTGGCCACCGGAGAGAATGTTTCCTCATAGTCGAGGCCCTCCTGTTGTGTGAAGCCTCGGGCCACAAGACGGGCCTTCAGTCGGGCAATAGTGCCATCCGGAGCATGCTTGATGACGAAGACCCATTTGCATCCAACCGGGTGCTGACCGGGAGGTAAGGGAACCAAGACCCAGGTCTGGTTGGCCCAAAGGGCCGTTATTTCTTCGTCCATGGCAGCCCGCCAGCCAGGATGGTGAAGCGCCTCCTGCAAAGAGTTAGGGACTGAAACAGAAGATAAGGAGGTGGCAAGGTGAAGAAGAGAGGGGGAGAGGCGATGGAGCGAGACGTAGTTCGCCATCGGATGAGCGGTGGAGACGGGAGCCGGAGCAGCAGGGAGCAGAGCACCAGAGGGCGAAGCCGACTGCAGAGGAGCCACAGAATGAGGAGAGCGACGAGAATAGACCCGGATAACCGGAGGTGGTGGACGGACCGGAGGTGGGGTAGGGTGAGAGGCTGAGGAGTGAGGAGCAGGGATGATAGGACGAACGACGGGAGCGGGAGGCAGAGCGATATCCGGAGCAGGGAAGAAAGGAAGATCTTCACGGAAAGTTACGTCAGGCGAGACAGTAACCTTGCGGGTAGTAGGCGAATAACATACATAACCCTTCTGAGTGCGCGAGTACCCGACAAAGATCTGCTTGGTGGCACGAGGGTCCAACTTGTCCGTGGAGGGACCGAGGTGGTGAACGTAGCAGGTACACCCAAACACCCGTGGCGGAAGAGGAAAAGGCGAAGTAGTGGGAAAGAGGAGGCTGAAGGGAGTAGCATACTGGAGGACGGAAGACGGGAGGCGGTTGATGAGGAAGCAAGCCGTGGAGAGAGCGTAGTTCCAGTACGGTTTGGGGACCTGCATTTGAAGCATAAGCGAGCGAGCGACATCAAGAAAGTGACGATTCTTGCGCTCGGCGACACCATTCTGTTGTGGAGTGTACGGACAAGAAGTTTGGTGAAGAATGCCGAATTCAGAGCAGAGAGTGGCTAACGTATGACTGGTGTACTCCCGCGCATTGTCTGTACGAATAGTGCGAATAGGCGCAGAGAACTGAGTGCGAGTCTCGAGGATGAAAGCCCGGAATACGCGGGGAAGTTCAGAGCGATCCCGAAGAAGATATAACCATGTCATGCGAGAGTAATCATCAATAAAAGTAAGAAAATAGCGATAGCCAAAAATACTAGTAACTTTGTACGGACCCCATATATCGGAGTGTACTAAAATAAAAGGAGCGGAGCTCCGAGTACAATGAGGGGGAAAAGAAGAACGGGGCTGTTTGCCCAAAATACATGTGTCGCAACGAAAAGCAGGGAGAGTGACGTCAGGAAGGGCCTTCCGGAGGACTGGAAGAGGAGCATGTCCCAGACGGCGATGCCAATCCGAAGAGGAGGTAGATGCGAGGACAGTAGGAGAGTCGTCAAGGAGATAGAGCCCATTCTGCAGCCGTCCTCTACCAATGATAGTCTGCGTCTGCTGATCCTGTATGAGAAAAGAAGAAGAAGTAAATGTCACTGAGTAATTAGAATCAGTAGTAAGGCGACCGACAGAGAGTAAATTGAAAGGAGAGCCCGGAACATGTAGAGCCGAGCGTAGGAGGAGAGAAGAGGTGAGAGAAATATCAGCACATCCAGATACGGGAACCGACGCCCCATTAGCAACAGTAATATACTTCGGGTGAGGTGAAGACAAGTACTGTGGTGGCTTAACAGAGGTGATATGATGAGTGGCACCAGAATCAAGGATCCAGCGCGTGCCAGAGGATAGGCAGGCGATACCTTCATTGGAGAGAGAGGCAGCAGAGGCAACCGAGGCAGGCGGACGGCTGAGCAAGCCATGAAGATGTTGGAGCTGAAGACGAACCTCGTCGAGCTCAGTACGAGAGGAGGCAGAGTCGGTAGTAGCAGCAGAGGCATGTGGACGAGGAGGACGGCCATGTTTGCGAAAGCAAGTGGCCTCAAGATGACCAACTTTACCACAGAACGAGCATTGAGGCCTAGACCGGCCACCGCGACCCCGGCCGCGAGAGTCAGAGCGGCCACCACGGGCAGAGGGGGGAAGAGGTAGTAAGGGAGCAGGTGCCTGTTGAACAAGGGCCGGAGAAGGAAGTCCGGGAACATCCGGAGGCGGGGAGACTTTGAGAAGCATTGAGCACACGTCGGAAAAGGACGGTGTAACAGTAGAGGAGAGGATGTGAGCCCGGACACTGTGAAGATGAGGGGGCACCCGGGCCATCATCATGGCGATACCCACAGCTTCCTTCTGGGTACGTTGAGCAGCGAGATCTAGAGTGGGAGGCTGATGGTGGATCCAAGCCTCAACCAGAGACCGGGCTTGAGCAACAAAGGACGTCAAGTCGGTGGCGTCACTGCTGTCAAGGGCCTGGAGAGCGGTGATGATATCATAGAGATGGTGGAGACTATCTTTGCCGGAGTAGAGGGTGTGTAGCTCGTCTCACATGCCTTTGGCCGTCTCATGATACATGGCCAGACGATAAGATTCTCCATCAAGAGAGTTGAGGAGCCAAGTCTGCACACGCCCATCATTGCGTAACCACTCCTCAGTAGGGACACCAGTAACGGTCTGGGTCAGATGATGAAGGAATCCCTTGGACTGAAGGACCCGGCGAACTGAGTGTGCCCATTCCACAAAGTTCTTCTTGCCAGTGAGCGAAATTGTGGTGATCCGGAGCTCGTCTCGGACTTCCGGTATAGAGGCCGGGCGTTCAGGAGGAACTGCCGTACCGACGGAGTCTGCAGATGTAGTCATGGAGGCCGCAGCGAGCTAGAAGGAGGCCGCAGCGAGCTGGAAGGAGGCCGCAGCGAGTTGGATGAAACCGCAGCGGGCTGGAGGCCGCAGCGAGTTGGATGAGACCGCAGCGGGCTGGAGACCGCAGCGAGCTGGAGAAGACCGCAGCGGGCTGGAGGCCGCAGCGAGCTGAAGGAGGCTGCAGCGAGTGGGAGGAGGTCGCAGCGAGCTGGAGGAGACCGCAGCGGACTGGAGGCAGCAGCTAGAGGAAGCAAACAGGCTGCGGACTGGGTGAGGACGCGGCGAGCTGGATGAGGTCGCGGCGAGCTGGAGGATGATGCGGGCTGGTTCAGGTCGCGGCGGTCTGGGCCAGACCGCGGCGGACAGGAGTGAACTGATAGGAGAGGACACGCCGGGGCTGACTTGCGAGCTGGCGGGCTGGCGGGCTGGCGGGCTGGCGAGCTGGCGAGCTGGCGAGCTGGCGAGCTGGCGAGCTGGCGAACGCAGCGCGAACGGCGGATGAAGGAGATCAAGGAGAGAGGTCGCCGAGGTCGCGCCGGACAGGAAGAGGCCGCAGCGGACAAGGGGAAGCAGCGGACCCCACAGGAGGGCTATAAAAGGAGGGGGGGGGGGCCTGAGGAGAAGGGAGAGGGGGGGGGGGGAAGAAGTGGATCCACGGGAGAGGAAGCGGACAGGAAAAGTGAGGCCGCAGGAGAGATGCGACTAGAGGGTGCGGACTGGACAAGGGAGGCCGCAGAGACCGCAGGCTGCAGGGCGGACAGAAGAGTGAGTCCGCAGGAGAGTCGAACCTGGCTCTGATACCATGTAGAAATGGAGAAAGCCAACCTTGTATATATGTCCACTTGATACAAATACAAAGAATGAGTACATATATATAGATGAGAGAAAGAGAGAGAAAAGTCCTATACACAATGTGGGACTAAAGAGAGGAGAGAAAAAGCAATAAATGCTATACAAATGGGCCTAATGTTAAGTGGGCTTTTCCAACAGTTCTGTTATCTATTAATATGGTTAAGTAATTTTTATTTTTGTTAAGTGCAACCGATGAACTTTATAGGCTTCTTGCCAAAGGTGTGATTCTGATAAATTCATATACAAGGATAAGTATGCAGGGCATTATCTGCAATTTAAATTTGTTGGCCATGTATACTTGTCTGATATCCTTCCTCATAATTTTAAGATTATGGAATTAAATTCATCTAAAGCAAAGATGAAACATTACCTCACATTCTATGAATATGTTTGTATAAGTTTCAAGCAGTCCTAGGGTTCTTAATTTTCCAATTACTTCTCTTCAACTTGTATTATGAAAATGGATAAAACTTGGTAATCATGTACATGCTTACATTCAGACCTTAATTTGAGTTCTGCATTAAATATTTTCACTTTATATGGTTGGAGAATCCGTTTTATATTGATTTTAGATGGCTTTGGAAAGGAAATTGGTTCATACAGGAGAAGACTTGCAAAGTATTGTCTCTCATCGTGAGGTAAAAATTCAACTCAACTGACTATGAAATTTACATTATTACTGCAAGTTGACACCTTTTTGCACTTTTAGTGTTTGCCCTAAAGCTCAGGCTGGGATTTTTGCAAATGGGAAAACAACAAATTCAAAAAGTATATTTACAAGCACCAATGATGTGTTGAAGGGCCTGGTTGAATGGCTATGTTCTCAGGTCAGCATTTGTGCCCAGTGAATGTTAGTATGGAGAAATTGTTAGATTGTTTTTACTTTCTAATGAATATATAATTAGGGTACATGGAATGATGAATTGAAATAAAAGAAAGCCTAAATTGATAGAGCGATCATTTATAGGTTAGAGAATAGATGCATTGGGCTCGACGTTGTCATAAATTTGATCTTTATCAATATGCTTACTGTCAAGCACTCAAGCTTCTCACTTTATTTATTATTGTATAAATGTATTCGTTTGGCCATGTTGTATGTAATATTTAGCATAATTTTTGTTTGTGATGGAGGCGGGGATTTGATTTTCTCTAGAAATCTTCGAATCAATTTTTCTCTCACCTCGCCGACACTCTTAGAGCAAGAGAGACACACAACCCCATGGTGGAAAGAATATTGCTTTCATAGAATACATGTGTCATTTAATTCGAATGAATCCATAATTAGTCCATCTTATTTAGACTAAAACAAAATTAAATATGCAAAAAATCATTGATCTTTTTTTAAATAATTTTTATTTAATTAAAATTAAATCTAGGAAGTCTTTCATGTTGAATTTTAGAACAAGATTTCATGGAGAAGGAGAGCGCTAGTATTAAACATTGAGAGATATACCCCCACCAAGATACAATTGAGGGATGGTTCTCTCGGGTGGACAAAGTTTGATTCCAAACCCTAGAAGACAAAAATATATGAAGAGACATCCCTTATATAGAGATTCAACTCACATACATCACCAAAGTACCCCACTAACTCATGCGAATGATCAGGTTACTGGGCGTGATCCGATAAAGGAAGACAAAGTTGGGTGATTAGGTCGATTGTTTCCCCTAGATCCCCTCGGTTGACCTATGGTGGAACAAGGGTTGGAGCCTATAAGTGGGGGTGACGTGATGGTGGTGAGTTGGAGCGAGGAGAGGGAGAACTCAGAGGGACAACTAAAGGACCTCCTGGGCATCGAAACCTAGTGGTCGAGCACTAAGAAGCTGCGATGGGAGGTGCTTAGCAAATAGCCGCTTGCAGTTGATGCAAGCAACAACCCTTGCAACTACCCTTGCAACTACTAGAGGGAGCGCGACTGTGAATGGGATCGGCATCCTACATGCTGGGTGCAACGTGAGAGGGAAAGGAGAGGGGGTTTGATGGGGAGACGAGGGATCCCTAACCTCCTGATGCCAAAATGATTAAATTAATTTTTGCATGCCCGATTCTCAATCCAAGTCGGGTATAAGTACATAAGTACAAATTAAAGGAATAATGAGTAGTTCGGACAAGCACGAACTTAAAAATAAATGTGACATAATGACAATGCAAAATTACTAAAATTAAATTAAATGCTGAAAATAAATATGGCGACGACGTGTCTATGCCCTCCATTCTGGCCTAGGAATGAGTTTCGTGTCAAACAATGGGGTTTAATTTGTATTGGTGGTCATGAGATTTCCCACCTTGTTGGAAGTGTCAGGTGGTAAGCCACTGAGCTAATCTTCTCAAGCACTCATAATGACACATAATAGCGAGGAGAGAGCTTGTTGATCAGGCACCTGACGATTGTCGGTTGTCTATTTTGGTGCAGCTTCAACCACACCTAGGCATGCACCTCCAACTCCATTGATGCTTGCTCACCATCATAATATTTGTTGATTGATCTGCGATCGTAATCCGCCGCTCATCTTGCTGTACACATCATCTGGGGACAAATTCGAGGGAGTTCATCAATAGTTCCAAAGCAAAGAACAACTTAGCTGCAACACAAGAACATCTCCTCCAGACAATATTTGGCCCATGCTAGTGTGGGCCACCCAATATTTGTGGTTGGTCCCATACAGAGGCATCTAAATTACATATTTATACTTTTGTTGATAGCCTCTGTCTGGTCGTCATTTTCTATGTGGTAAGCGGATGGAATGGCCAGCTTGGTCCCAACTTTCTGCCAAGGCAGAACAACTTGCGCTTAGTCTGTGGAAACTTTATCTGTTGGACACAATCGTCTCAAGAATCTCATGGAGGCGGACTATATACTTGAAGGAAGCGTGCATGACACTTGCCAGTTTTGTATGGGTGAATCAAGGGATTGAAATATTCTCCATTCGAGAAGCGGTCTGCACTACCAAAGGACATTCTTGCCATGCGACTGAGATAACTCCTCAATGAAGTCCATGGAGACCTTGATCCAAATGTATGTCGGAATGTGTTGGGGCTGCAATTACCCTGTCAATTGTTTTTGTAGGGTCTTGTTCTATTGGCAAGTGCATATGAGCTGCTTCCTTATCTATGCCATGCAGATCCTTCTAAAAGAAGTATGCTCGCACTCTCTGTTGAGTCATCTCAAACGCTCATGAATCGGTTTATGAGCAGTATTGTTGATGAGTCAAACTAATGGAGATGTCGGTAGGAGTTAGATCTTCCTCTTGTATTGAATCAACCCTTTTGCAACTCAATAGGCTGGGTTCCCCTCAAGCCTCTATGCGAGCCAATATCTTTGTCAATTGTTAAGATGGGGTTTGAACAGCCCTTCTTCCAAATGGACTCAAACAAGGCCAAGTGTGGATCTGAAATGGACAACAAGGTGCCTTCCTCAGCATGATGGGAAAGAACGTCAACCTCTCTGTGCTACTTCCCAATCCATTACTCCACGATGAAGCCAAACCACATAAGGATACTAATCCAACACCATTGTATGTGCACCTTATGCTCCAAGAGGTATTTGAGATTGTACTGATCCATTTGGATGATGAAATGACCGCTCTGCAAATCCGGTTCCTAGTGTCACACTGCCTTAACGAGTCTGATCAGTTCCCACTCTTAGGAGGACAACTTCATTTGACACGCCTTCAATTTGTTGTTGGAAAAAGCAATACAGGTCTCCCTCCGCTAAAGAACCGTGCCAATCCCCCGTCCCAACTCATCAGTCTTTACAAAAAGTCTTGTGTGAGGTCCAAGAGCTATAGGACTAGGGCGGCTGCGATGGTTACTTTCGAGGGTAGGAACAGTTGTTTCTTCCGCCAACTCTCCACTGAGGCCAATTTGCCAAGGTCTATTGAGACACTATAGTTGTGGACAATATGGCCCAAATAGGCCACCTACTCGCTGCCAAAGGTACACTTGGAGCGCTTGCGGAACAATTGATGGTTGTGGGGAACTTCACAGACATACATGATAGAGATGCTTGGCCCAAGTGAAGTTGTAGATCAAAATGTCGCCAAAGAAAACAACTACAAACTTGGTGAGGGTACCTCATTCATCAATGTATGGAAATTTGACGATACATTCGACAACCCAAATGACATAATCAAAAAATCGAAGTAGCGGTGGTTGGTGTAGGAGGTTGTTTTCTCC
Source organism: Platanthera guangdongensis (assembly GCA_039583875.1). NCBI lineage: Eukaryota > Viridiplantae > Streptophyta > Magnoliopsida > Asparagales > Orchidaceae > Platanthera > Platanthera guangdongensis. The sequence continues at coordinate 233,944,025 of CM077158.1, forward strand.
ACATCATTGACATGCATGCTGATATGGTGATAGCCAACATGCGGGTCCAAATTCACAAATAGGCATGCTCCTTGTTATTAGACGCATTTACATTAGTCCCACATTATGTACCGCTACGGTTATGTTACTTCATTTTGTTATAAATAAAGGGTGAGACCTCAACATGAGGTACTCAGTTTTTCTCTCAAATCCCGTAACATGGTATCAGAGCATAAAAACTAGGGTTTCTTTTTTCCTCTGTTGCTCGATCCCGCACGCCTTGTTCGCTCCCGCTCGACATCGCACTCACGCCTCTCCGCTCCGCACGCCGCTCCCGCTCCGCTCGACCTCTTCTGCTCGTCTTACAGACACGACGACGGCATGCCTCCGGCGAGGTGATGTCGGTCGTCTACCCTGGATGCGCCGAGACTGCCTGCCGCTGTTGCTGCCTGCCGTAGCCCCTACCAGCGCCGCCTCCTGCGGCCTCTACTGTCGTTGATCTGGATGCGCCGAGACTGCCTGTCGCCGCTGCTGCCTCCCGTAGCCCCTACCGGCGCCGCCTCCTGCAGCCTCTACTGTCACTGATTGGGATCCGGCGCCTTCGTGTTTTTGCTTGATCTCTTTCGGCTGCTCCTACTCCTTTGTTCTTAGCCATGGATTCCTCTATAACAAATACCGCTCCACCGCTGGTTCCCTCCAGGGATTCCCCTAACTCCTTTCCTCCAAACGCGAGGATTGCCACCACGATCCTTACCTCCTCCAATTTCCAGTTATGGAAGAAGGGGGTTTCTATGTCTCTTGCAGGCATCCTCCGTACACACCATCTTACTCGTCTCCCAACCCATGCAGTGGGGAGTACCGAACATGACGACTGGTATAATGATGATTGTCGCATCTTTTCTCTTCCCTTGAGTTCTATGGATCCCTCCGTCCAACAAATGTGCAAGAACTGCGACAACACCAAAGAACTATGGGACACTTCACATGATCTTCTCTCAGACGAACAACCTCTCTCGTCTTGGTGAACTCTTTCCCAAGATCGCTAAACTACGCCAAGGCACGCGTCCTGTTACAGAGTACTTTGCCGAATGGAAGGTTCTCGCCGATGAGATCTTGGACCTTTGGGAGATTCCCTCTATCAGGGAAGGACATCAGGCTCAACGTGAACACCTTGTGCTCTTATGGCTATTGAATGGATTGGATCCTCACTTCTCCAGAACGAAGACTGAAATGCTCGTCAGTCCTACTACACTTCATCGGCTTACTAAGGCTGGCTCTATAGGTACCTCGTCATCTGCTCTACATACGTCCTCCGGCGAGTCGATGGCTCTTGCCTCACGAGGAGGAGGTAGGGGAGCTAGTCGGGGGGGCCGCTCTGGCCGTGATCGTGGCTCGGACACGAGACATTATGCCCATTGCGGGCGTCCGGAACATACAAAGGATACATGTTGGCTGATTCATGGGAAGCCAGAATGGGCCTCCAAACCTCCTCCATCTCGGTCGGCACACCTGGCTGACTCTACTATTGTACCTCTGGGATCGCGCACTGTTGAAATATCTGAAGATGAGTATCGACGCCTGTAGGCTCTACACGTTGACTCACCGACTCCTAGTGTGGTTGTGGCTCAAACCATTCAACCTATTTGTACCTCACAACGACCGGTCCAGTGGCTTGTTGATTCTGGCGCTTCTGATCACCTGACTAGTTCCTCAGGTATCTTACACTCATACAAACCTCATAGTGGAGCCTTGATTACTGTTGCAGATGGCTTCACTGTACCTATTGTTGGGTTTGGTAGCTGCAATGTGACACCTGCCATGCCACTCTCCTCAGTGACGCTTGTCCCTCAATCTGCCTACAATCTCCTGTCTGTTAGTAACCTTACAACTGATTTGAATTGTATTGATATATTTACCTCTTCTGGTTGCATTTTTCAGGAACAGTCGACGAGCTGTATTATTGGTAGAGGGAAGCTGCGTGGTGGTGTCTATGTCCTGGATGAAGTCTCCCACCTTGCTTGCTCCGCGGCCTCCACCGAACTCCTGGATCTTCATTCTCGTCATGGTCATCCGTCTATGCAGGTCATGCGTCGTCTGTATCCTAAGCTTGAGAAAGTTTCCCATCTCAATTGTGAGTCTTGTTTGTTTGCTAAACTCCACAGAGTTAGTTATAGTCCTCGTCTTGATGTTCGTGCTTCTGCACCTTTTGATTTACTTCATTCAGATATTTGGGGACCGTGCCCTGTCCCTACGTTGTTAGGGCCCAAGCAGTATGTCACTTTCATTGATGATTTTTCTCGTACAACTTGGGTGTATCTAATGAAAAATCGTTCTGAGTTACCTTCTATTTTTCAGCATTTATGGAATGAAATATTTACTCAATTTTTTGTCTGTATTAAGTGTCTCTGTACTAATAATGGTTGGGAATACCTGTCTCGGTCCATGTCTCTCTTTCTTTTTGACAAAGACATCATCCACCAAACTAGTTGTCTGGCTACCCTCAACAGAATGGTGTTGCCGAACGTAAGAATCGACATCTCCTTAAAGTCACCCGGGCAAGCCTTCACCACAGACACGTACCCAACCACTTCTGGGGTGATGTCGTACTCACTACTGCCTATCTTATTAATCATCTTCCCACTCACATCCTTCAGGGGGAGAAATCCTACCACACTCTTTATCCTGACCATCACGGTCACCCCCTTCCCTTGAAGGTCTTTGGGTGTGTTTGCTATGTTCGGGACGCTCGTCTCTCTGTCTCCAAACCTGATTCTCGTGCCCTGAAATGCATCTTCCTCGGCTACTCTCGAAACACTAAAGGATATCGGTGTTACTCTCCTGATCTCCGCCGATACATTCTTTCCTCTGATGTCGTCTTCTGGGAGACAGACCCGTATCCCTTTCCTGGATCCTCCCATCCTGATCCCTCTCTCGATACTCTCTTGGTCCCTAGGCACGACCCTGCTATCATTTCACCGACTGATCTGTTCTCCCCTCTGTGGGGGCAGGTTTTCTCCCGTCGCTCTTCTGCTAGTACAGTGGTGCCACCACCTCAGCCTACCTCGGTTCCCGATGATACGACGACTGTTCCTCCGGAAGACCTTGCTACTCCCCCTACTACTATCACGCCAGCCAGCCCAAAGGTTCCTTTTGCACTCCAAAAAGGAGTTCGGGCGTGTCGGGAGCAGCAAATGTATGTTAGCTCGTACTAGGGCTTGTCTGCATCTCATATAGCGCTGCACTCGACTCTCGCTCAATATCGTCTACCCTCTATCGTGGCGGAGGCTAAGGCTCATCCTGGTTGGGTGGCAGGCATGCATGATGAATTGAACGCTCTCCAACAGAATCATACATGGGATCTGGTTCCCTTACCTTCCGGTAAGAAGGCAATTGAATGCAAATGGATCTACTCTGTCAAGGTGCATGCAGACGGTTCTCTGGACTGCCTGAAAGCCCGATTGGTTGTCAAAGGTTATGCTCAGACTTATGGCGTGGACTATGATGAAATATTCGCTCCTGTTGCGAAGTTGTCCTCTCTTCTCATCCTACTCTCTCGCCGCCTTCCACCAGTGGACATTACACCAGTTGGATATCAAGAATGCTTTTATCCAGAGGCTCCTAGATGAAGAAGTGTATATGGAGCAACCACCTGGGTTCGTTGCTGAGGGGGAGCGTACCAAGGTCTGTCGTCTCCTCGCCTCCCTATATGGATTGAAGCAATCCCCTCAGGCTTGGTTTGCTCGGTTCTGAGCCGTTGTAACCCAGTTCGGGCTTACCAAGAGTACTAAAGACTTGTCTCTCTTCTATCAGAACTCGGCTGGTACTATTCTGCTACTGGTATATGTTGATGATATTGTTATCACAGGCAGCAACTCTGAAAGAATATCAAATCTCAAAGCATTCTTACACTCTAATTTTCAAACAAAAGATCTGACCACATTGCGGTATTTCCTTGGGATTGAGGTGACTCAAGATGACCACTCTCTCTTTATTTGCCAACACAAATATGCTCTCGATCTTCTATCTGACCTTGGGATGACTGACTGTGGCCATATGGATTCCCCACTGGAACCAGGAGAAAAGAGTTTTCATGCCGAAAGCAAACTGTTTGATTCACCAGAGAAGTACCGTCGAATAGTTGGAAAATTAAACTACCTTACCATGACTCGTCCAGACATTGCTTGCGTGGTAAGTAAGGTCAGTCAGTTCATGGCGGCCCCAACTATGTCTCAGTGGGATTCTGTTCTTCGGATTGTCAGATATGTGAAGAAGGATCTTGGTTTGGGAATTGCATATAAGAGTCGAGGTCATTCCAATCTAGAGGCATACAGTGATTCTGACTGGGCGGAATGCTTAGCCACTCGAAAGTCAACCACGGGATTCACTGTCTTTATGGGTGGTGATGAGTCCAAGTTATATACATATTTTTGGACTCATCTGGGCTAGTTTTCTCGTTGATGCACTACACTTTAGAGTCATAATTGTTCATATTTGTTATTATGTTCATTCCATGTTAAGTGCATTTTTGGCCCGTTTTCAGTGTGATTCTGTAGTTTTTATACTTTTGCCCTACTTGGTGTTTTTCTGTGTCTGGAGAATGTGGAATGCCCATTTCGGTGGCTCTTCTGTTTTTGCTACAGGTACAAGGGTCGTGTGTGTGTTCCGGGATCGTTTGGGAATGTTTTCCGCCTAAGGGCCACTGATCGTGCGTTTTTGCACGCGCACGGTCAGTGGACTCCTTCGTGCACGACCGCTGGTCGTGCGCGGTCTGTTCATCGAACCCCAAACGGTACAGGAATACTGCGCACGATGATTGGTTGTGAGCCACTGATCGTGCACACTATTCTCCATTTTTACCAAGTTCTGTCTGGGGCAATCGCAGGATCATTGGACATAGTGCGCACGACCTCTGGTCGTGCGCCACTGCTCGTGCGCGTTTATTCTATTTTTCTGGAGTTCTGCCACTGCTAATCGCACGATCAGTAGATCCAGTGCGCACGACCTCTGGTCGTGCGCCACTGATCGTGCACTCTGTTTTTCTGCTGCAGTATTTAATCCCGTGCTCCGCGAATTAGGGCAACATCGTTTCATTTTCCGCCACGCTGCTGCGCGCGAAGCGCCGTTTCTCATCCCCGCGGGTCCTCCACTCATCTCCACCCTCCGGGAAGCTTTCTCCGGCGATCCGAAGCCATCTTCAACCCTTCGGAGAGTTTCCGGCCACCAACAGTGTGCAACAGAGAACTTTTGGTGCAAGTCATTAGGGCAAAAGGGAGAAAGGATTGAAGGAAAGGGAAGAAGACGGAGGAAGACGAGTGGATTGACAACCCATTTGCCTCCGGAAGCAACCACTTTCAGAGTCGAGAAGTGGACTGACAACCCCCCACTCCGACCAAGAATCACGACCAGGCTTTCCCCTTTTTCGGTTTATTCTACCTCTTTTCCTTAGTGGATTGTACTTTAAAGCTTGTAATGAACTTTAACTTGCTTTTATGTGTCTATGAATGAAGTTTGCTTGGGTTAATTACATCCTCTTTTGTTAGTTGTGATGCACTCGCCTCCATTCACATCCACTCCACTCGCGCACTAGAACGACTCTAGCAAAGGCTAGTGTTGGTGGTTGAAGAGGTGATTGCGACCCTCACACTCCGCACTTGTGTTCATTCCATCCGCTTGCTTTTCGTCCATCCTCCTCACAAAGCACGGCATAGCGGCCTGCACTAGTTCCATCCATCAAGCGAAGCGGTGCTTACGACCCGCATTAGTTCTCTTTTTGTTTTGATAGAATTAGGAATCCAAAACCAACCCCCTGTATTGTTTCGTTTAACTCTTAGTAACGATCTTTCTGCAACGCTATCACGTACTCATCCTGCATTCCCTCGAGATCGACCTTCGGGGAAGTTATTCCCAAAATTATTACTTGACATCGACCGGTGCACTTGCCAACGCATCAAGTTTTTGACGCCGTTGCCGGGAAATGCGGACGTATTGTTGATTTGTGTTGTGTTATGAGAGTTACGATAGAGTTGCTTTTTTTTCGAATTTGTTTTATCCCAGTCTATTTTTGTTTTTTTATGTCGGTTGGAATTGTTAGATTTTTATTGAGAATCTATGCAAGTTAGTTTAATGCTGAAAATTTGTGATCTCTGCAATGTGGGCAAGTTTTAATATCTGTTGCCGCTGGTGTGGAGATATCTCTCATGCAAGTGATAGATGTCCTAAGGAGTATGGTAGCCAATACACTCAAGGATCTACATATGGAGCACTAACCTCATCTGGTACTCGATATGCTAGACATAAGCCTGTTAGCTACTCATCCGCGCTTTCATTGTCGCACTACTTTCATTCGGCATCAGTACCTGTTGTACAGACAAAGCCGGCTAAGCAGTGTTTATTTTGTCGGAGTTGGGATCACTCTTTGAAAGAGTGTGCTGCTTATTTGGCACAGTTGGAGGAGGATGATGAACCAGATGTTCAAATTGTCTCCACTGCGACAACTTGCAGCACCCCTTCTGTATCTGGGTACATACTAGTGTCACCTTCGGATTTTGAAGTGAGAAATACTAGTATTTGCACAAATACAAGTGTTGATCTAAATCCTAACACGGATGTTTTTACTCCTGATGTACATATATCATCTTGTATGGAGTTTGCTAGTTGTGAGGAGCCTATGTTTGATTTTTTTGCGAGCACTGCTCCTCTATCCTCTACCTTGCATAGTATTCTTTCTGTTTCTGACACCGTTGTGGAGGTTGATTCGCAGGGAGCAGCTGGTGTTTGTAGCATTATGCCAGATCCAGTCGAGGAGGACATCTGCATGGCCGAAGTTGCTGCCTCAGTCCCATGTAAGGAAGTCCAATGCACGGACGAGACGGATGCAGCTCTAGCACATTCTTGCACCAGCCTAGACTGCTGTGTAGATCCACCCACAATTCCACCGATGGGAGATGACACCGGGATCATCCCCAAGATTGAGGTTACTTTTTGTCATTCTTCTAATTTATTTCCTAACCCCGCTCTCGTGCCTACTTCTCTGCAGGAGCACATCGTGGAACCGGCCGACTTAATGCAAGGGCCTGTAATACAGTCTAACATTGATGGAGATCGGGTGCAGGTGGAGTTAGATTCGTCGAGCTTCACAACATTTATTCTACCCATGCCTGATGTTCAAGACAGGGATATCTACACAGGTATGTGGGTATTCATTCTGTCGTCGTTTCGGTACCCGTTACCGAAACGTGAACTTGAACAACTGCCGGAGCACTTCAAATTTCATACGCCCATCAGTTAAAAGAGTGCATGGTTCTTGAATAAGTCCTGTTGGGAGACAATAAACCCATCAGTTATCTAGATTAGTATTTTTTAAAAAATGTATGTACTTTCTATATGTGTATTTCTATTTTCTTATTTTGCGTATGATCTCTAATTCGCAGGTGCTGGAAATTTTTGAAGCGCAGCAGACCTGCCGCTATCGGACAACCACGCAGCACGACTGGTATGCTTAGTTTTGAGCATAGGTACTTCTTACCCCTAACTTTTTATATTATTTGGAGTGTTTAGTTTTATTAGTGTCGCATTCAAGTCTGGGGGAGAGAGCATGTCTTTGGTCACTACACGAGCACACATTTTTTTTGCATACCGGTTGTTTTTTATTTATTTCAAAATCACTGTAGCACACATTGAATCATCCACTTGAGCGCGATCTTATCCACGCCCGCGGCTCGAGTCAAATGCATTGCTTGTGTTTAAACTTTAAAATAGTGGTGCTGGCTTAGGATTTTAGGATAAAGTAGTGCAAAACTCGTGCAGTGCTCCTAATCGAGTACTCATGGTCTATGTAGAAATAGTATAGATTTAATTTTTCTTTATGCTTGTAGATTTATACTTTTTCTACATATGTAAATATTGTTTGTAGTACTCAAAAATGTTGAATCTGGTGAAATCGAACGGTAGTGTAGGGATGTGTGTAGCTGTCACTAGACTCGTTTTGCTCGAGTCGGGAGGAAGGATCATCTTTCTCGGTGGCTAAGAACTTGTCTCAAGCTACTCTCGAAGCATTGGTGCATGGTTAGTCAAGCGTAAGCGTGAAGTAGGCCATCAATTTGGCTAGTTTGAGCCTTGTTTACCTTGTCCTAGATGTTAAATGTTGCAAGCCAAGTTTGTGCCAACCCCTCCTTTGATTCAGCTCCACCTTCATTCACCAAAGCCTAAAGTCAATCCTCCTATCGCAACCAAATCCATGAGCTCCAATGAATTTAAAATTTTGACGGGGTGTGATGCGTGAAATTCTTGTGATGTGGAAGATGAATACAAGAAAGTTTATTTGCTAAAAAGTTGGGGATTGCAAAAGAAAAAGAAAAAAAGAAAAAGGAGAGAATTGAAAGAGAAAATTTTAAAAAAAGAATTACAATGAGAAATGGAATCCCCATCTTGTTTATCTTGATATTGGTCGGGTTAGGTCGTGTACACATCCAGTTTTCAAGCTAAGTCTGGGGGGGTGTCACACGTGCAATTCTGAGGGGCTGTATTGATTTAGCTTGTTGTTTGCTCGCTTGGGTTGCGTGTAGCCTCCATGTTTATCTTTGACTACCAAACCTTAGCCTAAGCCTCATGATTATCCTAAAGTCCTACGGATTCACGCTTGACGAGCTAGTACCATGGGGAGAGTGTGAACGGGCAAGTGTATGGTCCCCGACATTGATGGATTTCTTTGGAGGTGATCCTAAGCCCCGGTCTTTGGCAAAACTCACTTGAGTGGCCTGCCTACTTTCTTCCTACATATGACCGAACGAATCTCCAGAATTCCAATTTTGAGTAGATACAATAGTTATTTACGTCTGTCGAAAAGTATAAATTTTGTAGTATACTTAAAAAAATTTATCTATTCTATTTTCTATGTCCATGATATATTTGATTTCTCTCATTACTGTATTTTAAAATTACTAAGTCAGATAACTATTTTCTAGTCCACGAAGTGATAATTTGATCGGGACGACCAAATGTTTAAGTCTGGGGGTGTGATGAGTTCACGTTATATACATATTTTTGGACTCATCTGGGCTAGTTTTTTCGTTGATGCACTACACTTTAGAGCCATAATTATTCATATTTGTTATTGTATCCATTTCATGTTAAGTGCACTTTTGGCCCGTTTTCAGTGTGATTATGTAGTTTTTATACTTTTGTCCTACTTGGTGTTTTTTTGTGTCTGGAGAATGTGGAATGCTCATTTTGGTGGCTCCTCTGTTTTTGCTGCATGTACAAGGGTCGTGTGTGTGTTCCGGGATCGTTTGAGAATGTTTTCCGCCTAAGGGCCTCTGATCGTGCGTTTTTACACGCGCACGGTCAGTGGACTCCTTCGTGCACGACAGCTGGTCGTGCGCGGTTTGTTCATCGAACCCAAACGGTACATGAATACTGGGCACGATCATTGGATCTATAGCGCACGACCACTGGTTGTGAGCCACTGATCGTGCGCACTATTCTCCATTTTTACCAAGTTCTGTCTGGGGCAATCGCACGATCATTGGACATATTGCGCACGACCTCTGGTCGTGCGCCACTGCTCGTGCGCGTTTATTTTATTTTTCTGGAGTTCTGCCACTGCTAATCGCACAATCAGTAGATCCAGTGCGCACGACCAAAACTGATCGCGCGCTCTGTTTTTCTGCTGCAGTATTTAAACCCGTGCTCCGCGAATTAGGGCATCATTGTTTCATTTTCCGCCCCACTGCTGCGTGCGAAGCGTCGTTTCTCATCCCCGCAGGTCCTCCACTCATCTCCACCCTCCGGGAAGCTATCTCCGGCGATCTAAAGCCATCTTCAACCCTTCGGAGAGATTCCGGCCACCAGCAGTGTGCAACAGAGAACTTTTGGTGCAAGTCATTAGGGTAAAAGGGAGAAAGAATTGAAGAGAATGGAAGAAGACGGAGGAAGACAAGTGGATTGACAACCCATTTGCCTCTGGAAGCAACCACGGTCAGAGTCGAGAAGTGGACTGACAACCCACCACTCCGGCCAAGAACCACGACCAGGCTTTCCCCGTTTTCGATTTATTCTACCTCTTCTCCGTAGTGGATTGTACTTTAAAGCGTGTAATGAACCTTAACTTGCTTTTATTTGTCTATGAATGAAGTTTACTTGACAGCGACCGGTGCACTTGCTGACGCATCAGGTGGTAACCTCATCTCCTGGAAAAACAAGAAACAAACCATAATTGTCAGATCTAGTACAGAGGCAGAATATCGTGCTATGTCCCACACTGTTGCTGAGATCGTGTGGGTGAGGCAGGTGCTCTGTGAAATTGGGTATCCCGTTCAAGATATCACTCCTCTATGGTGTGACAATCAAGCTGCAATCCAAATAGCCACTAATCCTGTGTTTCATGAGCGCACGAAACACATAGAGGTCGACTGTCACTTTGTTAGAGAGAAGTATGAAAAAGACCTTATTTCTCTAAAGCATGTGAAGACCGGTGACCAAGTTGCAGACATTCTTGCGAAAGGGGGTACGGGGACTAGAATGAACTATATATGTAACAAGTTGGGTCTTGGAAGTTCCCACAATCCAACTTGAGGGGGAGTGTTATTAGACGCATTTACATTAGTCCCACATTATGTACCGCTACGGTTATGTTACTCCATTTTGTTATAAATAAAGGGTGAGATCTCAATATGAGGTACTCAGTTTTTCTCTCAAATTCCGTAACACTCCTTGTAGCTCATATAGGAGCTCGTTCACCACTAGGATCAAAAACTTGTCATTGATGGTGTTGGTGTTTAGTTCCCTATGACCACAAAAATCCGCTAGGATCCCATCCTTCCTTTTCACCAAGTGCACGAGTGAGGAAAAGGGGGATTGGTTGGCTTATATTATCCCCACTACTGCATCATTCTCATCCTTTTAATGGAAGTGATACTTGTGAGGTCAAACATGAGACATCTATCAATATCGTGTGTGGGAGGAGAAAAATGTGGTGGTCCTCGATGGAAAAAGGCTCACTGGATCCTCAAAAAAGTGATGCATACCCCCTCAACAGCCTCTTCAAGAGCTCATATTGAGAGATATGGACTTGAATGGTGGTGATGCGCAGGGCGCTCTTCTGTTCCTCACCATACCAACTTATATTGTTAAAGGCGTGCCTAAGACTCAAGGCTCACCAGACTTAAAGGTTTGTGCCTTCGTGCATCTTTTTTTGCCTTTGGAGCATAAAAGGCGTGTCTGGGTGCAATATTTTTTGTAAATCATTTTTTCAAATAATGAAAAAATAATAATGCAAAAACTCAATACTTTTGTATGATTTATTGTTTTTGAAACATAATCGAGCGTTGAGACTTGGATATGATGTAAGAGACCATATTGATTTTATTTTTAAATAGATATAAATGATAGTAATGAATGATTAATGAGTAGAATAGATGAATAATTTATTCAAAAAGATGAACTAATGTTTGATGTTGATTATTTAAAATGAATGTGGTTGCGTCTTGCTTTCTTCAGGCGCGCGCCTGCGCCTTGAGCTTTGCGTTTAGGCTCCAAGACCCATTGACGCCTTGGTGCGCCTTGCGCCTTTAATAACTAAGATACCAACACACGCGACAAAAGTGTAACCAAAACGTCATGGTGAGGGCCACGAAGTCCCACACAATCATTCCCAAAGTGTGAAGCTAGTGGACTCCCAATATGATGTTGAACCCTACAAATGGAATGATGTAAAGGTTCGTTCTGAAGGAATCGGTGGTAACCTTCAGTTGTACAACTGTGCATATTATCGGGCTAGGGAGTTTCTCTCCATTGACGACGACTACATGAATGCCCTCCTTGGGTCTGATGAGGAGCCCCAAAGCTTGTTTTATGGACTTCATGATGAAGGTGTAAGTGTTACCCGAATCCACCAGCACTTGAATGGGGTGGTTAGCCACCCGCACCTGTAACTGCATAATCAACAGGCTCTGGGCTCTTGTCATGGCATGGAGAGAGATCTCTGACCGATCCTCCGTTGGGCCAACATCCTTTTCATCACCTCTAGCTAAAGCAGCTTCTTGCACTGGTGGCCAAATGCGTAAGCGTCATCACAGTTAATATAGATCCATTTTGCACGACAGACAACAATCTCCGTTGGAGATAAAGGGGGTCACTCTGCCCCCTGGGCGACGCGTGTTACCACTCGAAACTTGAGACCGCTGCAACCCTAAATTTTAGAGGGGAAAGGAGGAGAAGAAACAGAGAGGGAGGAAGAGAAATAACCTTTATGGTTCCCAAATTTCATAGTACCATCTAAGATACCAAATTACAAAATCTCTCATGGGTTTATATAACACCCCCGGTCCCATTACAAAAAAGAAAGATGCACACCTCTTAATTACTTTCCGCTGTTGTGTCACTAGCAGGCCTTTCACAATGCTTGTATACTTTCCACACTGGAGGATGACCCTCTCCTTCCTCCACATCTGTAGCAATGCTGCCCTTTGGAAAATTTGCGTTGTCCTCAAGGTAAAAGTCCAGAAATTGAACACGAAAAACAGATTGGTCCAGCCATGTGGCCTCTAATGGTGGACGATCACGGCAGTGCACCAAAAATTGCTCGAACATGGACTCTCGACTGATGGGGAGTGTGTACATGATGAGCCAAGGGAGGTAGTCTGTATTGGAATCTTGTGATCTAGAAGTTGTCAAGGATTTAGTTTTACTCCCAACGTAATATAAGCCTAAAGGGCCGTACATAAGAACATTCGGAAATTGGAGTTTTGATCATGTTGGTTTATGAAATTAAGTTCTAAATGAACATATATGATATGGTGCACGATATTCGAGGCACACACCCGTGTGTCGAAGGCGTGTGTGTTCAAAATGGCTGGATAATGGTTGGCATCAGTTCTGGATCAAAAGGCGCAACTTTCAAAGGCACACACCTGTGTGTGCAGTTTTTCATTCCAGTGTCACGAGGAGTCGTGTCTGCATGAACCGATGTGACTTTTGGGGCACACTCCGAAGGCACGCGCCCGTATGCCAAGGGCGTGTGCACCCCATATCTCGCGTACGTGTTCATTCCTATAAATTTGCCAACTTATTCTAAAGAACTATGAATTGATTCAGAGTTCTTCATACCGTAAAACCGCCAAGATCACATCTCTACCAAATCAGAACTAGCATTTCGAAGGAGAGAAAAACGATCATCTTCTAGTCCGAATTTGTTGGACGGACTGCGTGTTTTTGGCATTCGTGTGGATATCTATAGAGATGTAGATACTATCTGTGTTTGGACTCAAACAACAGTTATTCTTCTCGAAATTTGATTTGGGCGCGGGTATAAACTTCTTTCTTGATTTAGTGTGTTTTGCATGGTTTTTGTTGAGGGTGTCCTTTATTTCCGTTGCGCATTTGATACCCTTGAAACCCAACAGTCTGACGATGTGAGCCTGGGAGCTGGACGGGGCAGAGACACCCCGAGCTGGTCTCCAATAACCCTTTTAACTGAGAAACGTGAAACACTGAGTGGATGCAACTTTCGGGAAGAAGGCGCAGACGATATGATTGGTGTGGGTCCGCGATGTTAGAGAAATCTGGCGGTGCGGCCGAAGCTTGATGAACACGATATTGCCTTCAGTGGATTAGACGTCGTGGCGGCGGCGGTTGGCAAAGGCAACCATCCGGGCCTGCACTCGCTGAAGGTGCTGGCGCAATTGGAGAAGTATGGAATCTCTATTGCGGAGCATACCAAACAGAGATTCCACGACGCATTTGCCAGGGAGAGGGCACGTGAGGGGTGACAGGGGTCTTCCATAAACTACCTTGAATGGAGTAGTGTCGGAATTGGTCGGGATCCACTTCATTCTCACCGTTCAGAACTACATTCCTTGTTGGGCACTAGTATGCTATGTCATATACCCTGACATCTATGACACTGAATCCCACTCGGACGGGATGTTCCTACGATTCAGGCCTTGCCTTTCTTGTTCAAGGAGACATGACTAGGCACAATAGATATCCCAGGTTGGGGAGGCTTTCAGATCATAGGTCTCTCAGGCTGAAGGACAACTTGCATCAGCTCCATTAATCTCAGATAATGCATTTACTTCAGCGCTTCATTGATGCAAGCCGCGACACATCTTTATTTTTTTTGTACCTGTTTTATTTGTGTAGCACATGTCGTGGCGCATTTGATTTCATTTTGTTGTGTTGAGTTGTACCGCGCACGTTATTAGCGCTTTTGTGTATTTTTGTATCGCACATGTTGTTCGCGGAATTTTGGTTTGGCTCGTTGGTGTGACCTACCAATGTGACCTTGAATGCATAGGTCCTGTAATTTAGGCGGTAGATTAGTTAGGGCAAGCTTTTAATAATTTCATATTCCAACATAAGTTGTTTTTTCCAAAATCTTATGTGATACTTCAATTGGGCAATATCCATGATCATGTCCTTCATTTTCATCAAGCCCTTTAAAGCCCACCTAACCTAAGCCCATTTACCCCCCCCCCCCCACTTGAAACCCTAATCTTGCTCTTATAAGAGACCCCCCCCCCCACCTTTACGTTGGAATTTGGGTTGGAAAAAAGAAACTTAACTGAGAATTTTCTCTGGTTCGGTTTTCTCTCCAGCCGCACGTCCCGATATCCCCTTTCCGTACTTCTTCCGTCGAAATTGCCCGACGCCCCTTCTCCCGGCCTTTTCCTCCACGTCCAGCTCCAACGCCGCCTCTGGAGCCTATCCCAAGAGCTGCCGAGCACTCATCTGCCTGCCCCAGAGCCGATCGAGCCTTGTTCGTTGCTCAAGCCACCGCCAGTCATCTTCCCGACGGAAATCTCCCAGAAAAGCTCTCCGCCGTCTCCAGCGCACAGCTCCACCGGCCACCGCTTCTACTGCCTGAAGCCCACACCTCCTGTGTACATCTTCCCCGACGAAGTCATCTCCTGAAGCTCCGTCCGCCGTCGTTTTCACTGCCTGAAGCTGCTCCAGTCATTGTTGAGCTCGCCAAAGCCCTCCTAGGCCTAGGGCACTGTCGTCGGCCCCAGCTCCCTCCTCCGGTGGATTCAGTGTGCCTCTGGCATTTCTCCTTGCTTCCAGCCGGCTCTCCCTGTTTCCAGTCAGCAGCGGCGCCTTCATTGCTCCAGCAAACCCATCAAGCTTCCATCCACCATCCCCTCTCCAGCCACTACCTCTCCGCCTTGGGTATACCTCGCTTCTCCTAGCTCAATCCTCAAGTATGTTTTTATGCTTATGTTATTTAAATTAAACAGTTAATTATTGGAGCTTGCCCTAGTTAATTCATCTCTTAATTATCGTTATTTACATATCCGTATTGCCACTCTTTTGTGAATGTTATGCATGTGGAATCGTGATTTCATAATGTTAATACACACGTGTGGTAGTCTTACATTCGCGAGCGACGTCTTGGTCGTTTTGTTCGTTAGAAATAGCCCGTGAAGACCTTCGCGCCTCCTTTATTTTAAATGTCGCAATTAATATTTCAAAACTACACCCCCACCTTGGATCACATCATTGATGAAATACCTATTCAATAGACTCAAGGCGGTGGGGCGTCAACATCCATGGTATTTCAGCGCGGAGCCCAATTCGACTTCTCGAGGAAGTCACAATGGACCCCTCCTAGATTTCCCCTGTAATCACTAACTCATTAAATCGAGTCATATGATTGACAATGGACAGTCCATTACTTAGTTGGTCGACGAGGTAATCTCTACATAAATCGAAGGAAACTTCAGTACTTCACTTTCAGTTCACGTTCATGTTTGTCCATCTAGATATAAGGCAAAAACTCTCGTGTTCAATCTGATGCTCCAGGACATTACAATAGATCTTGCATGTCCAATCAATGAACTTCTTCAGATCTAGTTGACCATCAATGGAAGTACTTCCACTCGGACCCTATGCTTGATGTCATCCTTTTGATGGTGACATATGCATTGCTCCTTTTAGTCATCATAGTACTCATCTCCATCAAAATCAAATCGTTTGGGGGATAAGACGGTACCTGCGAGCAAGTGGCTAAGGCATGAATGATTTACGTAATGATATAGAGGTCTCTCATGAGAGGATCTTTGTTGTCGAGTGTAAGCAGGCTTAGAAATCTCAATTAGGGGGGTTCAACGAGGATCTGCAGGGAGATGCATTGGCTTTTTCTGATAAGATCTTAGAAAGCATGGGATCCCCTACTAGCGTAAGAGAGTTCTGAGTCGTACCATTCCTAAAAGGTTTGTCGTCATGATCCTCTAGACTGAGTCTTTTCTAATTCTTCAGTAGGGAGTTAGGGTAGGGCCTCGCCAATTGAGGGGTAGTGTTTCTGAAGCTCCTAGGAGCATCTTAATCATCGACTTTAGTGGTTAGCGTCCCTAGTTGGATATTAAGGTCGTCTGAGTGTCCATATAATTCAAATGGGTATCTATATGACCAATCAGATCTGGCACGAGTTTTTGGAAGTCCGCATTCCTTATCTTTGCAATTGAACAAGTCACTTGGGTTGCGGAGCTACTAGAACCTACCATAAATAACCTATAGACTATACCAATTGATAACATAAACTAAGCCACAAACCTAGGAAACTAATATCAGATCTGACAGCACGAGACTACAAGGTTAGATACTAGCCTAATTTAATAGGAAGCATGCAAGCAATCACATAACCAACACAAATGATGCAACAACTAACATAACAGTAATAGAATGCAACTAGATGTTTCATTAAACAATGATATCCGGCATTCGATCATATTAATTAATTAGAAACGTACATCAGATTAATAGTTGAACGCAACAAATTCAGTTTAGAGTTTTAGATAAAGTTTGCAAGGTATAGAGAGTGCACTGAACTTAAATCGAGAGTATGCATGTAATGCATGTCTAATGGTAACCTGACATTGTATTTCACTGTTTCAAACATTTTGTTTCACCATTTCAAAGCTGTTTTTTTGTGAGTATTAACATAAGAAAAAAGATGTGTCAAAACTACGCTAAAGAGATCAGATATGGGTATGATCAACTAATACTTAGGTAGCTTAATGTAACTTGAAATGGATAAAATTGGTTATAGAAATGGAAATTACCTTACAAATACTATGCTTTAAGGAAGAGATATTGGAAATAAAATTAGAGCTTTGATACCATGTTAAAAAGAAGATAGTCCAGGATTTTTCTGCACGCCTACTAACAATTTCTAATGTTAATGATTATTATGTGAATTTAGAAATTTCCATCATCCCCTGTTTATTTTCATTGAAGGAAGGTTATAGCTTGCTTTGTATGTCATGACAATTTAATTTTAAACTTGCAGCTTAAAAGACCATCTCATCCTCAAAGAGCTGTTCCAATTGCCATCAATTGTCTTTCCACTTTGCTGAGGCAACCTTCTGTGAGAGCTTCCTTTGTGCGAGAAGATGGCGTGGAGTTGCTGCTCCCTTTTATTTCTCCTGCATCCACACAACAATCAATTCAGGTAATCTGTCTTATTGGTGCTCTTTGATTTGTTTATGAACCTCAAACATTAAGGGTGAGGCTGAGAATGGTAATACAAGTCTCTCACTCTCTCACACACAATCTTTGCATAATTATAAGAACTTCCCCTCCACTTTTTGAAATTACCAACACATCCCCTCTGATGTGTGTTAACTCAGAGGGGAGGTATTGGGAATTTTAAAAAGCGGAGGGGTTGTTTTTGTAATTACGCAAAGTTGGAGAAGAAGTCCCTTTAAATAACCACGCGCACACACATGCATATATATATATACACACGAGCTTCTTCGCACGGGCTACGCCCGTGCTCGAAGCTCTCGGGCGGCCTTCAACCGCATCCAGGCGGGTTTCGCCCGCCTGCGCATGGATTTCGCCCGTGCCCCATGCGTCGCTACGGGTTGCGCCCGCCTATGAACGGGCTGCGCACGCACCAGAAATATTTTTTTTTCCAAAACATATACATATGAGTACTTAAAATGACCGCAAAAAATATGAAGTACTATTCCTATTTTTATTTTATAAAATTTTGCAAATTTTAATCTATAAAATTAATTTATTTCTCTTTCCCTCTCTCTCTATCACTCCCCTCTCTCTCTCCTTCTCCCCCCCCCCCCCCACCTCTCTCCCTCTCCCTCCTCTCTCTCTCCCAATTCTCCCCTCATGTTCTCTCTCATGATCCAATGACCAACATTGAATCTTTGGTGTGCCTCCAAATATCTATATTCCCTTATATATAAGATATATATATATATATATATATCTACCATATATATTAATATACGTATCTTCAAGCACACCAAACACTTCCCCTCAACTGTTTGATCAAAGAGCATATTAAATCTCATCCTTTAGATGGAGAGAGAGAAAGAAAATTGAAAAGAGAGGGGGAGAGAGGGAAAAAGAATATTAATAGGCCTCTTAAAGCTATATGATTGAAAGAGAGGGGGGGGGGGGAGAGAGAGAAATTAATTTTTTTACGGCAAAGCGTACATTTTTTTAAAAAATAAAAATTGTAATATTGATTTAGATTTTTTTACGGTCGTTTTGAATAGCATTTGTGTAATATTGATTTAAATTGTTGGAAAAGCCCACTTAAACTAGGCCCATTTGTATAGCATTTATTGTTTTTCTCTCCTCTCTTTAGTCCCACATTGTGTATAGGACTTTTCTCTCTCTTTCTCTCATCTATATATATGTACTCATTCTTTGTATTTGTACCAAGTGGACATATATACAAGGTTGGCTTTCTCCATTTCTACATGGTATCAGAGCCAGGTTCCGGACTCCTGCGGACTCCCTTTCCTGTCCGCCCTGCGGCCTGCGATCTCTGCGGCCTGCGTGTGTGTGTCCGCAACTTCTAGTCGCATCACACCTGCGGCCTCCCTTGTCCAGACCGCTTCCTCTCCTCCCGTGGAACCACTTCTCTTCCCTCCTCTTCCCTCCTCCTCTGGCCCCCTCTTTATAGCCATCCTGTGGGGTCCACTGCTTCCCCTAATCCGCTGCGGCCTCTCCTTGTCTGGCGCGACCTCGATCCCTCGGTCTCCTTCTGTCCGCTGCGAACTCAGTATTCGCCTCCTCTTCTTGGTCTCCTTCGTCCGCTGTAAGCGCCGCGGCCTCCTTCTGTCCGCACTTCTCCCCTGCTTGCGGCTGCTCTCCTTCCTCTTCAGGCGGCCAAGTTCTTTTCCCTGTCCGCCGCGGGCTCGCCTCTCTGCGTTCTTTCAGTCTTGCGGACTGGTCCAGCCCGCTGCGGTCGCTCTCTTGCTTCCCGGCTTGTCCTCTCTTCTCAGCTCGCTCCAGTCCGCCGCGGTCTGATCCAGCCCGCCGCGATCTGATCCAGTCCGCCTCGGCCTCTTCAATCCGCCGCGGCCTCTCTTGGCCCGCTCCTTGCTGAGCGTCTGTGCTCACCGCGGCCTCCTCCAGTCCGTCGCTGCCTCCTCCAGTCCGCCGCGGTCTCCTCCAGCTCGCCGCGACCTCCCCAGCTCGCCGCGACCTCATCCAGTCCGCTGTCTTTCCGCTTCCTCTAGCTGCTGCCTCCAGTCCGCCGCGGTCTCCTCCAGCTCGCCGCGGCCTCCTCCAGCTCGCCGCGACCTCATCCAGGTCGCCCCCATGTCTACATCTGCGGACTCAGTCGGCACGGCAGTTCCTCCTCCTGAACGCCCGGCCTCTCTCCAGGAAGTCCGCGACGAGCTTCAGATCACTACAATTTCGCTCACTGGCAAGAAGAACTTTGTGGAATGGGCACACTCAGTTCGCCGTGTCCTTCAGTCAAAGGGGTTCCTTCATCACTTGACTCAGACCGTTATCGGTATCCCTACTGAGGAATGATTACGCAATGATGGGCGTGTGCAGACTTGACTTCTCAACTCTCTTGATGGCGAATCTTATCGCCTGGCCATGTATCATGAGACGGCCAAAGGCATGTGGGACGAGCTCCACACCCTCTACTCTGGCAAGGATAGTCTCCACCATCTATATGATATCATCACTGCTCTCCAGGCCCTTGATAGCAGTGGCGCAACCGACCTGACATCCTTTGTTGCTCAGGCTCGGTCTCTGGTTGAGGCTTGGATCCACCATCAGCCTCCCACTTTAGATCCCGCTGCTCAACGTACCCAAAAGGAAGCTCTGGGTATCGCCATGATGATGGCCCGGGTACCACCTCATCTTCACAGTGTCCGGACTCACATCCTCTCCTCTACCGTTACACCATCTTTTTCCGATGTGTGCTCAATGCTTCTCAAAGTCTCCCCGCCTCCGGATGTTCCCGGACTTCCTTCTCCGGCCCTTGTTCAACAGGCACCAGCTCCCTTATTGCCTCTTCCCCTTTCTGCCCGTGGTGGCCGCTCTGACTCTCGCGGCCGGGGTCGAGGTGGCCGGTCTAGGCCTAAGTGCTCGTTCTGCGGTAAAGATGGCCATCTTGAGGCCACCTGCTATCGCAAACATGGCCGACCTACTCGTCCGCAAGCCTCTGCTGCTACTACCGACTCTGCCTCCTCTTGTACTGATCTCGACGAGGTTCGTCTTCAGCTCCAGCATCTTCATGGCTTGCTCAGCCGTCCGCCTGCCTCGGTTGCCTCTGCTGCCTCTATCTTCAATGAAGGTATCGCCTGCCTATCCTCTGGCACGCGCTGGATCCTTGATTCTGGTGTCACTCATCATATCACCTATGTTAGGCCACCTCAGTACTTGTCTTCACCTCACCCGAAGTACATTACTGTCGCTAATGGGGCATCGGTTCCAGTCTCTGGATGTGCTGATATTTCTCTCACCTCTTCTCTCCTCCTGCGCTCGGCTCTACATGTTCCGGGCTCTCCTTTTAATTTACTCTCTGTTGGTCGCCTTACTACTGATTCTAATTACTCTGTGACATTTACTTCTTCTTCTTTTCTCATACAGGATCAGCAGACGCGGACTATCATTGGTAGAGGACGGCTGCAGAATGGGCTCTATCTTCTTGACGACTCTCCCACTGTCCTCGCATCTATCTCCTCTTCGGATTGGCATCGCCGTCTGAGACATGCTCCTCTTCCAGTCCTCCGGAAGGCTCTTCCTGATGTTACTCTCCCTGCTTTTCGCTGCGACACATGTATTTTGGGCAAACAGCCCCGTTCATCGTTTCCTCCTCATTGTACTCGGAGCTCCGCTCCTTTTATTTTAGTACACTCCGATATATGGGGTCCGTACAAATTTACTAGTATTTCTGGCTATCGGTATTTTCTTAATTTTATTGATGACTACTCTCGCATGACGTGGTTATATCTCCTTCGGGATCGCTCTGAACTTCCCCGCGTATTCCGGGCTTTCATACTTGAGACTCGCACTCAGTTCTCTGCGCCTATTCGCACTATTCGTACTGACAATGCGCGGGAGTACACCAGCCATACCTTTGCCACTCTCTGCTCTGAGTTCGGCATTCTTCACCAAACCTCGTGTCCGTACACTCCACAACAGAATGTTGTCGCTGAGCGCAAGAATCGTCACCTTCTTGATGTCGCTCGCTCGCTTATGCTTCAAATGCAGGTTCCCAAACCATACTGGAACTACGCGCTCTCCACGGCTTGCTTCCTCATCAACCGTCTCCCGTCTTCCGTCCTCCAGTATGCTACTCCCTTCAGTCTCCTCTTTCCCACAACTCTGCCGTTTCCCGTTCCTCCCCGGGTGTTTGGGTGTACCTGCTACGTTCACCACCTCGGTCCCTCCACAGACAAATTGGACCCTCGTGCCACCAAGCATATCTTTGTGGGGTACTCGCGCACTCAGAAGGGTTATGTCTGTTATTCGCCTGCTACCCGCAAGGTTACTGTCTCGGCTGACGTGACTTTTCGTGAAGATATTCCCTTCTTCCCTGCTCTCGATGTCGCTCTGAGTCCAGCTCCCGTCGTTCGTCCTGTCATTCCTGCTCCTCACTCCTCATCCTCTCTGCCTTCCCTACCTCCTGCCCGTCCACCACCCCCGGTTATCCGGGTCTACTCTCGTCGCTCTCCTCATCCCGTCGCCCCTCTGCAGTCGGCTTCGCCCTCTGGTGCTCTGCTCCCTGCTGCTCCGGCTCCCGTCTCTACCGCTCATCCAATAGCGAATTACGTCTCTCTCCATCGCCTCTCTCCCTCTCTTCTTCCCTTTGCCACCTCATTATCCTCTGTTTCGGTCCCTAACTTTTTGCAGGAGGCGCTTCACCATCCTGGCTGGCGGGCTGCCATGGACGAAGAAATGACGGCCCTCTGGGCCAACCAGACCTGGTCTTGGTTCCCTTACCTCCCGGTCAGCACCCTGTTGGGTGTAAATGGGTGTTCGTCATCAAGCATGCTCCGGATGACACTATTGCCCGACTGAAGGCCCGTCTTGTGGCCCGTGGCTACACACAACAGGAGGGCCTCGACTATGAGGAAACCTTCTCTCCGGTGGCCAAGCTCAACAATGTCCGCGTTCTTCTCTCCGTCGCGGTGCACCGCCACTGGCCCCTTCATCAGCTCGACATCAAGAACGCCTTTTTAAATGGTGACCTTCAGGAAACCGTCTACATGCGCCAACCGCCCGGGTTTGAGACCACGGGGGAGTCTCGGGTATGTCTTCTCAAAAAGTCCATTTATGGTCTCAAACAGTCCCCTCGGGCGTGGTTTGACAAGTTTAGCAAGGTGGTTCGGGACATGGGGTTCACTCGGAGTTCTGCAGATTTCTCTCTTTTTACCCGACACCGGGCCACTGACACCGTCCTTCTGTTGGTTTATGTTGATGACATCCTTCTCACTGGGGATGACTCAAAGGGGATTCAAGACGTCAAACAACATCTGAGCACTGTTTTTCAAACTAAAGACCTGAGGAAACTTCGCTACTTCCTGGGTCTCGAGATTGCCCGGCGGCCGGATGGGTTGGTGCTCTCCCAACGAAAGTACTGTCTCGATCTTCTCAAAGATGCTGGTCAGTCTGGTTGCAAGGCAGCTTGTACCCCGATGGAGGCAAATTACAAACTATGCGCTCATGCTTCGGATGACGATTTGCTGCTTCCGAACCCGGAATACTATCGACGTCTTGTGGGAAAGTTGATCTATCTAACAGTCACGAGGCCGGATATATCGTTTGCAGTTGGGGTTGTCAGTCGGTTCATGCATGCCCCCCGGGCTTCTCATCTTCAAGCGGTTGAACGGATTCTTCGATACCTTAAGGGAGCTCCGGGTCAAGGGCTGGTTTACAAAACCTCTGACTCTGCTCCTGCATTGGTTGCCTATTCTGATGCCGACTATGCGGGTTCCCTGGACGATCGAAGGTCAACTAGTGGGTTCTGTACTTATTTTGGTGGTCATCTTATTACGTGGAAAAGTAAGAAACAAGCTGTGGTAGCCCGTTCCTCTGCAGAAGCTGAATACCGATCGATGACCTCGGTTGTCTCAGAACTCACATGGCTTGAAAGTCTCCTTACTGACCTAGGAGTAAAACTCCCATCCTCTGCTGTTCTATTTTGTGATAGTCAAGCCGCCATACACATCGCAAAGAATCCGGTGTTTCATGAGCGCACAAAACATATCGAGGTTGACTGTCACTTTGTTCGTGAGAAGGTTCAATTGAAGAAACTTGAATTGAAGCATATTCCAGGAACTGATCAAGTTGCCGACATCCTCACAAAGGCCTTATCAAGCACCCTGTTCTACCAGTGTTTGTCCAAGCTGGGTGCATATGACCTATACGCTCCAGCTTGCGGGGGAGTGTTGGAAAAGCCCACTTAAACTAGGCCCATTTGTATAGCATTTATTGTTTTTCTCTCCTCTCTTTAGTCCCACATTGTGTATAGGACTTTTCTCTCTCTTTCTCTCATCTATATATATGTACTCATTCTTTGTATTTGTACCAAGTGGACATATATATAAGGTTGGCTTTCTCCATTTCTACAAGTACTAATATGTATATGTTTGCCGGTGTAGCCCGTTTTAATGCGGGCGCAGCCCGCAGCGACACATCGAGCACGGGCGAAGCCCGCCTAGATGCGGCCGAAGGCCGCCCGAGAGCATCGAGCACGGGTGTAGCCCGTGCGAAGATGCTTATATATAGTATGTATGCATACATATGTATAATGTGCTTGCCAGATTGGCTATTTAGCTTGGGGCATGGGCATTTATTGAACCATGCCATGTTTTGATGTGATTTGGATGCTCTATCAAACTACAAATTCCAGCTGGTTTTGAATTGCTTCATGCGCTGCTTCATTAGTCTCACTTCAAGTACATTTTAAAAACAGAAGTCACAAAAAATGGTCAACTTAATTTTATCTGCATATTGCACTATTTTGCTCGACAACTATAACTATCTAAGTGGATTCCTGTCTGACCATGTCCTAACTCAAGTTAATTTTATTATCTTGGAAAACATTTATTTCATTTGAATTTTCATAAATACAATTATTGTTTTGGTAAAATTGTTATTCGGAAATTGGGAGATTTCAGAATTTATTTTTTACTTTCTTAAGCACTTCCATGCAAATATGTAAGCAAATTTTGGTGGTATTCTCTCTTGCAGCTTCTCTATGAAACTTGCCTCTGTGTTTGGCTTTTGTCGTACTACAAACCGGATGCAAGGTTACAGCACTATGATGTGGCAGTTGATTACCTGGCTACTACTAGGGTTTTACCAAGACTAGTTGAGGTTGTCAAGGGTTCTACTAAGGAGAAGGTGATAGTTTTTATAATATCTTTTTTATTACTGACAGCCTAGTTCCATCTGTATTATTGTGTTAGATTATTATTATTTTCATGTGCGGTGTAGGTTGTGAGGGTCATCATCTTGACTTTCAGAAACATGCTTTCGAAAGGGTCATTTGGAGCTCAAATGGTGGACCTTGGATTGCCACAAATTGTTCATAGTCTAAAAGCACAGTCCTGGAGTGATGAGGTAAGATCACCAAGAGAATCAGTTGGAAGTTTAAAATTTTGGTAAATTTATGAACCCAGGAGGGGAGCCTTGGTGCGCCGCTTGAGGTGTTCCCATGTGACCTTGAGATCACGGGTTTGAGTCCTGGAAGGCCTCTTGCAAAAATGCAGGGTAAGGTTGACTACATTTCACCTTTGTGGTGGGACCCTTCCCCAAACCCTCGCTTCACGGGGATGTTTTGAGCCCCAGGCTGCCCTTTTAAACCGTTTTTTTTTAAGATTTGTTTGGTTGGGATTTCTCAAAAACCTCCCAACTACCACCACGCCCCACCTCCCGACGCAGCATGAAAGGGACACAAAATAGCAGTGGCGCCCACCCAAAAGGGCGGGTGTGTGAAGGCGGTCAGAGGGCATCCTGCTGCGCTAAAACTTTTTTTGGCAAACAGACAATAAAGCTATTGATTCTGCGGGTTGTGGATAGGACTATCTTAATAGAGTTATGCCCATCTTACTTTTAAGACCGAAAACAAATGATATAAGCTGATGAAAATGATAGTCATGGAGCAATTCTCATATATTATTGGCATATTGATCTTCAGTCTCTTCCACAAACTTTTAAGTAGAATTGTACTTCATAATGACATTATTACTATGACATAATTCATCATTTCATTAATTTCACTATGGACTTTTAATCCTTGTACTGTATATATGAAGGAATGTACATTCCACAACTATACTTGTGGAGTACTTGCTGAGAATCAAATTTACTGACAATACTTAATCTGCAGTTATTGTTAAAGATATATTATAGCTTATAAGAGAAGTTTAGCTTCAAGAAAATAGCAAGGCTCTCCTTGTTTGAACAGTTTTACTCCATTCCAATGGGACAAAAAATATGCGTTTGGTAAACCTCTATTTTGAATCTCCGTTGCGGTGGAAAGTGCACAAACTCCTATTTGAGCTTCATTTGCCAGTGAAGAGTGGGAGCTCTACTTCCCAGTGAAGATTGGGAGCTTCGTTTCTCACCGAAGCTCCCGCTCGCGAATAGAGCATAAGTTGGGACTGTGTATCATATTGCCATTTCATATTCCTTACAGGAACTCAGGATCATCTATCATTAACTTCTACTATTGTGTGTGTTTTTAAACTGATTATGTTTCATGATTTTGGATAATCATGGAGGAGCACATTGCACCACTGCAGTAGATACTTTCACATAGTTTCCTGACTAGGAATATCTTCTGACAAGAGACATTATTTTATTGTCAAATTGTTGTAGGACTTACTAGAGGCATTGAATCTGCTAGATGAACAACTTAAAGACAACATCAGAAGCTTGAGTTCCTTTGACATATACAAGCAACAAGTCCTTGTTGGTCAGCCTGACTGGTCTCCTATGCATAAGGATCCAGGATTCTGGAGGGATAATATTACTAAATTTGAGGATAATGATTTCCAGGTATTGTGACATTTTTTTAATTTTTCTTCACATGGTAATAATCACTGATCCTATGGAAAGTCAGATGTCTTTTGCCGGTGCTGATATCTCTGAAATGCATAACCTACATACTATGGCAGAACTGCGAAAACATTTGACAAGTCAAGTAATTCAAATTTGAAATTTAACCACTATTCTTTATATAAGTAATTATTCCATGCTTAAATCTTAATCAGTACCTTAATTGGGTTGTTTGCTGTAACCTAAAATGGACCCATAAGAATCTTGTATTTCTTGGGATTGATACACAATGATTTCACTCTTCCAGCTGGCTCAAATAAAACCACACCTTCAGTAAGCTTACAAGGGATGTTTATAAAGTAAAAGGGGTGCGACCTGTAATTGGGTGGGGGGGGGGGGGGGGGGAGGGGGTCTTTCTTTGCATTGATGTTATGAAATGTAAGCTTATAAGGGGGGTTTATAAAGTGAACGGGTGCGACCTGTAATTTATGACAGTTGGTATCATAGGTGTATTTTTAGTAGTCTTGTTCCATTTCATACACACATCGATGTGTCATCGGTATGTATTGGATGAAGCATGAACACTACACTCACAAGCATGATAAGAAGTATATGAGGCATATTATGTAGTATAGGATGCATAATATGTATTTGTATATGGATCCTCATAGGAAGCATCATGTGACTTTTATGTAGTACAGGATGCATAACAATCATCACATGAATGCCCATTAGATTTTGTTTTTTCATTATATGTGATATTATGTAGTATGGAATGCATAATTTTTTCATGTGGACGCCACTCATAATTTTTCATGGGGAGGTCCCAGTAAATGGCCCTTTCATGAGTGCTAATTGAAACTAAATGTGTGTTTGTCTTCTCATAGCTGGAACTAAATGCTTATACGATAATATTCTGTCGCAGATCTTGCGCGTGCTCATCACAATCCTCGATACATCCAACGATCCCACGGCACTGGCAGTCGCCTGCTACGATCTGTCTCAGTTCATCCAATACCACCAGGCTGGCCGGATCATTCTCTCCAATCTCAAGGCGAAGGAGCGCGTTATGAAGCTCATGAACCACGAAAACGCCGAGGTGACCAAAAGCGCTCTTCTCTGTGCCCAGAGACTTTTCCTCGGATCTAAATATGCCAGCATTATGCAATCTTGATCCCTACACTCGCATCGGAAATCCTGGACTCAATCGTTGATCGCGGAACAACTAAATATGCGCTCGTAGTCTGACGTTGCCGTTTTTATCGTCTCAAACCTGGAATTATGTATAGCTTATTGGGCTCTTATTTCTTCTGCTCTCATGTAATATGTTGTTTGTTGTCACCGAATTTGTCAATCCTTGTGTTGCTCCAAAAAAAAATTAAGTATATATGGATTACAAACAGCTCTGGGTCAGAACAAGAAAAATACATATAGCAAAGCCCGCCACTGCATGGCCCCCCTGAATTAGAAGGCTGCCTGCTGCATGGCCCGCCCGAACCCTTACTGTGTCAGATTTCAAACAATTCTTCCCCCTCTTACTATGTAAACACGTTTAAAGATTTGTAACCCATGATGTGGGACTAAAAAGATAATAAGAATTAAATAAATAAAAAATAAATTAAAAATGATGTGGGGCTGAGATTCGAACGGCCCAATCACCTGATATGAACTCAGAGCCTTATCCATTAGGTCACAACCGCTTTTGGGCATATATAGTGTGCGGTTATTTAATTGTCACTTGTAATATTATTTTTTACTTTTTTTTTGTTTAAATATCTGTTTTATAATTTAATAAAAATATTATATAAAAATATTTTAAATTAATATGATATTTTTAAATAATCGTGGGGTGGGGGGTGTAATTACATTACATTAAGAAAAAAATTAATAGAAACAATTAAATAACTGTCTCGGAGCTACCATAAGCGGTATCTCTATTGTCGTGCGGTAGGGGACAAGATCATTTCTTTTCCCAATTTGGGTGTTTTCTAGAGACCAATTTTAGTACTCTCACTATAGCAAATTTCACACCCCATGAATCCGTAAACTACACATTGAATCATAGTCTTCTCCGGCATGCAAACAAAAGGTATCCATCACCAATCCAGACCAACCTATCCGGATGGGCTTCTCATAACATGCTTATTTCGTACTTTGATTCTGGATTCTATATGCAAGTTCTACCGGGGTTATTTTCGATCGACCCGTCGGAAATTCCTTCGCTCTCCACCAATTAGTGGGGAACTTCATACAATTATGCCAAATTAATGACTTCACATGTCCAAGAAGGAAGATCGTTACCCTTGTATATTTCTTTAGACCATGAACACGAACGCGATCCGGATGGAAATGACCGTAGTGCTTTCCTCTCCATGAATCTAGCTTTGGCTCGCAAGTCCGATCACAAGAACGGCTTCACAGCTTTCCTTCAGGGCTGAATCAGCCTTGCACTTGCTCTCCTAACCTTCTCCTTCTACCTCAGGATCCGAGAGAGAGAGAGAGAGAGAGAGAGAGAGAGAGAGAGAGAGAGAGAGAGAGAGAGAGAGAGAGAGAGAGAGAGAGAGAGAGAGAGAGAGAGAGAGAGAGAGAGAGAGAGAGAGAGAGAGAGAGAGAGAAAGAGAGAATGAAATAATTCTCACACAAGCTTTTATCAGAGAGCCACCGCCGCGCGGTACCTTAGGCGGTGGCCGCTTGGCCCAATCGACATCGTTCTGCCGCTCAACGACCACCTCAACCTTATCTGACACGTGACATATTACCACCAGTGTTAACGCTACCGTCGAGCGGTACCGTCCAGTGACAAAGGTCGACTTAATCTGTTGGCTACCGCCACGCGGTATCACACTACCGTCGAGCGGTACCTTCCAGAGGCGCTGGTCTTTTAAATCAGCTGTATACCGCTAGCGCTAGCTCCACTGCCTAGCGGTAACTTCCAGTGACCAACTACCTGTTGTTTTCAGGAAATTTGGGGCATTACAGTCGACGTCCGATAAATTGCCTATGACGGAGTCCCCAGAGCTGGTGACGCCTTCAGGAGTCATTTGGTTTGGGATCGTTGGTGGCTGACCTCTTGGAACGATGAACGTGTTGGGGGCTTGTTTGGCAACTGGCACGTCCGCGCGGGTGAGAGGAGTGAAGTGTAGGTTATTATGCTGCCTTCTAGTCCTTGAAGTGTCGTTGAGGCATCCGTCCCTTTCTACGGATGTCAGGCTCAGATTCAGCTTCTTCTTCGCTCGATCCTTCTGCTTTGGCTGGAGAAGGGATTTCTGGGGTGAGGTGCTTCCATCGACCTGTGCCCCTCAGGTCTGTGCATGGCATGCGATGCGAGCGATTTTGCCGAACGAGTGGTGGCCTGAAGGGGGAGATCCCCGATTTGTGAGCATGCGAGATGCTCCTAGGGGCTTAGGATTCTCTGAGCTGCTTAGTAGGACGAGCGTTCGAGCCTGACGGTCCTCCATCTAATGCAGCCGCTCCTCCATTGACGATGCCAACATGATAACAATCTCCTCGAGAAGTGGCGTGGGGATAACGAGCGAGTCATTGGATGCTTGATCGCTAGGCTCTTCGTGAGTTGGTTGGAAGGCAGGATGCGCGCTTTCTTTTGTCATTGCTGTCGGCTGGAGGAATGTCGAGACTTATTAGAGCTTCTGAGAGCACATGCCCACAGACGACGTCAAACTATTACGGGTCGCCCTGTCTTTTCCCGGTCCAGAGAAATCAGATCGCCTTAGCTCGGAATCGAACCGGGTGCGAAAACAGTCAAAATGAACCGCAGCAAATGACGAGACATTTTTTACGTGAAAAACCTGGAAAGGGTGAAAAATCACGTGGATGGAGTTGTGTCGAGCCAAAATACACTAATTTCTAGGGATTTTACATAGTTTGATTTGATCTTGGAGGGCGACAGACCGCTACTTCGTTACAAGTGCAGAAAATAAGGGAAAATGGTTAAGTCCTCAGAGTTTCGATGGATGCGCTCCGACCTTCGAATCTTGTTGAGCTCGCGGAAACTGGGTAGGAGCGTTCCAGCTGAAAAATTCTCTCTAAGTCCACGGAGCTTCTAGAGGGAGCACTCTCATTGATGGGGTGTCTTGATGTGAGCGCTCTCGCGGAGGCATTTGACGTGACTTGGGGCGTGCTGGAGCCTGAGTGCAACGAGGAGAGTAGAGAGAATTCTTGAGCGGAGAATCGGCCTATGTCCACGATCTCGCCGAAAAATCTCAGAGATCCCTCTTGCCTCTAGAGTTGATTGTCCTCAAATGAAGGTCTGAGGGCCTATTTATAGTTTTTCGGAGAGTCAAGATGGTAATTGCACCGGGGCGTTATTTGTGCTGGCGAATGATGTTACTCCATTTTGATCACTTGTATCACTATTTTTTCCAAAATGACGAGAGTTCCCCCTCCTCTCGGGCAGCTCGGGTGGCCCGGGCAAGTTGTCCGGAAGCGGTTGGCGGCGGCGGAAGGTAGCCGAAGCTGGCAAGGGTTGCCGGTGACAACGACGGTTGTTGCCGGCGAGCACGCTAGGCGCAGCCGCAAGGGGCACGGTCGCGGCCGCGCGGGGGCACGGGTGCGCGGACGCTTGGGCGTAGGGGCCTGCGACCATGCGGGTTGGCTGCATGCGGCTACGCGGGCTGGCCGTGTGCGGCCCTGCGTCCGCGCGAGTTAGTCGCGCGCTACCGCATGGGGTGGGGCCATGCGGGCTGGCCGCGCGCGACCGCGCACATGTCGTACGCGCGCAGGCAGTGCGGGCCGCGACGCTGGCAGCGGGGGCCGCGCCGCGGCCGACACTGACTGTAACGCCCCTGACTTTTTGATATTTATTTGATTTGGTAATGTCACATTTATGACGTCAGGGTGTTACTTTTTAACGTCATGTTGACGGCGCTGCACTGTTAGTGCGTCTCCACGTCCGTTATGTCTGTTTGACCAAATTTTGGGGGTTTTGACGATATTGAAGGTTTTCATGTTGGAAGAATTGAGTTTGTATATTTGGACTTGCTTGTCCAGTTTTGTTGCGGTTCGGGTGTTTTTGGAGTCTCGACGCATATTTGAAGTTTTGTGTTATTTATGCTTGTTGAGAGCATGTGGTGATTGTGTCGTTTGGGCGTCTGTTGGTGTATGGTGGAGTGAATGATTCTCCCACCGCAGTTAGACAGATATTTATCCGCGAGGGTGTGTCCGGATGAGTGACCACCTCACCCGTATCTTTTTTGGTATAGTTGACCACATGTGGCTAATAAAGTTATGAATTCTTTCTTATGATTTAATCATGTTTTCCCCCTTATAGCCTTGTGCATCTGGTATATTTTGATGTACGTGACGATTCACGTAAGTGTTCCTTTTCGATTTTGGTACTTTACTTATGTTCTTTACTTTAGTACTTTTGGACTTGGGTTGGTACCCCTTATGACCTATGTTGTTTTTTGGCTAAGTTTTCTGCCATCACTTGTACATTCTTGCTGAGATGTTTTGTCTTTGCAATGCCTCAGGTTCAGAGCAGTAGCAGGTAGTGGAGCTTGCTTTGGAGTTTCAGTGCAGCAGTGGTGGCTGTGATGTCCACCTCGCCGTTGCGAAGTAGTTTGTCGTTTTTAGTTTTGCTTTATCTAGTTTAGACATACTTTTGGTTATGTGCGTTCGTGTCATGTTGTTGACGCCCACATGGATTGTTGATTTTTGGACACTTTGCTAGCTGCTAGTAGTTTTCTTTGGATTGTTTGGGTTACTTGCTCTCTGAGATGTTTTATACTAGGACTGCGTGTTAGATATTTTTAACTTATAAAATCTTATTATTAGTATATCATACATGTCATCTTTTTCAAAACTAAGTCACTACTCTCTGATTAGCGTAAACACTTTTTCCTATACTCATTATAAATCTAGAGTCGTGCATACCATGAGTTGTTCTTCGGGGACGTTTATACTCATATAAGATGTTTAAATCAACCTAATCAAGAATTTTTTCGCGACGTATAACTATATTTTTATTCGTGGACTAGTTGATCCACTAAGCCGAGGGATACAGCTAACTGTTTAACTTCAAACTGGATTTTTCTTAACTAACGTATAAATTTTCAAAAAGAAGTGTTTAGCTGAGGTCTTGCCTGAGCATCTGCAGTTATCCTTTGCAGACGTGACATCATGACTCGTGTTTTCTCCTTACTCTGATATACCGCTATAATGTGAAGAAAATACGGGTTGTGATACTGGCCGCGCATGCCTGCGCGGCACTACCGTGCATGTGCACGGGTTCAACCTCCCTCTTGTGTGTTTTTGGGATTTCAGGCTTTGCGCGCGGCTAGCTTGGCCGAGTTTGCTTGCCCTCGTGTTCTTGGCCAAAAACCTTCTGGGTTTGACTTAGGAAATTCAAGGGGAACCTCATCACATATGTTAATATTTTGAAAAGGAAATGACGTGAATGGTGGTTGGCGTAAATATATCTGTTGTACAACCCCGTGTTCGTCGAGTGGGTCCGTCAAGTTAGGCGAGCGGACCAAGGCACCCTGCCCGCACCAGAGCACCATGCGGGCGAACTCAGAGTGGTCAGCTTGCTCTCACCAAAGCCAGGCGGGCGAGCTGCGCGAGCCGGCGCATCCATCCCACACTCGCCTTGAGTTCGTCGAGCGGAGGTTTGAGCTCGACGTTTGTCGAGCGGAGGTTTGAGCTCGACATTCGTCGAGCAGAGGTTTGAGCTCGATGTAGAAACCGAACAGAGAACAAACCGAAATGGTTTTAACTGAAACTTTATTATCCGAAAAAGGTATCTATTACAAAGGTATGACCTCCCTTATATAGAATGGAGGAGAGATGAGAGAATACAAATAAAAGATGTGGGAATAAAAATTACAAGTACAGCGGACTATACAAAATAAACCGCACAGGCCGCGCGGTTAGACAGAAGGGCTAACCGCACGGCTACCACAAGAGAAGCAGAGAGGTCGCCTGTGAAGATCGCTAGACCGCCCGGTTTATAAGCCGGCGTGTCAAACCGCCAGACCGCGCGGTCTTCAACCCGCCAAGACAGACCGCCCGGTCACCAACTTCAACACTCCCCCTCAAGCTGGAGCATATATATCAATTATGCCCAGCTTGTCGCAAACATGCAGAAATGAGGCGGAAACTTGCTTGGTGAAGATGTCAGCCAGCTCTTTATCAGACGTGACAAAAGGAGTGCAAATTTGTTCTTTTAAAATCTCTTCACGAATGAAATGGCAGTCGACCTCAATGTGCTTTGTTCTTTCATGGAATACCGGGTTTTTGGAGATGTATATGACGGCCTTGTTATCACAGAACATAGGTAGAGGATGGTTGTACACCTCTCCTAAATCTAGCATGAGCGCCCGCAGCCATTTTAACTCACAAGTGGTTGACGCCATACTGCGATACTCAGCTTCTGCACTGGACCTGGAGACAACAGACTGCTTCTTGCTCTTCCAGCTCACCAGATTTCCCCCAACAAAGGTGCAAAAACCTGAGGTTGACTTGCGATCCCCTTTGTCATCAGCATAACTTGCATCTGAGTAGGCTTCAATCCTCAGATGACCATTCTTCTGAAAAAGTAATCCTTTCCCAGGCGCTGCTTTGACATACTCCAAGATCCGCAAGACGGACTGTAGATGACACTCCCTGGTTGCTTGCATGAATTGACTCACCTTGCCCACAACATAGGAAATGTCGGGTCTGGTCACTGTGAGATATATGAGCTTACCAACCAGATGCCTGTACCGCGAACTATCTGAAAGAGGAGGCGAATCATCTGTCCAGGTTTTGTCCTCCCCAGTTGCCATGGGGCATCAGGCAGGTTTTGCTCCAGTCAATCCTGCCTCTTTTAAAAGATCAAGGGCATACTTACGCTGAGAGAGAACTAAGGAGTCGGGCTTCCGAGAGATTTCGATCCCCAGAAAGTACTTTGGAGAACCCATATCTTTAGTGATCAGATGTTGGCGAAGATGTCGCTTTGTCAGGGCTACCCCTTCCTGGTCATCGCCAGTGAGAAGAATATCATCAACGTACACAGCAAGAACAACCAGCCCAGAAAGAGTTTTGCGAATAAAGAGAGAGTGATCAGCAGAGCTTCGCACAAAACCAACAGCCGCCACAATGCCGCTGAACTTGTCAAACCAAGCTCGAGGACTCTGCTTGAGGCCATAAATTGCCTTCTGCAGCGGGCATACTCGTGTCTCCCCCTGAGCAACATACCCAGGAGGTTGCTCCATATAAACTGCCTCGTGAAGATCACCATAAAGGAAGGCATTCTTGACGTCCAGCTGAGAAATCGGCCAATCCCGATTGACGGCCACAGAGAGAAGAACCCGGATAGTGCTGAGACGATCCACGGGGGAGAAGGTGTCAAAGTAATCAACCTCATAAGTCTGAGTAAAGCCCTTATCAACAAGGCGAGCCTTATACCGATCCACAGTGCCGTCGGGGCCAAATTTGACCACAAATACCCATCGACAGCCAACAACATCTGTGCCGAAAGGAGGCGGAACAAGGGTCCAGGTACACCGTTCAGTGAGAGTAGCAATCTCCTCATCCATGGCAACTTTCCAGTGAGGAATAGTAAGGGCCTCCTGGTAGGAACGGGGGGTGGCAGTGGCCGAGATAGCCAGTGCAAAAGCTCTGCGAGCAGGGGTAAGACGAGCGTAGGAAACAACTGCAGCAAGCGGGTGTTGGGTGCAGGCCCGAACCCCTTTGCGAAGAGCAATCGGGAGATCCAGGTCAGCAGGTGCCTCAGTATCCGGAGTATCCGTGGTGGAGAGAGCTGACCCGGGAGTAGAGAGAGATGGCAGCGGAGTGGAGGGAGAAAGCGGAGTAGAGGGTGGAGATGATGAGGATGGGGAAGACGGTGGAGTGGGTGGAGAGGGCGGAACATCAGTGGGAGCAGAGGGAATGGATGGGTTGGTATGAGAAGGAGGATCAGGAGGAGTAGAAGAGGAAGCGGGAGAGAAGTAAGATGCATTGGCAAAGAAGGTGACATCCGCAGAGACAAATTGCTTGCGGGTAACAGGGTCAAAGCAGCAATATCCTTTCTGAGTGGGAGAGTAGCCCAGAAAGACACATTTGGTGGCACGTGGTGAGAGTTTATCACGGGTGACAGCCGGAGAGTGCACAAAAGCGGTGCACCCAAAGATGTGCAGAGGAAGAGGAAAGGGATCCTTGTCCGGATAAAGAATGGAGAAGGGGGTAGCACCGTGGAGAACTGTGGATGGAAGGCGATTGATGAGATAGCAGGAGAGGAGGACAGCATAGCCCCAATAGGAGCGAGGAACATGCATTTGAGTCATCATAGTGCGAGCGACATCAAGGAGGTCCTGCGGGGAAGAGGTCGCGCGGACTGAGAAGGCCGAGCGAACAGAAGAAAAGAGGAGGCAAGCAGCAGCGACTACAACAAGTCGCAGACCGGGCGAACAGAAACAGGCCGCAACGACTAGGAAGTCGGAGAGGCAAGAAGGAACCAGGAGCGCGGCGACAACGAGACAGGTCGCGGCGACGAATAGCAGCAGGAGAAGAGAACCAAGGAGAAGTAAGCCGCGCGAACAGGGCGGCGGACAGAAGAGAGGGCAAGCCGCAAGACAGGTCGCGGAGAGCGGAAAACAAGCCGCGAGAATCAGAGAGCGCACACAATCAGGAGGAAACGACCGTGTCCTCTGATACCATGTAGAAACCGAACAGAGAACAAACCGAAATGGTTTTAACTGAAACTTTATTATCCGAAAAATGTATCTATTACAAAGGTATGACCTCCCTTATATAGAATGGAGGAGAGATGAGAGAATACAAATAAGAGATGTGGGACTAAAAATTACAAGTAAAGCGGACTATACAAAATAAACCGCACAGGCCGCGCGGTTAGACAGAAGGGCTAACCGCACGGCTACCACAAGAGAAGCAGAGAGGTCGCCTGTGAAGATCGCTAGACCGCCCGGTTTATAAGCCGGCGTGTCAAACCGCCAGACCGCGCGGTCTTCAACCCGCCAAGACAGACCGCCCGGTCACCAACTTCAACACTCGACATTCGTCGAGCGGACGTTTGAGCTTGACATTAGTAGAGCGGAGGTTTGAGCTCGACATTCGTCGAGCGGAGGTTTGAGCTCGGAATTCGTCGAGCGGAGGTTTGAGCTCGGCATTCATCGAACAGAGGTTTGAGCTCGACATTCGTCAAGCGGAGGTTTGGGCTTGGCATTCGTCGAGCGGAGGTGTGAGCTCGGCATTCGTCGAGCAGTGGTTTGAGCTCAGATCAGCGAGCCCCCCAGGAGCTTCCATAGCGATAGTCTTAGACTGGCCAGCCCGCTCTCCTATAGGCGACCCGACATCCAGTACCGCTCCAGTGCGAGCACCGACGGGCCGCGGGGGCCTCGCTCATGCTCGGCGGAGGACAAGAGGAGAGCTGTGAGAGCCAGGTCGCACCCGCCCCCTGGGGGTAGAGAGTAGTGGCGAGCTGACCTCCAGATCCTTGGGGCCTGCCCAGTGGGGCCCAGAGGCAAAATTACCTGGATGCCCTTCCCAGGGGTGCAAATAGCTTGTTAGACATCAGAGTTACGTTGTTGGTAGACCAGGCTGAGTTGTGCATAGCTATTCAAAACAGTGGAGGTTGGCTATTTGCAGGTCGTTTTTAGAAAGCTATAAATAATACCCAAGGGGCACCTCAGAAGGCACGCTTGTCAGTACTCAAATCTTCTAGCGTTTTCTAAGGGAGCCTTAGCTCGGCATTTTGGCTAAGGAGGGGAAGCACTCTAAGATCTTCCGGGTGTGTGGTGGGTCCTCCACGCCGAGCCCTTGGGTCAGTTCTCATGTCTCTTATTGTTTGGCTTGCAGGAGAGAAGTAAGTGTGTGATCACCCCTTCCCCGAGGGTGAACTCCACGAGAGACCGACTTTTCGATTTCAACATTTTGGTGTGGTGAGCATGGACAGTGGTCAGCACAGAAAATCTTCAGCAGGCTCGATGGAAGGAGGAGAAGGACAAGGCTCAGAAAGGTCCGACTCGCCACCCCCACCCCCTCTAGTTACGGTCGGGATGTTCAAAGACTTTAGGCAGGAGGTGCTCAACCTCGTCAAGTTCGCACTCGACGCGCGGGCCGAGTGCTCGACTTCGGCGGTCCCAGTCTTGGCCGCCCCATCTCTAGGCGAGGATGCTCCCGACAGGCGAGCTGGGGAGGAGGTCGCCGAGGAAGGAAGGGGATGCGAGTTCCCCAGGCACGTGCTCTTCCCAGGCTCGGCAAGCAGAGGCTGGTTCGGCAATGCGAGCACGCGAGATCCTCCATCTCACCCGGCAGGGGGAGGCAGTCCCTTCAGCAAGCTGGTTTCCTCCACCCCAGTTTCAGAGGGGTTCAGGGAACCCGAAATATCTTACTACACCGGGAAGGGAGACACGGTCCAGCACGTCCAGTGGTTCGAGGACGTGGTATCGATCTGGCAGATGTCGGATGGCTTCAAGTGCAGGCTCTTCGCCATCACCCTCAAGGAGAAGGCGAGGGAGTGGTTTCACCAGTGCCGACCATCTCCATTTACTGCTTCGAGAACCTGCGCCGGGGGTTCATGTTGAGGTTCACCACCTCCAAGAGGAGGAAGAAGGAGTCGGAGTCCCTGTTCCACATCAAGCAGGGGGTGAACGAGATGTTGGGGAGTTACGTCGACCGGTTCGAGGAGGAGGTCACCAAAGTCCAGGAGATGCCAAGTCATAGCCTGATGATGACCT
Source organism: Platanthera guangdongensis (assembly GCA_039583875.1). NCBI lineage: Eukaryota > Viridiplantae > Streptophyta > Magnoliopsida > Asparagales > Orchidaceae > Platanthera > Platanthera guangdongensis. The sequence goes on from CM077158.1 coordinate 233,981,980, forward strand.
TCACCCTGGGGTTGCAACAGAGTTTCTTCAGGATGGAGCTGAAGAGAGTGCCGCCCCTCTCCTACGAAGAGCTGATGGAGAGGGCGGCGAGAGAAGTCGACGGGGAGGCGTCGAATCCGGAGTTTGCCCGGAAGCTGGCCAGGAGGGCCATAGAGGAGGAGGAGCCAAGGGGTGACAGAGGTCAGGAGGAGAGGAAAGCTGAGTCCCGACAGAGGGAGCAGCGGCAATAGCAGCAGTAGCAACAACCCAGGTGGTGGCGTCAGGAGCCGGACCGTCGGCTGGGCTGGAGGCCCGAGTGGCAGGATCAGTGGCCACAGAGAGGTTACCAGGGAAGGGACAACCGCCAGGGGGGCCAGGATCAGTTACATCCCCGAGGATGGAGGCAGGCCCAGAGACCTCCCCTCCTCGATCAAAATCAGGCTATGACCATAGCCATATGGGAGAGGAGGAGAGCAGCGCGGAGGAGAAGGAGAGAGGTCAGGGTGGAGTTGCCCTATTGCGACTTCCGCCAGGAGAAAGGGCACGCCAAGGCCACGTTCCCGAAGTTCCTCGAGATGAGGGGAAACGAGGAGCGGTGTCAGCAACAGGGCCGCCAGGAGGTGAGGATCGAGAAGGTCCTGCCTTGGGTGGAGGAGGATCAATGTGAAGACCAGGCGGACGTCAGGACCCGGGGAGGGATCAGAGTGATCCATGGGGGGGGATTGAGGCTTCCCGGAATGCGAGCCTCCACACAATGTACCGTCGGAGCGTTGGCTCCACATCCCAGACCCTACCCCAAGAAGAGAAGATTACCTTCTCGAGGAAGGATATGTCAGATCATGAGGATCCCTTCTGTAATGCGCTGGTCATCCAGACGGCCATCGAGAATTTCACTGTCTCTAGGATCCTCATTGATAATGGGAGCTCCGTCAACTTTATCTTCAAGAAGGCATTCGACACGATGAAGGTGGAGGCGAAGAGGGTGCTGGCTTCAGATGGCCCCTTGTTTGGGTTCTCGGGGGAGAGGAAGTAGGTAGAAGGAGGAGTGGGGCTCCACGTCACTCTGGGGGGTGTTGAAGCCAAAATTGACTTCTGTGGAGTTCAGGGTCCCAAAAGAGGGGCGACCTCACACCTACTACACTCGGGGGAACATCACAGACCAAAGACTTGGGAAACTAGGAACAAACCCTCGGCTCTAGCGTGGAGGTCCCACCATACACCCGGAAGGTCATAAGAGCACTTCCCCTCCCTTACCAATGGCTGAGCTGGGTACCTTGGAGAGCTCTCTCACTTAATCAAGCAGAAGACTAAGGAGGAGGAAGCCCAAAAAAACTCCCCTCCAAAGGTAACCAAGGGGGTCTATTTATAGTTTTTCCAAGTCTAGGGACCAAAATGTCGCAAATACCCCGAGGACAAAAAGACCTTGGGCCAATAGAAAACATCCACACTGGGGGGTAAAGAAGTAATTCCACCCAGAGGGTATAACGGTAAAAGCATGGCCAAAAGAGGTCCAAGGGCGGGAGGAGCCATACCCCCATCTCCCCGGGCACTCGAGACGAGCAGGTGACCCCCCGTCGAAGAGCTACCCGCCCGGGACGGGAGCCTGGTCGTAGGCCTCTCTCGCCCCCGTGAGCTAGCCGCCCGGGGCGAGAGCCTGGCCGCAGGCCGCTCTCACCCCCGCGAGCCTGGCCGCAGTCCGCTCTCACCCCCGCGAGCTAGCCGCCCGGGGCGAGAGCCTGGCTGCAGGCCGCTCTCGCCCCAGCGAGCTGACCGCCCGGGGCGAGGGCCTGGCCTCAGGCCGCTCTCGCCCCCGCAAGCTAGCTGCCCGGGGCGAGAGCCTGGCCGCAGGACGCTCTCGCCCCCGCGAGCTGACCGCCCGGGGCGAGAGCCTGGCCGCAGGCTGCTCTCGCCCTCGCGAGCTAGCCGCCCGGGACGAGAGCCTGGTAGCAGGCCGCTCTCGCCCCCGCGAGCTGACCGCCCGGGGCGAGAGTGCAGGGGTAGGGGTTCTGGCCTCCAGTCGGTCCTGTTGTTCCCACCTCGCACCTATCAGGCCGGGGCGGGTGTCAGCCAACTTGTCGCACCCGCCCCCCCAAAAAGGGGCCACTGGGGGTGGCAGATTTTTCCTCCCCCTAGTAGTATATTACAAGGGCTAGGACTAAATTGGCCACCAAGAGTGCAAAAGTTCTCCAAAAGCTTAAAAACTCATAGCTGGTCCTGCGCCTGCCGGGAGGATCCCCACTCTGCGAATACGGGGTTGTACAGGGGGGGGGGGGCAGTCCCGGAACTGTCGATTTGTCATCATGGACGCCCCCAATAGCTATAACGCCATCTTCGGAAGGCCCCTCATCAGCGCCTTCCACTGCGTCCCCTCTTCCTTCCACCAATGCCTGAAATTCAACGCCGAGGTGATCCAGGTCTGGGTTCAGGGTGACCCCAAAGTAGCAAGGGAGTGCTACGTCATCGCGATGAACTCTATCTTCTGGCAGGAGGGGGCCGAGGAGATGAGGAGGAGGATGGAAGAAGCGGAGCAGGGGGCCGGAGGAGAAGAGATGGAGGTGGAGAGCGGCACTGAGGAGGTGTCAGGAGGAGCCCGGGAGGAGGCGGCCGAGGGAATGGCCATGGAAGGAGCGGTGGAAGATGAAAAGGCCCAAGTCTCGGGGTAAAGGGACGCCGAAGAATGGGGGAAGCCGTCCAGGCTAGAGGCTGCGGAAGAAGTGGTGGAGATGGAGGTTCTCACCCTTGAAGGCAAGGTGGAGAAGGTTCGCATCAGCGGGGGGCTAACCCCAAAGGCTCAGGGCAGGATGTTGGCATGCATCCAGAAGAACGTGGACATCTTCGCATGGAGCGCAGCGGAGATGTCGGGGATTGACTCGAACGTGGCTTGCCACCTCCTCAACCTGGACCCGGGAGCTCGCCCCATCCAGCAGAAGAAGAGGTCAACCGCAGACAAGCTGGTCGAACCCATCAGGGAGGAGGTGGAGAAACTCCTCAAAGCCGGCTTCGCTTCTAAAATACAGTACCCCGGGTGGGTCTCCAATGTAGTTATGGTTAAAAAAGGAGACGACCTGTGGCGTATGTGTGTTGATTTTTTTTGCTTAATAAATCATGCCCTAAGGACTGTTATCCCTTGCCTCGAATCGGCGCGCTGGTTGACTCAGCCGTCAGTTTTCCTGTAATGAGCTTCTTAGATGCATTTTCAGATTACCACCAGATCAGGATGCACCCCCCGAACATCAAGGATGTCTCGTTCATCACAGGATATGGGTGCTACTGCTACAAGATGATGCCCTTTAGGCTGAAGAATGCAGGGGTGACATATCAGAATATGATGGACAGGGTCTTCCAGGAACAGAAGGGGAGGAACCTGAAGGTGTACGTAGATGACCTCATGATCAAGAGTCGAGATGTGGACTCTCACCTCCAGGACTTAGAGGAAACCTTTGCTACCCTGCGCAAATATAAGATTTGGTTGAATCCCCTGAAGTGCATTTTCGGGGCCAGCAGGGGGAAGTTCTAGGGACATCTCCTCACCCCCGCGGGGGTCGAGCCAAATCCCGACAAGGTCAAAGCCATCATGGAACTTGGGTCACCTCAGAATGCTAAAGAGGTGCAGTGGTTGACAGGGAGGCTAGCAAGATTGAGCAGGTTCCTCTCCCTGGCCGAGGAGAAGTACTCCCCCTTCTTCAAGACGTTGAGGGGGGGGGGGGCAAAAGTTCGAATGGACGAACGAGTGCGAGGAGGCATTCCAGGCCATGAAGAGGCAGTTGACCCAGGCTCCGCTGTTCCAAGGGGCGAAGGAAGGGGAAGACCTATATTTGTATCTCGGGGTCGGGGCAGCGGCCCTGAGCTCCGTCCTGGTTCGAGAAGAAGGGAAGAGACAACTCCCAATATACTACGTGAACCGGGTCCTCAGAAAGGCCGAACATCGATATCCAATCTTGGAGAAGCTGGTCTTCGCTCTGATCATCTCGGACCGGAGGCTTCGACCATACTTCCAGGCACACTCCATCCGAGAGGTGACTGTCCATCCCCTCCGTAACATCTTTATGGTGGTGGAGAATTTTGGCAGGCTAGCCAAATGGTCGGTGGAGCTGAGTGAGTTCGACGTCTCCTTCGTCCCCCGCCTCTCGATCAAGGCCCAAGCAATGGCCTACTTTTTGGCCGACTATGTGATCGAGGTGGTAGAGGAAGAGCTCACTCGTCCGACCTCGTGGAAGGTGAAGGTAGACGGTTCCTCGGGGAGACATTCCTTGGGGTGGGAGTAATCTTGGAAAGTGCCCAGGGGACGAGGATTGAGCAAATAGTGGTGGTGCACTTCCCCATCACTAACAACCAGGCCGAATACGATGTTGTAATAGCAGGGCTACACCTGGCCGGGGAGATGTGGGTGCACGACTTGGAGGTCCTCACTGACTCCATGATGGTGGATTCCCAAATTAATGGGGAGTTCGAGGCGAGAGAGCCTACCCTTCGGCCGTACTTAGTAAAAATAAAGGGGGTCATCAGCACGTTTCAAACTTTCTCCATCCGACACGTGCCCCAGGAGGATAACGAGTGGGTCGATCAGCTGGCAAAGCACGGTACCCGGGTAGGGGGTACCATCACTGATTAATTTCGCCCTTCCATCGAAGAGGGAGAGTTGATGGAGGTGGATCAACACTCCTCGTGGAAGGATCCGTTCACGACCTTCCTTTCCACTGGGGAATGCAGAGGATCTTGGAAGAAGTCCACTCCGGGGAATGCGGAAGCCATTCCGGGAACCGGACCCTGGAAGGGAGGATTGTTAGGCAAGGATACTTCTGGCGTACCCTGGGCAGCGATGCTGCGGAATTCACAAAGGGGTGCCGCAAATGCCAGTTGTTTGCCCCCTCCAACTACAACCGGCTCAGCGCCTCAAGAGCATCACGTCCCCCTGGCCTTTTTGCGATTTGGGGGATGGACTTGGTTGGACCATTCCCCCAGGCCAGCGGGCAGAGGAGGTTCCTGCTAGTAATGATTGACTATTTCTCTAAGTGGCTGGAGGTGAAGGCGCTGGCCAAGGTGACTTCTCAGGTCATTAGAAATTTTGTTTGGGGGGAGATCATCTGCCGCCATGGGTTTCCACAGGCCATCGTCATAGACAATGGGCCTCAGTTCGCTAGCTAGAATTCACTAGCTTCTGCGAGCAGCTCAGAATTGACCTCAAATTTGCCTCGGTCCACCACCCCAGGAGCAACGGGCAGATGGAGGCGACGAATAAGGTTATTGTGAACCTCCTGAAGAAGAAAGTTGAAAACTTGAAAGGGAGCTGGGTGGAGCAGCTTCCCTCGGTCCTCTGGTCCCTGAGGACCACCCCCAACACAGCCACAGTGGGTCCCCCTTCAAGCTCTCCCACGGCTGTGAAGCAGTGCTCGCCATAGAATTTGAAGTACAAACACCTCGGGTGGTCGTGACGGAAGAAGGCAGGGAAGAATGGTCGGCTGAAAACAAGGAAGAGCTGCGGCTCTCCCTCGACATGGTGGAGGAGTTGCGTGACCTCTCCGCCATCCGATAGGAGGAGGTGAAGAGGAGGATGGTTAAATACTTTGACAAGCACGTCAGAGTCAAACAATTCGCGGAGAGGGACTTGATCTTGAAGAATATAGATGCAGCAGGAAGATCCGCAGCTGTGGGAAGCTCAACCCCAACTGGGAGGGTCCATAAATTGTGAAGGAAACACTGAAATCAGGAGGGTATCACCTCCAGAATGTGAAGGGCGAGACCCTGAGTCTCACCTGGAGTGGTGATGACCTAAAGCGCGTTTACCCATAAGATATGTAAGTGGAGTCTTTTTTTCCAATGAAGCTTCTTCATATGCCAAGTCTCTTGCAATGATTCATATGAGTAGGTGAAAATTCCACTTAGCAGACCCCGAGCAGATCCTGCTGCCAGGCTCTCACCTAGCTGGCAGGGCTGGATGTCCCTCGATGTTGTCTAACCACACCCAGATCAGATCCCGCTGCCAGGCTCTCACCTAGCTGGCAGGGCTGGATGTCACTCGTGTGTGTCAGCTCAAACCCCGAACATATCCCTCTTCCAGGCTCTCACCTAGCTGGCAGGGCTGGATGTCACTCGATGGAGTCTGCCCAGACCCCGAATAGATCCCGCTGCCAGGCTCTCACCTAGCTGGCAAGGCTGGATGTCACTCGTGTGTGTCAACTTAGACCCCGAGCAGATCCCGTTATTAGGCTCTCACCTAGCTGGCAGGGCTGGATGTCACTCGTGTGGGTCAACTTAGACCCCGAGCGGATCCCGCTGCCAGGCTCTCATCTAGCTGGCAGGGTTGGATGTCACTCGATGTTGTCTACCCAGACCCCGAGCAGATCCCGCTGTCAGGCTCTCACCTAGCTGGCAGGGCTGGATGTCACTCGTGTGTGTCAACTTAGACCCCGAGCAGATCCCTCTGCCAGGCTCTCATCTAGCTGTCAGGGCTGGATGTCACTCGATGGTGTCTACCCAGACCCCGAGCAGATCCCGCTGCCATGCTCTCACCTAGCTAGCAGGGCTGGATGTCACTCGTGTGTGTCAACTCAGAACCCGAGCAGATCCCGTTGTCAGGATCTCACCTAGCTGGCAGGGCTGGATGTCACTCGATGGTGTCTACCCAGACCCGTGCAGATCCTGCAGCCAGACTCTCACCTAGCTGGCAGAGATGGATGTCACTAGATGGCGTCTACCCAGACTCCGAGCAGATCCCGCTGTCAGGCTCTCACCTAGCTGGCAGGGCTGGATGTCACTTGCGTGTGTCAACCCAGACCCCGAGCAGATCCCACTGTCAGGCTCTCACCTAGCTGGCAGGGCTGGATGTCACTCGTGTGTGTCAACTTAGACCCCGATCAGATCCCACTGTTAGGCTCTCACCTAGCTGGCAGAGCTAGATATCACTCGTGTGTGTCAACCCAGACCCCGAGCAGATCCCGCTGTCAGGCTCTAACCTAGCTGGCAGGGCTGGATGTCACTCGATAACGTCAACTCAGACCCCGAGCAAATCCTGCTGCCAGGCCCTCATCTAGCTGAAAGGGCTGGATGTCACTCGTAGGAGTCTACTCAGCTCCTAACTAGCCGACAAGATAGGTCGTGATGAACAAAGCGATGTTGGAAGTCGGGGGACCCAGACATCTGAATGGCCTAGAAAGAAGTCACATGGCTAACAAGATTTGACCAATATAATCATCCAGCACCCCAGATAACGGACAAGGCGGCAAGAACCCATGCCACGTCGCATGAGGGTCAGCTCGCGCGGAACCCGGCGGCCTGGGTACGAGCCGAGTAAGCTCACCTCTCCTAGTGAGCGAGCGACACAGAGGACCTGGGCTAAGGAGGCGGGTCGCCGCTCGCTGGCCGGCTAATTAAGTCCCATACGCTTCCCAAACTAAGTCCTTAGTGGGCTCGCGACTTCGCCAACATGACGCGTGAAAGATATGGTACCTAAACACCTAGAGGGGGGGGGGGGTGAATAGGTGACCTAAACCTTTTTAACTTTTGTTTGGCAGCACAACAGTTTTTCACAGATTATTACAGTTAACAGCAATTACAGAAATCACACAGTAAAGCCACAACACAGCACAGCACAGCAGACACACTAATTTTATAGTGGTTCCCCAATCTTTGGGTACATCCACTTTCCCCCTTCGCCTATCTAGCAGTGTACTAGATTCGGCCAAACTTCTCCACTAGCTCAGAACCCAACAAGGTTCCTACCTCAGGCCCAAAGCCTTACACTCAGCCAAAAGGCCTACACTCAGCCACCCAGGCCTACACTCAGCCAATCAAAGGCCTACACTCAGAGTTCTTCAACTCCTACACTCAGGCACCAAGCCCTACCCTCAGCCTTTATAAAATAGGCTTACAATCACTCAGATCCAATGGATCTTACAAGTTATAATAGAAATTATAAATGCTAACTCTACAACCCAGAAAAGATGAGAGGAGTTGAGAGTTTCTTGAAGAGTTCTTGGAAGAACTCAGCTTGATCCAAACTGACTTAGCTTTCTTCAAAGCTTCTTGAGTAGAACTGAATTAGTCTGAATCTTCTGCAGTTGATCCTTGATCTCTGCTTCTTGAAATCCAGATGACTCTGAATTCTTCTTTTCAGCCTTAGTTCCAAAGACTGAATCCTTGGTTGGAGCTCTCTCTCTCCAACTACTTAGATCTGCAGTTGGACTGCCTGATCTTCTTGTGTTGATCTTCTGTGTATCACTTCTTGATTAAGTCTGATCAACTACTTCAATTATTATCACACCATGTAATGATTGTGAACTTCTTAACAACTACTCCTTTTTCACTTTAAACTGTGAGTGCCTATTTATAGGCTTCCTTTATGGTAACCGGCTGATCCGGTTTATAACAGACTTTTGACTTCTCTGACAGTTGCTGTAGACCGGCTGGATTGGCAGCTGTCATGTCAACCAGTCACTTCTTGAAATTCTGCTAACTGTCAGTTAGTGTCGAGACTTTCTGTTCTTAAGTGTCGACACTTATAGACCAAGTGTCGACACATGTTGTGTAAGTGTCGACACAAGTCTACAAGGTGTCGACACAATTCCTTGTATGTCTCGACACAGTTTCTTCTGCATGTGTCGACACTAAAATTGAGTGTCGACACAAGTACTTGTACTTCATTCTTTATCTGTTATTCTTCTAAGTGTCGACACATCTCCTTTGTGTCGACACATGTTCATGTGTAGAAACTGTCAAGTGTCGACACTGCTTCTTGGTGTCGACACAAGTCTTCATTCTTGATTCTTCAGCTGAGTGTCGACACATTCCCTTAGTGTCGACACTTATACTTAGAATATTTTTTACAATTTCCTGTTCTTTGCTAAGTGTCGACACAGCTCCTTGTGTCGACACTTTCTTCAAGTGTTGAGTCTTCTGGTTATGTGTCGACACATTGTGCTGAGTGTCGACACATTCTTTAAGTGTTGACTTCTTTGAGTGTGTGTCGACACATTGTGCTGAGTGTCGACACATTCTTCATGTGTTGACTCTGCTGAATGAGTGTCGACACATTGTGTTGAGTGTCGACACTTGTACTTAGTCTCTGCAGAATTATGCTGAGTGTCGACACAACTCCAAGTGTCGACACTTTCTGGTGTTGACTTAGCTCTTCAAGGTGTCGACACTTCTGCTAAGTGTCGACACAACTTTTCTGCATCCTTCTATACTGAGTGTCGACACAGCGCCAAGTGTCGACACTTTCTGACTGGTGTCGACTCTTCTTCCCAGGTGTCGACACAATGACTCCAAGTGTCGACACTGCATGTCTGGGTGTCGACACAAGCTTTCTCAAGTGTCGACACTTTGCCTCTGGGTGTCGACACATGGACTTAGAAATTTTCAGCTCCAGTCCAGTGTATATCTAACCTGCACAAGTAACTCAAACAAACATCAAATACATTCTGATGTATATCATTGAGTTAGGTGAGACTTCTTCAAATCAGGTACATTTGACCAATGTACCCAACAATCTCCCCCTATTTGGATAAGTCATAACCCTTAGTCAATGATATACACCACTCATAATTTACAATTACAAAATGATGTAAAACATATAAATGACAACAGGGTAAACTTGAACATGTAATAAAGCACACATGTATACTTATAAAAACATTGCAGAACAATTAAGAAACACACATATTTCAGAACATTCATACTATATTTAATATACTGTTCCAATAATGTTCCTTATACATTTTCAATGAAGTATTACAATGTTTTTCACTTAATCAGATTACAACAAGCATCAAGTTAATTCCTAATCTAGTGCTGATCAGGTTCTTTAATAACAATGCCTTTTCCAGCTTTAACTTGAGCTTTCACAGCAGCAGCAGCAGCAGGCTCAGCTTCAGCAGTCTTCTTCCCTTTTAGATCTTTCTTCTTCTGTTCTTCAGCCTTGATCTTTTGCCTTTCAAAATAATGATAAGGCTTATGAAAGTACTTGCTAGGCTCCACAGCTGTGGGAGGTAGCTTTCCTAACTTGGCCTTCCTTCTATGTTGGACAATGGCTTCTTGCCTACTTTCATGCTTTCTCCATTCAGCCTCTGAGAACCACTTGTTCCTCTCATGGGCATTGTCCTTGGCTGCTTTCCAGGCTGTAAGAATTATGTTCCTAGAAGTAGGGCTCCAGTGTTCAAAATCTGGCTTTTGCTCAGCAATTTCCCTAAACTTCTTCTTTGACAGCCTAGTTTCTTCTTCCTTGTCCAAAGCCTCTTGCATTGCAGCTGTGATAGGTTGAACAACCTTTTCCAAAATAACATTTGGCTTGCCAGCAAGTGGACTATACATAGTGCTTATATCTGCATGAATCATTTCAAAGTCTGGAGGTGGATAGATTACATCAGCCACTGCTTGTTGCTCACCTCCAAGATATGTTCCTTGAATACCAGATTCAGCCACTTCATTGTCATCACACAGGGGAGGATATCCAAGTGTAGCCCTGATTGAATTTGAAATCCATTTTGCATGCTCAGAACTGGCCTTGACTAACACTCTCTCCCCCTTTATGACTTCTTGAGCCATATGATCCCTTACATCATCTTTCTGAAATCTGATTGGCTATCCAAATATCTTATGCCCTCTTTAAAGAAAGGTCTAAGCTTTGTAAGCTGTTCTGATATGACCTTCTGGGAATCTTGTATGGCATTCTTTACAGCAGCAATCTCTGCTTGAAATAACTTATCAAAATCAGCTTTGGCAGCAGCAGAGGAAGTTGAAGGTTCATCTGACTTATTCTTGATTTCAGTGACTATTGCATTGTGAGATGCAGTCAAGTTATCATTCATCCTCAACTGATTCTCCAGCACATAGCCTTGTTTGACTGCTATATCATCCACTTTCTCTTTAATAGTTTCTTGATGTTTAGCCAGATATACCACAGCATGAGCCCCCTTTGTAAAACAATCAGTCATCTCCTTTTTATTAAGGTTCATTTCAAACCTTATGGACTTGATTTCCTGGCCCAGATCAGATTGTAGAGCTTTGTGTCCTTCATCCACATATGTTTCCAAAGCCTTTCTTTGTTCATCCATCTTGATTTGCAAGGCAAGCAATAGAGAACTATAATCAGTGGATGGAGCTTGTTGAACTAATGAATGTTGAGCAATAGTTTGAAGAGCCTTCTTATAGCTCTGGCTCCTTCTCTTGAATACAAAGAACTTCTTTTTCTGAGCTTGCTCAGCTTCATCATCTTCAGATTCAGATGTACTTGCTATATCCACCCTATCCTTAGGGCTGGATGGTTTTTCAGTATGCACATCTTGTGCCTTCTCAGAATCTAGCCTGATAGGCTCTTCTTGAATATCCAAAGTCTCCCCCTCAGCAACAGCATCCTTCACTGCATCAGCAGCAGTCTTTTCCATATCAAAATCTTCTTGATCTAAGTTCAAAAAGAGATCTTCCATTGTATATTCTGCTGGAGACTGTGCAGGAGATGTACTTGGTTCTTCTACCACTGTATCAGGTATCACAACAGATGTGTCTGGAAGAACAACATCTGGTTCTTGGTTTGCTGGCTGAGTTGGCTGAGGGACATCAGACAATTCAGAATCTATTATAGAAAAATTGAAAGTTTTAAGGTCAACAAGTACCTCTTGAATGAGGAGGGTGGCTTGTTCACTCTCCAGTGTAGATGGTACTGCTACACCTGGAAGCTCCCCCTGAATGTCAGCTGCCTCCTGAGGAGCAGGTGTCTTCTCTGCAGTCACATCAACTGGACTTTCAGGAGTGAAGACCACATGTTCTTCACTGCCTGAGCTGCTGGAGGTCTCTTGAGGCACAGCAGCTGTCTTCCTCTTCTTCCTGGGAGGAGAGTCTCTCTTAGAAGCTTGTTTCTCAGGGGTGGCCAAGTCCTTTGACACCAGCACCCTTTCCCATCTTGAGAATATCCTGGAGTCCATTCTCCTCATATGATTGATCTTTGTTCCTGCTGCAGAGCTCATTACCTCTGGAATTGATCCAGCCAGGTAGAGACTTATTATCCTGCCCAGATTGGGCTTCTTCAGGCTTTCTTTAACTTTCTCATAAACCACCATTGACCAATCTGTCTTCAGAGTGAAGATGATCCTGGTCATGATTTCAAACATGGAGGCAGACACCCTGTCATGCCCTCCTGGTTTGCACAGGATTACCTTGCCCACTACTTCAGACAAGAACTTGCCTTGATTGTTCATCCCCTTCCTGTTGAAGACTGATCCCACCTTCATTTTTGGATCCAGGCCACACCAAGTAAGAGCTTCCCTGGTCTTGGAAGCAGTTACCTCCTCTTCTTCTTGAATCTTAGGTAGCTGAAGTACCTTTCTTAAAGACTTGGGGGATAGTTTGACTTTGGTGCCATGCACCCTGGACTTAATCCTGAAGCCTGAGTCATCTATGGACGCACCAGAAAGGAATTCAATGACTTCCTTCTTCCAGATTTTCGTTGGTTCTGAAACCAAGAACTCCAATCCTGAATTGGCAATTAGGGTTATCACTGATTTGAATTCTGATCACTGTCGTCGAAGGCGCCTCGCACGAGCTCATAGCCCTCGTTGACGTTCTCTTCCAGCTTGGGAGCCATTAGGTTTTGAGAATTAGTCTTGAGATAAGAGAAATGTCGACACAAGAGTTTAGGTCTCGAAACTTTGAAAGCGTGTCGACAATCAAAGACAGAACCCTATTTATACCTTTCCTGTTTGAAGACGAACAGGCGGGATGAATTTCTAATGATGTGTCGACACTGTCAATAAGTGTCGACACTGACTTATAATGTCTCGACACTCATGTGTCGACACAAAATTTAGTCAACAGATTTTATGTGTCGACACTTGGTTAAGTGTCGACACCACTATACTCGACATGTGTCGAGACTTTACTTAGAAAAATTCTGAGTAAAACTTAAGTGTCGACACTTTATTGATGTGTCGACACCTACTCGACATGTGTCGACACTAACATTCTGAAGTGTCGACACTAAGCTTCCTAGATGTGTCGACACCATTTTTCTGAAGTGTCGACACTTACTATTCTGTGTCGACATAGACTTGTCTATGTGTCGACACCTTTTTACTTAGCCAATTTTTGTTCTGTATACTTAGTCTAAGTTTATCATACCTAGTTCAATTTTGAACCTATTAAACTTAACTTCTTCTAAGGGCTTAGTGAACATATCAGCTATCTGATTATCTGTTTTAACATATTCAAGTGCAATATCATTTCTTTCTACATGCTCCCTAAGAAAGTGATATTTTATCTCAATATGTTTAGTTCTACTATGTGATACAGGGTTATTAGCTATGGAAATAGCACTAGTAGAATCACAATAAAGTGGAGTTCTACTTACCTGACATCCATAGTCTTCTAGCTGATGTTGAATCCACAGAAGTTGAGCACAGCAACTTCCTGCAGCTATATATCTGACTCAGCTGTGGAGATGGCCACACTGGTTTGCTTCTTACTACTCCATGAAATGAGTCTTCCACCTAGGAATTGACAGGATCCAGTTGTGCTTTTCTATCTTCTTTGCATCCTGCAAAGTCTGCATCTGAATAGCCTGTTAGATCAAAATCTCCATTCCTAGGGTACCAGAGGCCTAGATAAGGTGTGCCCTTTAGATATCTCAAGATTCTCTTGACTGCAGTCAAGTGAGATTCTTTGGGGCAGGCTTGATACCTGGCACAAACACATGTAGCATACATAATGTCAGGCCTACTTGCAGTCAAGTATAGTAGGGAGCCAACTATCCCTCTATACAAGGTTTCATCTACAGGTTTCCCTGCATCATCCTTGCTTAGAGACATACTTGACCCCATAGGAGTCTTCATGGTACTGGAGGAATCCATACCATATTTCCTTATGAGTTCTAGGGTGAACTTAGACTGACATATGGACAACCACTTTCAGTCTGTTTAACTTGGAGACCCAAGAAAAACTTCAGCTCTCCCATACTACTCATTTCAAATTGACTTTGCATAAGCTTTGCAAACTTTTTGCAAAGGCTACTTTCAGTAGACCCAAATATAATGTCATCTACATATATTTGGACAAGTATTACTTTGCCTCTAGATTCCCTAAGGAATAGAGTCTTATCTATTTTCCCCCTTGTGAACTTGTTCTCAATGAGGAAACTAGATAGGGTTTCATACCAAGCTCTAGGAGCTTGCTTTAACCCATACAATGCTTTCCTAAGTCTATAGACATAATGTGGAAAAGTAGGATCAACAAAACCTGAAGGCTGCTCCACATATACTTCTTCTTTTAAATTACCATTAAGGAATGCTGACTTCACATCCATTTGGTATACTTTGAATCCTTGGTAGGTTGCATAGGCCAAGAACATCCTTATGGCTTCCAGTCTGGCTACTGGAGCAAAGGTTTGATCAAAATCAATACCTTCTTCTTGCCTATATCCTTTTGCAACCAATCTTGCCTTATTCTTAATGATGACTCCTTGTTCATCTAACTTGTTTCTGTAGATCCACTTTGTTCCTATCACATTGTGATCTTTAGGCTTAGGAACTAAGTCCCAAACCTTGCACCTCTTGAACTGGTTTAGCTCTTCCTGCATAGCTTCAGTCCACTGTGGATCTTGTATAGCTTCTTCAAATTTCTTTGGTTCTATTTGAGACAGAAAACTTGAATATATTGCAGCATTCTGATTTCTGCTCCTTGTCTGAACACCTTGTCTTGGATCTCCAATGATCAGCTCCACTGGATGATCTCTTAGATGCCTGTTGGCTGGAGGCATCCTTACTTCTGGTTGTACTTCTTCAGCATCTTCATCATGCTGAGTTCCTTGAACTTCTTCAGCTCCTGGTACATGTAGTTCTCCCCCTGGACATAAGCCATCTTCTTCTACTTGCTGTCTTGCAGCAGGTACATCTTCTATGGTAGCTTGTCCATCTTCTTAGAAAGACCTGTGGGGCTGCACACACTACTAGACAACTCATTGTTAATAAGAAGTGTCTCATCAAAAACTACATGCACAGACTCCTCTACAACTTGTGTAGTCAAGTTGTAGACTCTATAAGACTTACTATTACTGCTGTACCCAACAAACACTCCCTCTTGGGATTTGGCAGCAAACTTAGTTAAGTAAGTCTTCCCATTGTTAAGTATGAAGCATTTACAACCAAAAATCCTGAAATAGGATAGATTTGGTTTCCTGCCTTTCACTACTTCATAGGGGGTCTTGTTTAACCTTTTAGTGATGGTAGCCCTATTTATCACATGGCATGCAGTGTTTACTGCTTCAGCCCAGAAATATTCTGGCAGTGATGAATCACTTAATAGAGTCTACCAGCTTCTATCAAGGTTCTATTTTTCCTTTCAGCAATGCCATTTTGCTGAGGTGTTCTAGGTGAAGAGAATTCTTGAAATATCCCATAGTCTTCACATAGTTTTGTCATGCTTTCAGATTGAAACTCTGTACCATGGTCACTTCTAATTTTGACCACTGTACAGTTCAATTCATTCTGAATTTGCTTAACAAAACTGTGGAAGACACTAGGTGTTTCAGATTTCTGCTTTAAGAAGAACACCCAGGAAAACCTTGAGTAGTCATCAACAACTACAAAGGTGTAGACCTTCCTACCTAAGCTGTGAACTGGCATTGGACCAAATAGATCCATATGCAAGAGGTATAAACACCTCACAGCATCCTTGTTGTCAATGCTTCTAAAGGTGGATTTAGTCTGCTTGCCCTTTTGACAAGCTGAGCAAATGCCATCTTTGACACACTTAACTTGAGGACCATTCCTCACTAACTCTTTACTAAAGAGTTTGCCAATAGTCTTGTAATTAAGATGAGCAAGCCTCTTGTGCCACTTGACACATTGAGAGACTGTCTCATCAGCTACAAGACAAACTGGAGAACTATTGTTCTCAACCATAATGTCTAAACAATAGACATTTCTCTTCCTATAACCTGTCAAAATGATCTCTTTGATCACTTGACCTCTTGATATGACAACCATTTTTAACAAATGAGATGTCATACCCTACATCACTTAATTGACTTATACTAATGAGGTTATGTTTCAACCCTTTAACATAAGCCACTTGAGTAATGGTAACAAGGTTAGAGAAATGTTACCAAACCCTTTGATGATTCCTTTTTCAGAACCACCAAAGGTCACCTTTGGACCATTTTTGATTGGAGTGTAGTCCTTCAGTAGTCCCCTAGTTCCAGTCATGTGTCTGGAACATCCACTATCCAAGTACCATGTAGGGGTATGGCCACTTGGATTCTCCTGCAAAACAAATTAATGAACCTTAGAACCCAAAGTAAACTTGGGTCCTTGGTGATTGTTAGTTTGCAATTGACATAGCTACCTGCTGTCTTTCCAACAGGTAACTTGCTACTCAACTTGGCACTGGCATTGTGCCAACAATCCAAGCAAAGTGGCCAACCTTGCCACAGCACCAACATTCAAATTTGTTGTACCTTTGCTTAGGTACATACTTGGCTGTCTTAACTACAGCAGTCTTGTTGAATGTTGGGGCTTTGCCCTTGGACTTGGACTGATTCTGAACAGTCCTAGCTGGATTAACAAAACCCAGTCCAGTCTTTCCTTTATGATGAACAAATTCATCAATCAAGGGTAGCACTGATTTAGGTTTTGAAAACCTAGCTACTAGCTCTTTCTCCTTCTGAAGATTATCTCCAGTTTCTTAATTTGATCATTCTTAAATGTAATGTACCCATCTGAATCACAGTAATGTGTTTCAGCCTGGCCACTTCATTCAGTTTTTGATCATAATTCTTCTCATAATCTATTGCAGCTGCCTTGAGATCAGCAATTTCCTTAGCCAAATTTTTGGCTAGGTCTTGCTTTTCTTATAGGCTTGCAATAGTACTTGATATTCATCTAGGAGTTGATGAATATCTCCCTCAGACTCAGATATATTCTCAATCACTTGATGAAGAATACTCTGACTCTGAACTAGAACTTGAATCAAGAACTTTGAGTTAAACCTTGTACCTGACTGGGTCTGGCTCTCCAGGTTTTTTTGGTACTTTCAGTCAAAGCCATCAGTCCTTGTCTTTGACAGTCTTCTTGCTCATGATATTATTCCATGATCTGCATGAACTCTTCTTCTTCTTCAGCAGATAGCCCAATATAGGCTTCAGCATCTTCATT
>CM077158.1:233999596-234172375 GCA_039583875.1 Platanthera guangdongensis
CCGCCGCCTCCGCCCATCGGCCGCCGCTCGCCAAGGAGGCCAGGCTCGCATGCCGCCAGACCTCCCTAGCCTTCTCGCCCTTAAGCCTCCCTGCCTTTTCGCCACCGCTCTTGCCAGCCCTCGCCAGGCCGCCGGGGGGGGGGGGGGATTACCCCTTTACCCCCCGGCGTACCTGTTTTCTATTTGGCCCAGGTGTATTGGGCGTAAGGATATTTGGTCATTTTTGGCCCAGGGATTTGGAAAACTATAAATAGACCCCCTTGGGTGCCTTGGAGAGGATATCTTTTTTGGGCTTCCTCCTCCTTAGTTCCTCCTTGGTAGCGAAAAGAGGGCTCCTCCAAGGTACCCTAGCTCGAGCATTGGCTAGGGAGGGGAAGAGCTCAGGTAGCCTTCCGGGTGTGAGGTGGGACCTCCGCGTTAGAGCCGAGGGTCTGTTCCTAGTTTCCGAAGCCTTCGGTCCGTGACGTTCCTCCGAGTGTAGTAGGTGTGAGGTCACCCCTTTCTAGGGACCCCGAACTCCACAGAGACCAGGTTTCTGGTTTCAACATTTTGGTGCGGTGAGCGTGGAGAGTGACCAAACAGAAGAAGATCTCGGGAGAGTGTCATGACGGAGGTCAAGGAAGTAGTGACGATCTCGGCGAGCTCCCCAACCCAGGACCCTTTGTAGGGAGGCAAGAGTTCATGGCCTCCATCCAGGGCATCATGGAGATGCTGCGAAGCATTGCTCCTCAGGGTGGCAGCTCCACCCCGACCCCCCAAGAGCTAGCTCCCCCCCTCGACGAGTCGACTCCCAGGGGTCTAGGCGAGATGACCCCAGGAGGGGGAGAAGGAAGTGCACCAGGAAGAAGACCAGGGAAGGAGAGAATGGGAGATGGGGTCGGGCGAGACCTCACCGGCCGGGAGCTATTCTCCAGCCCGGCGAGTGCCAACCTCCCAGGCGAGCAGGTCGCGCGAGTGGAGGTGGCGAGACCACCCCTTAGGGGGTCACCCTTCAGCGAGCTGATCATCTCAGCTCCCGTTCCCGAGGGGTTCAGAGAGCCAGACATGGCTTACTATACGGGGAAGGATGACCCCGTCCAGCATCTGCAGTGGTTCGAGGATGCCGTCTCCATCAGACCGATGACGGATGCCTTCAAGTGTCGCCTCTTTGCGATCACGCTGAAGGAGAAGGCAAGGGACTGGTTCCATCAACTCCCTCAGAGGTCGATCTATGGGTTCGAGGACTTGAGTCGAAGCTTCCAGCTCCGCTTCTCCACCTCCAAGAAGCGGAAGAGGAGTCCTAAGTCCATCTTCGTGATAAGGCAGGGGGCCGAGGAGTCGCTGGCCCGCTACGTAGACAGGTTCCAAGAGGAGATCTTGGAGGTCCAGGAGATGCCAGGGTATGCTCTCCAGATGGCTTTCACCGTTGGGCTGAAGGAGGGCTTCTTCAAGATGAGCTTGACCCGAAAGGCCCCCCTTTCCTTCGAGGAGCTGATGGAAACGGCGGCAGAGGAGATTGCCATGGAGGCAGCCAAACCGGCATTTGTCAAGAGGTTGGAAAAGTTGACGGAGGTGGAGTCAAAGGAGCAGGGTGGCTCAAGGCATCAGGAAGGAAGAAGGAGAGAGGAGCAGAGAGCTCAGGGGTTCCAAGGACAGGAGGGTCCGGAACCAGGCTGGAGGCAGCAGGGAGGACCTGCCCAAGGTCCAGGAAGAGCTCTCATCCAAGGAGGGGGGAACTTCCACGGGGGCCAAGGGAGGTTCAACTTCCAGAGGCAGGCCCCAAGGCAACTCTTACCCCCGCCGCAGCAAGCCTTGGCGATAGGAGGGGTAAGAGGTAACAGGAGAGAGCGTCCAGCCCGCCGAAAGAGGGGAGAAAGAGCATTACTGTACTGTGACTTCCACCAGGTGGAGGGGCATGCCACGGCTACCTGCCCGAGTTCTTGGAAGTGAGGGGCGCGAGAGGCCCTGCGCAGCCGCAGCTGCCGGTGCGGGTAGAAGAGGTTCTACCCGGAGAAGGGGGTGATGATATATGCGAGGACCGAGTCGACGTGGGAACCCAAGGTGGTATAGGAGTGATCCACGGTGGAGTGGGGGTTGAGGCCACCCGGAAGGCAAGCCTCCATGTCATGTACAGAAGGAGCGTCGCCTCAACCTCCCAGACCCCGCCCCCAGATGAAAAGATCACCTTCTCGGTGAAGGACCTGCCGGATCATGAGGATCCGTTCTGTGATGCGCTGGTCATCCAGACGGCCATCGAAGGCTACACCGTCTCCCGGATCCTGGTTGACAACGGAAGCTCCGTCAACGTCATTTTCAAGAAGGCGTTTGACGAGATGAAGGTGGAGCCAAGGAGGGTGTTGGCCTCGGACGGACCCCTGTTCGGATTCTCTGGAGAGAGGAAGGAGGTCGAAGGTGGAGTAGGTCTCCAAGTAAAATTGGGAGGAGTCTCGAGGAACTGCCGGTTCGTCATTGTTGACGCTCCAAGCAGCTACAACGCCATCTTCGGAAGACCCCTCATCAGCGCCTTCCGTTGCGTGCCGTCTTCATTCCACCAATGCCTCAAGTTCAGCTCAGGAGGGATCCAGGTCAGAGTCAGGGGAGACTCCAGGATGGCAAGGCAGTGCTACATCACGACCGTCAACACCATCTCTTGGTTGGCCAAGACAGAGGAGATGGAGGAGATCATGGAGAGCCTAAGCAGGATGGAAGTGTTCGGCGAGGAGGAAGCAGATGATGACCACCGGGCCCAGACCCCCTGAGGAAGCCTCGCCCCGGCAGAGTCCTGTATGTATCTTGTCTTGTAATGAGTCTAACCCCCGACCAACTGAGTCGGGGTGATCATGTAACCCATCTTTCTTCCCCGTTTGAGGATGTAGGATTTGGCAAGGTTTGATTGTGTAGCTCAAGTCCTTTGCTCCGATGACGATTCCGCCGCCAGGCTCCCACTAGCTGGCTGGGTAGGTTGATCTCTCGTGGTAGCCTAAGTCCTTTGCTCCGATGACGATTCCGCCGCCAGGCTCCCACTAGCTGGCTGGGTAGGTTGATCTCTCGTGGTAGCCTAAGCCCTCTGCTCCGATGACGATTCTGACGCCAGACTCTCACTAGCTGGCTGGGTAGGTTGATCTCTCGTGGTAGCCCAAGTCCTTTGCTCCGATGATGATTCCGCCGCCAGGCTCCCACTAGCTGGCTGGGTAGGTTGATCTCTCGTGGTAGCCTAAGTCCTTTGCTCCGATGACGATTCCGCCGCCAGGCTCCCACTAGCTGGCTGGGTAGGTTGATCTCTCGTGGTAGCCTAATTCCTTTACTCCGATGATGATCCCGCCGCCAGGCTCCCACTAGCTGGCTGGGTAGGTTGATCTCTCGTGGTAGCCTAAGCCCTCTGCTCCGATGACGATTCCGCTGCCAGGCTCCCACTAGCTGGCTGGGTAGGTTGATCTCTCGTGGTTGTTAAATTTTCTCAACGTGGTCAGCAAGATAGCCCAAACACCAAATTAATATCTTCGGAACTACCCAGTTCGCACGCTGAACCTGCGGAAAACCCAAGGACTAGAGGTTGCACCCAACAAAACAATGGAAGCACAAGAAGGTCTTATTATGCATTCACTTCTTTACAATCCGAGGCATACATAGCGAGACATGATTTCTCTAGTATTACAGCTGTAAACAGAAAGAACCAAAAAACAAGCCGGGCGGACAGCACCGGAGTCCGCCGAGACCGCGAGGTCGCCGAGACCGCTGAGCTCGCCCAAGCTATGCTGCAATTCGCCGAATACCACGGAGTCCGCCGAAGCCGCGAGGCCGCGCGGACAGACCGTTATTCGCCTCCTGCTGAACCCGAACTGAGGAACTCCCCTACCCGCCTGAAACCGGCGGACAGGTTATTGAAGCTGGCAAAGATGAAACAGAACTGACAAGCCGCAAAGCAACCTCCTGCTGAGTCCGCAGAGACCGCACACTTCCAAGCACTGACCGAAGTCACAGCCAAACTCCTGGCTCCTTGAAGTTATCCGCGCGACCTGCACACAGCAAACCGTCAGCCTGAAACAATCCGCGCGGACTGACAAACACAGACCGCAGCACTTCGCACACCCCAACTTACTGTTCACTCAAGTTACTTAGGTTACTGTAGAAGTGCCAGGGGGTCCTATTTATAGGCAAGGTGAGGAGTGTGGTCACCGCCCAAGAGATAGCGACACCACCCTCAGTCCGCGCGAATACAACCACCGTCCGCTGAGTCCGCATGGACTTAGCCGGATACCAAGGAAACCCGCCAGGAGCACGGCAACCGTTGACGAACCCTCTCCAGTCCGCCTGAGCTAAGAGGACAAGACATCAGCCCGCAAAGCTCCAACCACTGCAGGACAACAACCCCCCTTCAATGGCTGTCCGCACCAACCCGAGGCAGTCCGCAAGACCCATACCTCAATCCGCCACAAGTCCACGACCAAAGGCAAACAGCAACAGTCCGCCCGGTCACAGCTGACTTGGCGGATACGGCGGACACCATGAACTTGGCACAATGTGTGACCAAGTCCAAAACCAACAAGGACCAGTGCGAGCATGGCGGACACAAAGTCCCGTCCGCCAAACACCCTAGCACAAACCGCAACCAGTCCGCGAGCACCTCGCACTTGTCCAACACAGCAGCTTCCTACCGGACTCCAAACCCAGGTCGCCACAACCATCTCCACAGCAACTCACTGCTGTGCCACCAGAGCTCGACAAGGCCTCAGCCAAGCTCTAAGCTTAGTCCGCAACAGCCAATACCGCGGACACATCAGTCCGCAAGCTTCCCGCGGACAAGAGCCAACCCGCCTTTCAGCACAAGCTTGCACCCGCGACCACTGAGCAAAGCACCAGTCCGCAAGCCTCTCTATCCGCAGATACCAGGCCGCACCAAACTGCGGACTCCATGCAACAACCCGCTCAACACAGCCGGCTTCCACCAGACTTTTCACTAGGCCACACAACGCAGTCCGCCCAGTCCGCCCAGTCCGCCAAAGCTGTCCGCCACAGGCCGCGCGGCCTGTCCCGTCACCCACTTCCACTTCACAAATTTCAACACTCCCCCTTGAAGTGAGAAGTGGTGACCAAGCCCAGCAAGCTGCGCAAGCGTTCAAAGGGCCCCTTCGACAGTGGCTTCGTGAAGATGTCAGCAAGATTATCTTCACTCCGAACATGCCCGACCAGCAGAGACCCCTCCAACACCTTCTCCCTGATGAAGTGGTGATCAATCTCTATATGCTTGGTCCTGGCGTGACACACTGGATTGTTTACCAGTTTGAGAGCACTCTCATTGTCACCCCGGAGTAAAGTAGGCCCTTGCACTTCTTCATGAACATCCTCTATAAGCCTCCTCAACCAAACGGCTTCCCGAGCAGCCAAGGCCGAAGCCTTCTACTCCGCCTCCGTGGTTGAAACCGACACTGAGTCCTGCTTCTTGCTACACCACGAGATGCTAGCTGATCCGCAAGTGAACACATAACCTGAAGTAGACCTTCGATCATCCGAATCACCGCCATAGTCAGCATCCGTGTACCCGAGCAACGCAAACTCCGCATCCCTTCCATAGAGGAGTCCCATCTCAGAAGTCACCTTGACATACTTCAGAATCCCCTTTGCCGCCACTAGATGAGATTGCCTTGGTTCAGCCATATACCGACTTACTCGGCCAACAGCATAAGCTATATCCGGCCTTGTAATCGTCAGGTAAATCAAGCTCCCAAGAAGAGCCCTGAACACCAAGGGATCATTAAGAACCCTTCCCTCATCTCGTCGAAGCTTTAGCCCAGATTCCAGTGGAGTAGAGCACTTCTTCCCTTCGCCCATGCCAAACCGCTTCACAATGCGATCAGCATACCCTTTCTGGCTAATGAGAACCCCGCACTCTTTCCTCTCCACTTCCAGACCAAGAAAGTGATGCAACTCTCCCAAGTCTTTCATCTCGAAGCGTATAGCAAGCTCTCCCCTGAGCCTTGCTACTTCCTCCTCCGAGTTCCCTGTGATGATCATATCATCCACATACAGCAGGACCAAGACTCTTAGCTCTCCCTTCTTCTTGACAAACAAGCTTGAATCCGAGTTGGAAGCCAGGTATCCACAGAATTGCAAGTACTCTGCAATCTTCCCATACCACGCTCGAGGAGCTTGCTTCAACCCATAGAGAGCCTTCCTGAGTTTGCAGACATAGTCCGGATGCTTCTCAGAGACAAAACCAAGCGGCTGATCCATGAAGATGTCCTTGTCAATCTCTCCGTAAAGAAAGGCATTCTTCACATCGAGTTGCCACAACCTCCATCCCTTGCTAGCAGCCAAGGCGATCACCACTCTTACAGAAGTCATCTTCGCAACTGGACTGAATGTCTCCTCATAGTCTTCTCCATACTGCTGTGAGAATCCTCTAGCGACCAGGCGAGCCTTGAACCGATCAATGCTCCCATCAACCTTCTTCTTCAACTTATACACCCACTTGCAAGTAACCGGAGTGACGCCATCAACCTTGGGCACAAGATCCCAGGTTTCATTCTTCTTCAGAGCATCAATCTCTTCCTTCATGGCATCATCCCACTCCTTCACTCCAGTGGCCTCGTTGAAGTTTGCAGGCTCTCGCTCATCCAGAGGACCTGCAAAGAAGCAGGAGACAAAGCTCACTGCATTCCCATCACAGTACCGAGCCGGTGGCTTAACCACCCTCTTCGATCTCCGAAGACACGGCTCCTTGCTCACGGCTTCCATTGCTTCTTCGGGCTCCACTCCTACCTGGGGCAAGCATTGAGCAGTGCTCCCCCTGCTTCCTGAGCCAGAAGGCTCAGCCTCGGAGTTCGAAGCAATAGGAGCTGCTGGTGAAACAACAAGCTCCTCTTCCAAGCCTTTAGCAGCCTCCACCGGTGCTTCCTCAACCTTGCTACTTCCGGTAAGCTCCACCGAGCCACCTCCATATGACGTCAGCTCGTCAAAGACAACGTCTCTTGACACCACGAACTTCTTCGTCACAGGGTCCATGCATTTCCATCCCTTCTTCCGTTCATCATAGCCAACAAAGACAAGTTTCCTTGCCTTCGCATCCAGCTTTGTCCGTGAAGCATCCGGGACATGCACGTAGCAAGTTGATCCGAACACCCTAAGGTGTCCCACACTCAGCTTCTCCTTCAGCAACAGCTCAACATGAGTCTTCATGTTGATAGGGCTGAGTGGCATCCGGTTGATAACATAAGCAGCACAAGACATTCCCTCCGCCCAAAAGGACCTCGGGATATCTTTCGCATGCAGCCAGCATTTGCAGGTTTCCGTCAAATGACGGATCTTCCGCTCTGCTACCCCATTTTGTTGTGGAGTGTGAGCACAAGTAAGCTCTCGTTGGATCCCGTGCTTCCTGCAGAAGTTAGAAAACTCGGAGGAAACAAATTCTCCTCCGTTATCAGTTCTAAACTTCTTAACTCGCAAGCCAAGCCGGCATTCTACCAACTCCTTGAACTCCACGAACAAACGGAAGGCTTCCGACTTCTCCTTTAAGAAGTACACCCAAGTATACCTTGAGTAGTCATCAACCAAGACAAGCATGTATTTGCTTTCACCAAGGCTGGCAGTAACAGTCAGTCCCATCAGGTCGCCATGAATACACTCCAATGGTTTTTTGCTCCTTGTTTGAGATTTATCAAACGGAAGGCGATGTGCCTTACCGTATTGACAGCCCGCACAAACATGCCCATCACCAAAGGAGGACAACATCGACAACCCCCTCACCAGACTTCTACTAGCCATTGCCTTCAGCTTGTCCATGCCAACATGCCCCAGCCTCTCATGCCAGATAGCCGCACTATCATTGGCCCTCATCCTATCAACATAAGCACTAGTGGAAAGAACAAACAAGTTCTTCACCCTCCTCCCAACATGAGCAACATCAGCCTTCACCGCTGATACGTTGCGAAGGAACCTCACGTCTGTTGGCCCAAACAGAACGTGATACCCAGCGTCCACCGCATTGGTCATCGAGAAGAGGTTCTTCTTCATGCCCGGCACGTGATACACACTCCTTAACGTGAGTGGCCCCTGATCACTACCCAAAGACACGACCCCCTCCTTCTCTACTGCATAAACAGTATTATCAGCAGTGATAATAACTTCATTACCTGAGTAAGCCTGTATGGAGGTGAACTTCGATTTGTCTCCGGTGAGGTGATGACCACACCCGGAGTCGACGATCCACTCGCTGTTGAAGTCCTCAGCAGATAAGGCCCGGACACAAGTGCCCGTCATGAAAGCTCCTCCCCATTCTGGTTCTTCACTTCGCGAGCAAGCTTCCTCCTTTCCCGCAGCATGCCCAGGCTGCAGTTTGACCTTTCAGTCCCGCTTGAAGTGCCCTCGCTGATGACACCGGTAGCACTTCAGATTCTTCTTCCAGTCCTTAGGAGCATTGCTCCTCTCCGGCGGATACGAAGTTGAAGTCTCCTTTTCACCAGCGGCCTGCACCTTCTTCTTCTTCTTCCCTTCCCATCCCTTCTTCTTGCCTGAGAAGAGAGCCTCGCTGCCTTCCTGATTCAGATTCACTCCAGCCATCTGCCTTGCTAAGCTCTCCTGCGAGGCAAGCAGATTCTCCAGCTCCAGCATCGACGGCTGAGTAGCCCACCCTTGAACAGATGTAACAAAGGCCACATACTCCTTCCGCAAACCGCGGATAATGTGCCTTTTCATCTTTGCCTCAGAGATAGGCTCATCAGGATCCAGTGCCGACAGCTCAGCACACAAGCTCTTCATCTTTAAGAAGTACTTGGAGATGGAAAGGTCTCCCTGAGTTGCCCTGGCCAACTCATTCTCCAGGAACTGCAGCCGCACCACATTCTTCCTATTGAACAACTCATCAATGGTTGTCCAAATATCAGCAGCCGACTCACACCCAATGATGTGATCAAACAGTTCCGGAGTGACAGCTCTCTTCAGAACGAACTCTGCCTTAGCATTAGTTCTTCTCCAGAGCCTCACCTGTTCAGCAGTACCGAAAGCAGCAGTTACTTCCTGTCTGTCGTCTCCACCGACAACTTCCCACAGCTCCTCGCCTAGAAGATAACTCTTCATGCACGACTTCCACTTTTTATAGTTAGTCGGCGTTAAGAGTTCAATGCCAAGACCTCTTGCTAAGCTTCCTTCCATTGCAACCACCTGTTGGTACCCTTCAGCAGCTCCGAGCAACAACACAGGTTGATCACCACTCAATCACTGAGTCACAACACTGGCTGACTTCCGCTCACGCAACTGAACCTACGCAACCTCAGAAACCTGGCTCTGATACCATGTTAAATTTTCTCAACGTGGTCAGCAAGATAGCCCAAACACCAAATTAATATCTTCGGAACTACCCAGTTCGCACGCTGAACCTGCGGAAAACCCAAGGACTAGAGGTTGCACCCAACAAAACAATGGAAGCACAAGAAGGTCTTATTATGCATTCACTTCTTTACAATCCGAGGCATACATAGCGAGACATGATTTCGCTAGTATTACAGCTGTAAACAGAAAGAACCAAAAAACAAGCCGGGCGGACAGCACCGGAGTCCGCCGAGACCGCGAGGTCGCCGAGACCGCCGAGACCGCTGAGCTCGCCCAAGCTATGCTGCAATTCACCGAATACCACGGAGTCCGCCGAAGCCGCGAGGCCGCGCGGACAGACCGTTATTCGCCTCCTGCTGAACCCGAACTGAGGAACTCCCCTACCCGCCTGAAACCGGCGGACAGGTTATTGAAGCTGGCAAAGATGAAACAGAACTGACAAGCCGCAGAGCGACCTCCTGCTGAGTCCGCAGAGACCGCACACTTCCAAGCACTGACCGAAGTCACAGCCAAACTCCTGGCTCCTTGAAGTTATCCGCGCGACCTGCACACAACAAACCGTCAGCCTGAAACAATCCGCGCGGACTGACAAACACAGACCGCAGCACTTCGCACACCCCAACTTACTGTTCACTCAAGTTACTTAGGTTACTGTAGAAGTGCCAGGGGGTCCTATTTATAGGTAAGGTGAGGAGTGTGGTCACCGCCCAAGAGATAGCGACACCACCCTCAGTCCGCGCGAATACAACCACCGTCCGCTGAGTCCGCATGGACTTAGCCGGATACCAAGGAAACCCGCCAGGAGCACGACAACCGTTGACGAACCCTCTCCAGTCCGCCTGAGCTAAGCGGACAAGGCATCAGCCCGCAAAGCTCCAACCACTGCAGGACAGCAACCCCCCTTTAATGGCTGTCCGCACCAACCCGAGGCAGTCCGCAAGACCCATACCTCAATCCTCCACAAGTCCACGACCAAAGGCAAACAACAACAGTCCGCCCGGTCACAGCGGACTTGGCGGATACGGTGGACACCATGAACTTGGCACAATGTGTGACCAAGTCCAAAACCAACAAAGGCCAGTGCGAGCATGGCGGACACAAAGTCCCGTCCGCCAAACACCCTAGCACAGACCGCAACCAGTCCGCGAGCACCTCGCACTTGTCCAACGCAGCAGCTTCCTACCGGACTCCAAACCCAGGTCGCCACAACCATCTCCACAGCAACTCACTGCTGTGCCACCAGAGCTCGACAAGGCCTCAGCCAAGCTCTAAGCTTAGTCCGCAACAGCCAATACCGCGGACACATCAGTCCGCAAGCTTCCCGCGGACAAGAGCCAACCCGCCTTTCAGCACAAGCTTGCACCCGCGACCACTGAGCAAAGCACCAGTCCGCAAGCCTCTCTATCCGCAGATACCAGGCCGCACCAAACTGCGGACTCCATGCAACAACCCGCTCAACACAGCCGGCTTCCACCAGACTTTTCACCAGGCCGCATAACGCAGTCCGCCCAGTCCGCCCAGTCCGCCCAGTCCGCCAAAGCTGTCCGCCACAGGCCGCGCGGCCTGTCCCGTCACCCACTTCCACTTCACAAATTTCAACAGTGGTAGCCCAAGTCTTTTGCTCCGATGATGATTCCGCCGCCAGGCTCCCACTAGCTGGCTGGGTAGGTTGATCTCTCGTGGTAGCCTAAGTCCTTTGCTCCAATGACGATTCCGCCGCCAGGCTCCCACTAGCTGGCTGGGTAGGTTGATCTCTCGTGGTAGCCTAAGTCCTTTGCTCCGATGACGATTCCGCCGCCAGGCTCCCACTAGCTGGCTGGGTAGGTTGATCTCTCGTGGTAGCTCAAGTCCTTTGCTCCGATGATGATTCCGCCGCCAGGCTCCCACTAGCTGGCTGGGTAGGTTGATCTCTCGTGGTAGCCTAAGTCCTTTGCTCCGATGACGATTCCGCCGCCAAGCTCCCACTAGCTGGCAGGGTCGGTGGTACCTCTCGTGGAGAGTAAGTCCCTTTGCTCCGAGGTGGTCCTGCTGTCAGGCTCCCACTAGCTGACATGGCCGGTGGTACCTCTCCTGGAGAGTAAGTGTTTGCACCCCGAGGCCGTCTCGTCACCCAGGCTCCCATTAGCTGGCTGAACAGGTTGACCC
Organism: Platanthera guangdongensis; assembly: GCA_039583875.1. Classification (NCBI taxonomy): domain Eukaryota; kingdom Viridiplantae; phylum Streptophyta; class Magnoliopsida; order Asparagales; family Orchidaceae; genus Platanthera; species Platanthera guangdongensis. The sequence continues at coordinate 234,011,045 of CM077158.1, forward strand.
CTCGGAGAGGCTAAGTGTTTTCACCCAGAGGAGGTCTCGCCACCCAGGCTCCCATAGCTGGCATGGCAGGTTGACCCCGAGGGGAAGTTACCCTCCGCGAATACGTCGGGTTGGATGTTTCTTTCCGAGCTTGTGCCAACCTCGAAAAGAGCGGGGATTGTGTACAACCCCGTATTCGCGAAGAGTGGGCCCCAAACAAGGCAAACCCGTTTTTAAGCTTTTTGGAGATTTTGCACTCTCGGTGGCCAATTTTGGCTCTAGCCTGGAAACATACTAGTAGGGGGAGAAAATATTTCTCCCCCAAGGCACTCTTGAGAAGTCGGTCAAGCCGCCTAAGCCGCCTCAGCCCGGCCCCAGGCCGCCTAAGCCGCCTCAGCCCAGCCCCAGGCCGCCTAAGCCGCCTCAGCCCGGTCCCAGGCCGCCGAGCTCACCCAGCCAGGCCGCCCCAGCCCGCAAGCAGACCGCCGCCTCGCCCAAGCCGCCGTCTCGCCAAGTAGGCCAGCTCGCCAGGCCGCAGCTCGCCTTTTCCCGTCTCGCCAGACCGCCGCCTCGCCTAGGCCGCCGTCTCGCCAGGCCGCCCAGCTCGCCAGGCCGCAGCTCGCCTTGCCTCGTCTCGCCAAGTAGGCCAGCTCGCCAGGCCGCAGCTCGCCTTGCCCAGTCTCGCCAGACCGCCGCCTCGCCCAGGCCGCCGTCTCGCCAGGCCGCCCAGCTCGCCAGGCCGCAGCTCGCCTTGCCCCGTCTCGCCAAGGAGGCCAGCTCGCCAGGCCGCAGCTCGCCTTGCCCCATCTCGCCAGACCGCCGCCTCGCCCAGGCTGCCGTCTCGCCAAGGAGGCCAGGCCGCCCAGCTCGCAGGCCGCCAGCCCTCCTAGCCTTCTCGCCCTTGCCCTCCCTGCTTTTACTGTCTTGCCCTCGGGGGGGGGGGGGGGGGATTACCCCTTTACCCCCCGGCGTGGCTGTTTTCTATTGGCCCGAGGTGTATTGAGCGTAAGGGTATTTTGGTCATTTTTGGCCCAAGGGATTAGACCCCCTTGGGTGCCTTGGAGAGGATATCTCTTTTGGGCTTCCTCCTCCCTTAGTTCTTCCTTGGTAGCGAAAAGAGGGCTCCTCCAAGGCACCCTAGCTCGAGCATTGGCTAGGGAGGGGAAGAGCTCATGTAGCCTTCCGGGTGTGAGGTGGGACCTCCGCGCTAGAGCCGAGGGTCTGTTCCTAGTTTCCCAAGCCTTCGGTCCGTGACGTTCCTCTGAGTGTAGTAGGTGTGAGGTCACCCCTTTCTAGGGACCCCGAACTCCACAGAGACCAGGTTTCTGGTTTCAACAAAAAGCTTGGGACATGTCAAAATGCTGAGAGTTGTTACCTTCTATAGTCCCGGACGACTCTATCCACTTTTCTATACTTTTCAAGATTGACCAAACATGATCTAACAAGAAGCCTCTTTTCTTGTTCGGATATTCTCCATATAAAATTTTGGTCTAATTGATCTACAAACAAACAAACAATAATTATAATATAGTGATTATTTAATATAATATTTAAAATATAAATTAATACTTACAATATCGAGTTCAGATGCACCACTCGGATTTCATTGCTCAATTTGTCGAATCCATCCTCGAAATTTGCTAGTCTTACTTGCTAACAATGACCAACGACATGAGAGAGATTTAGGGGTTCTCTGTCCTAAACAAATTGCGGGTCTTGTCTTGTGAAATATGACTGAAACTCTTTCCCACATCCTATGCTCCTTTTGATTGCTACTCATAACTGGGTATTCAGATACCTCAAGCCATGCATAACATAGTGCTTGATCTTCTTTCACTGAGACCGACTGGAAGTCATGGTTAAGGAGAGGAGTGCTCTTCTTAACTAAGGAGAAAAAGAGTGATTGATCTTCTTTTGCTTGCACTTCATGTTGGAGAGGTACTTATATAACCAATGCTGGTGGATAATCCAATGCTAGTGATAAGAATCCAATGTTGGTGAAGAATCTAATGGTGGTGATAAGAATCCAATGCTGGTTGAGAATCCAATGCTGGTGATAAGAATCCAATGTTGGTGATAAGAATCTAATACTGGTGATAAGAATCCAATGCTGGTGGAGAATCCAATGCTCGTGGAGAATCCAATGCTGATGATAAGAACCCAATGCTGGTGATAAAAAGCTAATGCTGGTGATAAGAATCCAATGATGGTGGAGAATCCAATGCTAGTGAAGAATTCAATGCTGGTGATAAGAATCCAATGGTGGTAATAAGAATCCAATGCTGGTGGAGAATCCAATACTGGTGATAAAAATCCAATGCTGGTGATAAGAATTTAATGCTGGTGACAAGAATCCAATGCTGGTGGAGAATCCAATACTGGTGGAGAATCCAATACTGGTGATAAGAATCCAATGCTGGTGATAAGAATCTAATGCTGCTGATAAGAATCCAATGCTGGTGAAGAATCCAATGCTTGTGATAAGAATCCAATGGTGGTGATAATAATCCAATGCTAGTGGAGAATCCAATGTTGGTGGAGAATCCAATGTTGGTGATAAGAATCCAATGTTGGTGGAGAATCCAATGCTGGTGGAGAATCCAATACTAGTGATAAGAATCCAATGCTGGTGATAAGAATCTAATGCTGGTGGAGAATCCAATGCTGGTGATAAGAATCCAATGCTGGTGATAAAAATCCAATGCTGGTGGAGAATCCAATGCTGGTGATAAGAATCCATGCTCATGATAAGAATCAAATGCTGGTGGAGAATCCAATGCTGGTGGAGAATCCAATGCTGGTGATAAGAATTCAATGCTGGTGGAGAATCCAATGCTGGTGGAGAATCCAATGCTGGTGATAAGAATCCAATGTTGATGATAAAAATCTAATGCTGGTGATGAGAATCCAAAAATCCTATATAATCATCACTTCACTTCTCATCTTCCGGCTAACTAACTATCTTTCCCTCATTCAAAAAATGAACTACGGTTCAGGGTCATCTCATTTGCGATTTTCATCGTCTTCAGATGATGAATTATTTTCTCAACAAATTCAATAGTGGGAAGAAGACACAACTGAATGAGAACAAGAAGATGAATTTTTGGCTTGTGCTTATGAGTCAAACAAAGCTAAAATTGCAGCTCAACTTCACAGAGATGAACTTCTGAGATGTAGAGGTTCAACACCTAGTCATGCGATAATCAATAGGGGCAGGATTGAAGGTGATACTAGATTGTGGAATGTCTAATTCTTCGATCATCCCACATATGAGGAAACATATTTTCGAAGAAGATTTCGCATGTGAAAGAATTTATTCCTTCGTATTGTTGTCGCGGTGCGAGAGCACGATAATTTCTTCATTCAAAAGAAGGATGGTCGATCTTGGAAAGCTTGGATTGTCAACTTTACAAAAAATTACGGCAGCATTCCGTATGTTGGCATATAGAACAACAGTTGATAACTGCGATGAATATATTCGAATCGGTGAGTCAACCGTGATTCAATATTTGAAGAGATTTTGTAGGGCAATTGTACAAGTATATAAAGAAGAATATTTGAGATATCTCAATATCAATGATGTTACTAGATTATTACGAAAAGGTGAAGAACGAGGATTTCCACGGATGTTGGGAAGTCTAGATTGCATGCATTGGCAGTGGAAGAACTGCCCAACAGCATGAGCAAAATAATATTCAGGACGGCACGGTGGACCAACAATTATTCTCGAGCCAGTAACATCTTATGACTTATGTATATGACACACATATTTTGGTTTATCAGGCTCGAACAATGATATCAATGTACTGCAATCGTCTCCTTTGTTTGCCAACTTAGAACAGGGTATTATGCTTCCTACTAATTATGAAATTTTGGGAAAAAAATATGATGTTAGTTATTATTTAGCCGACAGAATATATCTGAAGTGGTCAACACTAGTTCAGACTATTTCTCATTCACATGACAAAAAAAAACAACACTTTGCAATGATGCAAGAAGCATGCCAAAAAGATGTAGAGCGGGCATTTGGAGTTCTTCAATCAAGATTTGTGATAATTAATGGGCCAGCCCGTTTTTGGGATAAACATATTTTACACGATATCATGACTGCTTGTGTTATAATGCACAACATGATCGTCGAAGACGAGCGGGATGAAAATGACCATGTCATTATTTCTACTCCATCACCAACTCAAAATGTTGAAGAGTTGAACACAAGTGAAGCCAAACAATTTCATCAGTTCCTAAATCGACATAAAAAGATCAAATACAGAGATGCGCATTTTGCACTTCGTGATGCACTAGTTGAACATTTATGTGAACGATATGACAATGAAGCAATGTAATTATGAATATTTTATGCATATTAATTTGAATGTATTTTATTTTTACGCGGATTTAATCAGTAAAAATGTCTTCTCCTTCTTTTTGTATGACAAATAATAATTAGAATGTATTCAATATTAGTCTCGTTTTGTAGGTCTCGAAAAAAAATTTTATTGATATATTATATATCATAATTGGAAAATTATTAGAGCGGGTATAAAGATTACAAGTTATACGGAGTTTTAATAAAATAAATAATTAAGTAATTAAAAAAAAAGAAAAAGGAATTAAAAAAATATATGTAGACTGGTGCATGTCCTCTCTCCTCATCTAAATTTAGAGGAGAGAGAAGATCTCTATTTTTAGAGTGCCAAATGGCGATGGGTTGGAGGGAAATGGATCGGCAATTTTAGAGAATGCAAATGGGTTGGAGTTGCTCTTAGAGCATCTCGAATGAAGATCTTTATATTTTGAGATCTCCATTGTACCATGTTCTTCAAATTTGGAGAACATGGTTAGAGTAACTCCAACCATATTTTTCATATTTGGAGAACATGACATTATTTTATGTATATATAATATATGTATATTTGGAGAACATGGTTAGTGCAATGAAGCAATGTAATTTTAAAAATTTTATGCATATTGTACAACCCCGTAGCCGGGCGAGTGAGACCCTCCCCAAAAATCAGCCTAGAGGCGCGTTGTGGGCGACGAGTTGGTGCGACCCCGCGCGGGTCCTCGTGCATGCGTGCGCGCGGAGGTTCTATGCGCATATGGTTATAATTTATATATATATATATATATATATATATATATATATATATATATATATATATATATATATATATATATATATATATATATATATATATATATATATATATATATTATATTAGAATATAGATATATAGATGATATAGGTGATAGAGGGGGGGAGAAGAGATTGGGTGGAGCAGGGGATATCGCTGGAAGGGGGATGAGATCAGCTGGGGGGGGGGAATAAAAAGAAGAAAATAAATAGAGGGGGTCACGGGTTCCAGGGGGGGCAGAGGGAAAATAGCAGGGAGAAATAAATAAGAGAGAAAAAGGAGAATAGGAGGGGGGATCGGGATTTTGGCCCAGGCTAGGTCACCGCCCCGACACCCTCTCTCCCGCCGGCCAGCAGCGCAGCACCGCCCCCGACCCCCTCTCTCCCGCCGGCTAGCAGCGCAGCACCGCCCCGACCCCCTCTCTCCCTCCGGCCAGCAGCACAGCACCGCCCCGACCCCCTCTCTCCCGTCGGCCTGGAGCAGCGGCATAACCTCGGCCGCCTCCGTCTCTCTCTCCCTCTCCTTCTCTCCCGGCCGCCTGGAGCAACCCGCCCCCACCCACTATTTCCAGCCTGGAGCAGCACCTCCCAGCCCCTCCCCTTTTTCTCGGCCTGGAGTAGGGCATGGCTTGGAGTGGGGTTCGGCCTGGGGCTAAGCCCTAATTTTTCACCACCGGCAACAAGCTCGGCCTGGAGCGAGGCTCGGCCTGGAGCGAGGCTCGGCCTGGAGCGAGGCTCGGCCTGGAGCGAGGCTCGGCCTGGAGCGAGGCTCGGCCTGGAGCGAGGCTCGGCCTGGAGTGGGGATCGACCACCGACGCGGCCGTATGCAGCAGGATCGACCCGGAGCTCCTCCCCCGCCCCCGCCGCCAAGCACGCGACAAGGGTAACGATGTTTCAACTTGGGCATGTGAAGCCTTCGTTTTACATATTTGCACGGAAGCCCCTCTCCACCAACGGGTGGGGGGAAGGGAGCTCCCCGACGGGTTGACGTGTACGTCCCCGCAGTTAATTGCATTAGCACCCGGAAGCGCGAGTACGGGTTTAGGCATGCTGTGTGAAGCCCATCCGGACGTGTGAGCCGGATTGGTGATGTTCTGGGGTTCCCGGAGAAGACTCCGAGGAAGTTGTTTATTTAGCCGCTTGCAGGGAATGCGCGCCACAAGCCCCAAAAAAGGGGGTGTGCGCAATATGTTTGGTCCGCTTATATTAGCCGATCGATGACTAGTTGGCCGCCGCTCGTCGAGACGTTGGCGTACAGGTGTTGCAGTACCAGGCGGGGAGTAGCGGGCTTAAGCCCAAACTTGTGCTGGCCCTCGAAGGCCATTTTGTTTATATTTCCGGCCTGCGTGCCGAGTATGGAATTTATATTCCTGTAATATTCTTTTATATCTGTGATGCTCTGTGGATGTAGTTTACTCCTCCTGTTTTGGGCGAGCGGTGTGTTCGTGAACTGCTCCCCCCGTGTGGGCCCCGAGGTATAGATGCCGGGAAGCCCCTGATGGCCCGTTGCCATCCTTTCAGAGTAGCGGAGTTCCGCTATTGGCGGCCCGATTGGGGCTGCGTAGAGTAGGGCTGCTGGGCGGTTTGGCGCCAATAGTAAGGCAGGCGGGGAGCACTTTACATAGACCCGAGGTGGCACCTCTTGTTTGGGAGTGGATCTCGAGATCCTCCTTGGATGTTCCGGTCGGCCAAGAGAGCCCTCCGAAGGTGCCTTAGCTCAGCCCCTGGCTTGGGAGGGGAAGAGTTAGTTAGTCTTCCGGGTATGCGGCGGGTCCTCCACGCTGAGACCTTGGGTCTGTCCCTCGTGTTCCTAGTCTTGTGCCTAGATCGTTCGCTTGAGGGTAGTAGGTGCGCGATCACCCCTTCCCCAAGGGTCGAACTCCACATGAGACCGATTTTTTGGTTTCAACATTTTGGTGCGGTGAGCGTGGAGAGTGACCAGCACAGAAGAACTCAGGCGAACATCATGGCTATAGAAGTGGAACCAGGTGACGACCAGGGTCATGCGTTGATGCTTTGTGTGCAAGGTCCTCATGCCCGGAGTTGTCCCCTCCCATGGCTGTTGTTTGGATCCTATAGCATTTGGAGTAAGATTTGCACCTATTTGAAACGCTTCTGCCTATGAAAACCCGTGTATCCCCACTTATTACATCAACGAGAAGCCTGGAGGTTCTTATCTTCAAGATCGAGTAAGAGAGCAGTTGAGAGGTATTATGAGCCAGGGTGACCGGAAAGGGTTCCCTCCCTAGCGGTGATATGTTGTCTCTTCCTTGCAATTCAGTAGCGGTCAAGTTTTTTCTTTACTACTGATTCGCCTCGAGCTTCTGAGGGCTTCAAGGGTCAGCCTCACAATCGACTCCGGAAGCCAAGCGTCCAACCCGTTCCTTTTAAATAGCCTAGTTCGGACGATGGGACGGTGCCGCGGGACTTTAAGCGCTATTGTAAGACCGAGCCTCTGCACTGACGGCCGAGATCAGCTCCCCCCTTGCACGTCGGCCTATGTCCTCCCGATCGCACCTCTCCTCCGACTAGAGGAATTATCAGGAACGAGCCTAGACGCTAACCTCCCAGATTTGATAAAGGGCCGATCTCTCCAAGCAATCACATGTGACATGGCGGAAAGTGATCTTTGTCATTAGATCAGGATACGAAACGTCCAACCTGTTCCTTCTAAATAGCCCAGTTCGGATGATGGGACGATGCCTCGGGACTCTAAGCGCTATTGTAAGACCGAGCCTCTGCACGGACGGCCGAGATCAGCTCCCCCCTTGCACGTCGGCCTATGTCTCCCCGATTGCATCTCTCTTCCGATTGGAGGAATTATTAGGAACAGACTCGGATGCCAGCTTCCCGATTTGACGACTTCCAGATCATCTCTCTTAGGAATAGAATGCGTCCTCCCTTTGTAAAAGCATCGGTGCAATTGACTCTCCAGCACCTCTTAAGTAAATAGGATGTCTCCATCTCGAGCAAAATCAAGTCGTGGTAGTTTTGGACCCCGAGCAGATCCCGCTGTCAGGCTCTCACCTAGCTGGCAGGGCCGGACGTCACTCGGTGTCATCTGTGGGCCTCGAGAAGATCCCGCTGTCAGGCTCTCACCTAGCTGGCAGGGCCGGAAGTCACTCGATGGCGGTTGTTTTGGACCCCGAGCAGATCCCGCTGTCAGGCTCTCACCTAGCTGGCAGGGCCGGAAGTCACTCGGTGTCATCCGTGGGCCTCGAGAAGATCCCGCTGTCAGGCTCTCACCTAGCTGGCAGGGCCGGAAGTCACTCGATGGCGGTTGTTTTGGACCCCGAGCAGATCCCGCTGTCAGGCTCTCACCTAGCTGGCAGGGCCGGACGTCACTCGGTGTCATCCGTGGGCCTCGAGAAGATCCCGCTGTCAGGCTCTCACCTAGCTGGCAGGGCCGGAAGTCACTCGATGGCGGTTGTTTTGGACCCCGAGCAGATCCCGCTGTCAGGCTCTCACCTAGCTGGCAGGGCCGGAAGTCACTCGGTGTCATCCGTGGGCCTCGAGAAGATCCCGCTGTCAGGCTCTCACCTAGCTGGCAGGGCCGGAAGTCACTCGATGGCGGTTGTTTTGGACCCCGAGCAGATCCCGCTGTCAGGCTCTCACCTAGCTGGCAGGGCCGGACGTCACTCGGTGTCATCCGTGGGCCTCGAGAAGATCCCGCTGTCAGGCTCTCACCTAGCTGGCAGGGCCGGAAGTCACTCGATGGCGGTTGTTTTGGACCCCGAGCAGATCCCGCTGTCAGGCTCTCACCTAGCTGGCAGGGCCGGAAGTCACTCGGTGTCATCCGTGGGCCTCGAGAAGATCCCGCTGTCAGGCTCTCACCTAGCTGGCAGGGCCGGAAGTCACTCGATGGCGGTAGTAGTGGACCCCGGGTAGACTCGCGGTCAGGCTCCCACTAGCTGGCAGGGCTGTAGGCACACCTGGGGGGAAAGGACTAGCTCAGCGTGTACAAGAGAATACAGATGATACGGCTTTGTTGTTTCGCGATATCGCGAGAAATTATATACTCGTTGTAAGTAATGGTATAAGGACAATTCGATAGCAGTGAGCCAAAGGGTATCGAGCGATTCAAAAGGTCAGAAAGGTCATGGATAGATCGATGCTCCAAGTGCAGATTTCAGTTTCTCTCAAACTTTTTTTTTGGGTCGGCTCCCACTCGCCGGATACGTTGGGTTGGATGATTCTTTCGAGCTTGTGCCAAGCTCGAAAAGAGCGGGGATTGTGTACAACCCCGTAGCCGGGCGAGTGGGACCCTCCCCAAAAATCAGCCTAGAGGCGCGTTGTGGGCGACGAGTTGGTGCGACCCCGCGCGGGTCCTCGTGCATGCGTGCGCGCGGAGGTTCTATGCGCATATGGTTATAATTTATATATATATATATATATATATATATATATATATATATATATATATATATATATATATATATATATATATATATATATATATATATATATATATATATTATATTAGAATAGAGATATATAGATGATATAGGTGATAGAGGGGGGGAGAAGAGATCGGGTGGAGCAGGGGATATCGCTGGAAGGGGGATGAGATCAGCTGGGGGGGGGGGGGGAATAAAAAGAAGAAAAATAAATAGAGGGGGTCACGGGTTCCAGGGGGGGCAGAGGGAAAATAGCAGGGAGAAATAAATAAGAGAGAAAAAAGGAGAATAGGAGGGGGGATCGGGATTTTGGCCCAGGCTAGGTCACCGCCCCCGACACCCTCTCTCCCGCCGGCCAGCAGCGCAGCACCGCCCCCGACCCCCTCTCTCCCGCCGGCTAGCAGCGCAGCACCGCCCCGACCCCCTCTCTCCCTCCGGCCAGCAGCACAGCACCGCCCCCGACCCCCTCTCTCCCGTCGGCCTGGAGCAGCGGCATAACCTCGGCCGCCTCCGTCTCTCTCTCCCTCTCCTTCTCTCCCGGCCGCCTGGAGCAACCCGCCCCCACCCACTATTTCCAGCCTGGAGCAGCACCTCCCAGCCCCTCCCCTTTTTCTCGGCCTGGAGTAGGGCATGGCTTGGAGTGGGGTTCGGCCTGGGGCTAAGCCCTAATTTTTCACCACCGGCAACAAGCTCGGCCTGGAGCGAGGCTCGGCCTGGAGCGAGGCTCGGCCTGGAGCGAGGCTCGGCCTGGAGCGAGGCTCGGCCTGGAGCGAGGCTCGGCCACCGACGCTCCGTATGCAGCAGGATCGACCCGGAGCTCCTCCCCCGCCCCCGCCGCCAAGCACGCGACAAGGGTAACGATGTTTCACTTGGGCATGTGAAGCCTTCGTTTTACATATTTGCACGGAGCCCCTCTCCACCAACGGTGGGGGGAAGGAGCTCCCCGACGGGTTTACGTGTACGTCCCGCAGTAATTGTATTAGCACCCGGGAGCGCGAGTACGGGTTTAGGCATGCTGTGTGAAGCCCATCCGGAGGTGTGAGCCGGATTGGTGATGTTCTGGGGTTCCCGGAGAAGACTCCGAGGAAGTTGTTTATTTAGCCGCTTGCAGGGAATGCGCGCCACAAGCCCCAAAAAAGGGGGTGTGCGCAATATGTTTGGTCCGCGTATATTAGCCGATCGATGACTAGTTGGCCGCGCTCGTCGAGACGTTGGCGTCAGGTGTTGCAGTACCAGGCGGGGAGTAGCGGGCTTAGCCCAAACTGTGCTGGCCCTCGAAGGCCATTTTGTTTATATTCCTCCTGCATGCGTGCCGAGTATGGAATTTATATTCCTGTAATATTCTTTTATATCTGTGATGCTCTGTGGATGTAGTTTTACTCCTCCTGTTTTGGGCGAGCGTGTGTTTGGTTGAACTGCTCCCCCCGTGTGGGCCCCGAGGTATAGATGCCGGGAACCCCCTGATGGCCCGTTGCCATCCTTTCAGAGTAGCGGAGTTCCGCTATGGCGGCCCGATTGGGGCTGCTTAGAGTAGGGCTGCTGGGCGGTTTGGCGCCAATAGTAGGCAGAGCGGGGAGCATTTTACATAGACCCGAGGTGGCACCTCTGTTTGGGAGTGGATCTCGAGATCCTCCTTGGATGTTCCGGTCGGCCAAGAGAGCCCTCCGAAGGTGCCTTAGCTCAGCCCCTGGCTGTGGGAGGGGAAGATTAGTTAGTCTTCCGGGTATGCGGCGGGTCCTCCACGCTGAGACCTTGGGTCTGTCCCTCGTGTTCCTAGTCTTGTGCCTAGATCGTTCGCTTGGGGTAGTAGGTGCGCGATCACCCCTTCCCCAAGGGTCGAACCCACATGAGACCGATTTTTTTGGTTTCAACAATATATATACTAGCATCTTCGAACGGGCTCCGCCCGTTCTCGATGCTCGCTGCGGCTTCGCCCGCAATCAAGCGGGCTTCGCACGTTGACCTCCCGGCGGGCTTCGCCCGCCCCCCGCCGGGCGTTCGCCCGTTCTCGATGCGTCGCTCCGCAATCAAGCGGGCTTCGCCGCCCCCTGCGGGCTTCGCCCGCCCCGGCGGGCTTCGCCCGCCCCGGCGAAACATTTTAAAATAATTTAAAATAAATCTTTATATAATTTTAAAAAAATCATTTAATTATTAATTATAAAAACATATTAATTAAAATATTTTTAAAATAAAAAAATAAAAAAAAAACAAAAAAAAAAACCCCGCATCCGCCCCCACGGCCTCAGCCCGCCGCCGGCGGCGGAGCCGCCGGCGGCCTGCCGCCGCCCTCGGCGGGTTCGCGCCCTCCGGCGAAAACCGCCGGGGGTTGTCCGGCGGCTCACGGGCAGGGCCACCGCCGGCGGTGGCCCTGCACGTGAGCCCCAAACTGGTGCTCACGGGCAGGGCCACCGCCGGCGGTGGCCCTGCCCGCTCGCCACCGGACAACCCCGGCGGGTTCGTCGGAGGGCGCGAACCCGCCGGTGGGCGTCGGGCAGGCCGCGGCGGCGGCGGGCTGAAGCCACGGGGGGCGGGATGCGGTATCGGGGCGCTTTATCGCGGGCTGCATTGGAAATGAACAGTAACTTTGTTTTTGATTTGGATAATTGCAGGCCTTCGATTTTGAATCCAAGGGCTCTTATTTGATGAAGTTTGATCGGACGGTCAAGATGAGTTTCATGGTGTGATTGTAGATTGCATATTGTTTTATATGATATATATATATATATATATATATATATATATATATCTATATATTATAGTATTTATATATATATATATATAGATATATTATATATATATATATTAACATAGACTATGATTAAAATATATATATCTAAAAACCGCAGTTATGGCTTTATATATATATATATATATATATATATATATATATATATATATATATATATATATATATATAATATATATATATAATATACGGGCATGGTAAAATGCGGGTTGTACGGACAGGTAAATTTGGGGGTCAAGAAGGTCTGAAAATGAAAGTGATCAATATGAAAGTTGTAGGTCTCGGCGAGACGAACAACTTCCATGTTGATCACGTTTTGATTTGAAGCGTCTTGGATCTCGATTTGGGCCCCGAAATCGGGGGAGGCGGAACGTTTACTGTAGCAGTTCCGTCTCCCCCAATTTCGGGGCCCAAATCGAGGTCCAAATCGGCTCCAAATCAAAAGGTGATCAACATGAAAGTTGTTCGTCGCGCCTAGATCTACAACTTTCATGTTGATCACTTTTCGTTTTGAGACAATCTTGACCCTCAAATTCACTTGCTCGTACGCCCGTACCCGAAAGTTATATATATATATAAGAATAGACTGCGGTTTTTAGAAAGAACCGCAGTCTATTCTTTTATATATTTGTATACTTATATCCGCTCCAGCCTCCAGCCGGACCTAAATCTCGGCGAGTGGAGACTGCTCCTCTTCTCCCGATTCCTGCTTGGCTGCTCCCCTTTCCATCCTTTCAGAATTCCGATCGAGGCTCGCTGGTCGCCGCCCGCCTCGCCGAGTCGTCGTCGATTCCGATTGAGGCTCGCCGGTGCTCCTCTTCTCCCGATTCCTGATCGAAAGCTGGTAACTTAACAGATTTTTCTTCCTTGCCGAGTGAAATTTTCATGTCTTTCAGTACTTTTTGCAGCATCTGAAGTTTTTGATCATTTCCCTCTGATCCCTTGAGGGGCTTCTGCTGTTCTTCAACAGTATCCCCTGCAAGCTTTAAAAGCTTGTGGCTGAGCTGGTTCTTTAACATATTGCATTAACTTATGTTAATATTACAATTTATAAGATTCCTAACAAATACCATCGGTTTATTTTCTTAATAGCGGTCATAAACTTTGATGATTTCTGCAGGAGGGATTTTATGCAGGAGAAATTGGAGTGAAATTGTAGCTGACGAACGGTTCAGATCTTTCTACAGGAGAAATTTGTTTGATTGTTGTGCGACGGCCATAATCTCTTGGTTGAGGTAACGACGTTCCTCCACATTCCTCTTGTGCAATTTGTCTATGTTTTGTGTGATTTTCTTTTTGTGTCGTTAATTTTTGTTTTAAAAAAAAATACGCTCGAGAAGGCTTGGTGAACCTCGTTGTTTTTGTTGGGAGAGACCACCCACTTGCGAAATGTTGTTTGGGTGGTTCTCTTTTGGTACAACATCACTCGTTCGGATCGTGTGAGTCTCTTTCGCTTGATCGAACATTGATTTTATAGCCCTTGGGAGATCTAAAGAGTCTTAGCGAACCTTCGTTTGGGTAAGTGTTTCTGGCTTGCCCATCATTTTCGTTGTGTAGATGTTTGAGCTAATTGTTACGGGCTATGGTCATTGTATAGGGAATCTGATCACAACGAGCACACTGAAAGGGGTTTTTTAATTACAAAGATAGGGCTTTAAAAAGATCAGGTGATACTAGGTGGGGATCACATTATGGTTCATTGCTTAACATAATTGTGATGTTTTCCTCCATTATCGATGTTCTCGAGATTGTTGAAAAAGATTCACATTCAAGTTCTGATCATAAAACAACGACCTTTTCATTACTAGATTCACTACAATCATTTGATTTCATAATTGTTTTATTTTTGATGAGAGATATAATGAGAATAACAAATATTCTATCACAGGCATTGCAACGTAAATACCAAGATATTTGTAATGTCATGCATTTAGTGCAAATTTCTAAACAAAGGTTGCAGGATAAACGAGATAAAGGTGGACAGAATTATTTGATAAAGTTTCTTTATTCTGTAATAATTACAAATTAGTATTCCAGATATGAATACTTTATATGTTGCAAGGGCCGATCAAGAAGAAGGGTTCAAGAAATAACAAATTTACATCATTATCGAGTGAGATATTTTACAATGTGATAGATATGCAGCAGCTTCAAGAATTGATATACCATCAACAAATACCCGATTTACGGAGAGAAATACAGAACTACTTCTTTGTGTTGCATGTTTGAGTCCGAATAATTCATTTTCTGCATTTGATAAGCAAAAATTAAGACGACTTGCTGAGTTTTATCCATCTGAATTTTCAAATTTAGATATTATGTAACTGAATTGTCAGTTGGAAACTTACGTTTATGATGTTCGGGCTGATAGTGATTTTGCACAAGTAAATGGAATTGGTGATCTTGCAGTAAATATGGTTGAGAAAAAGAATGATATTTTATATCTCTTGGCTTATTTGCTCCTGAAATTATCATTGGTTTAACAGTTGCAACAGCTACAGTTGAGAGGGCATTTTCTGCAATGAATATCGTGAAAAACCGTCTGCGTAATCGGATGAGAGACTCAATGATGAATATTGCTTGGTTACATATATTGAAAGAGATATATTTAAAAGTATGATAATGAGACTATCATCAAACGCTTTCAAAATATGAAAAGTCGACGTGGTCAACTATGAAAGGTAATGTTATGTATTTTTAATTTTAATTTAGTTGAAATATTCTTAAATATTCATATGTTATTTTTTTTGTATTAATACAGTTATTTGAATAATTTAAGTTAATTTTTTAAACTATATTATGAAATGAGTCTGCCCCCCCTCACATTATTTTCTGCCTCCGTCACTGCCGCCATCAGGGAAAAAAACTAATTAAATGAATGGAATTCCTTGGTAAGGTCGGGCATTCACGAACCATGGTTCGTAACCACTGCGTTCACCACAGCTAGCAACGTGACAAACAGACTGTAAGTGATGTCGGGCATTCAAGAACGACGGTTCATAACCACCGCATTCACGAGCCCCACTGCCGTGTAAAACAAACCCTCGGTCCATAATGGAGTAGGTGCACCAACCCATGAAAATTTACATATGCAATATTTAAAATTTTAAAATCAATTAGGACCGTTTGTTCATTCGAATGAAATTGAAATTAGAAATTGATTTCAATTCCAATTAAAATGTTCACCCAATAAATAGTATATTATGAAAATTTAGCATTCACTCACATATATTATGAAGAACCTAACATTCTCACACATATATTGACATTAATTATATCACGATGCATTCAATAAAAACCAAACATTTTCGATCGTGCTAAAAATGTGCATCCGTCAAAAAAATGTGCGTTCGAGCAAAAAAATGTGTTATCGGGCAAAAAATGCATACTCGGGCAAAAAAAGCGTGTCCGGGCAAAAAATGCACGTCCAGCCAAAAATATGCGCGACCTGGAGAAAACAATGCGCAGCCGGACACGCATCCGTGCAAAAATGTGTGCTTGAACAAAAAACTCGCGCTCGGGAGAAAAACACGCACCTGGGCAAAGAACATGCACTCGAGCAAAAAATACACGTTCGGACGAAAAATGCACACCCGAGCGAAAAAAAGTGCATCCTGAAGAAAAAACACGTGGTCGGGCACAAAACACGTGCCTGGACGAAAATGGCATGCTCGGGCGCAAAACGTGCGCCCGGGCAAAATTGCGCGCCCGAGAACAAAATACGCTCTCGAACCAAAAAAGCGCGCCCGGAGGAAAAAACTAGGATAGTTTAAGAGTAACAGTGAGAGAGTGTGCACTTATCTTTTGGATATGTATCGGGTTTAAGCCCTTAAGAGCAACAATGAGAGAGTGACGTTCTAACCGAGGTCTATGCGTGCGCATGCGCCGGGGGGGGTGTCGAAGCCAATAAAGGTTATCAGGATCGCAATCCGGATCGTAGGATCGTACGATCATACGATCCAGATTTTGTAAATCGATCCGGATCTTACCTAGGATCTAAATCGGCACATCTATGGCTGAGATCGTGATCTGGATCTTAGGATCTTTAGGATCGTGATCCCAACCGGATTCTACCAGTTTAGCCAAAGGTAACCTGACCTCATTCAACTGATCCAACGTCCATAGCTCCTTGCTTAACCTTATACCAATCCCGCTCTCATACCGCATCACAGAATCATATCATGTTACTTTACTGTATTTCAAGTGTCGATTACCGATTGCAAACAGAGGTCAAGAGCGACAACTTTAGTCGCTTCCAATTCAGACAATGTCTTCCTTTTTATTCATTACCAGGTTCCATTTCAAGTGGTGTCAATGACTTATCAAATATTTTTGCGTAAGAGTAATCCAGTGATTGGTAATCCAGTAATTTCTTGCTTCCTACTTTCAGACTGATGTCTTCTCTTCTTTTCTAGCATACGAGCAATCTAGCGAATAAAAATCCAGTATACGAGCAATTCAAGCTTCCTAATTTCATCATATGAGCAATCCAACGGTCTGAGTTCATCTTCCTGCTTCTAGGCTTCCACCAATTCATCAGTTCATATTTGTTTTTATTGTTAGTAGATATTGGGTGTCCTACTTTGAAACTGAAAATTAACTTACTATGATATTATTTTTTTTTATTTAGTTATTCAAAAATTTTTAATATAATTATTCACATCTTACTCAATTTATTGATTTTTTAATTGAGCATGTGAATGATACAAAATTCAATTTTATATTTTTATTCTTAATTTATGAATGTTGTAGGATCTTGTGATCCTCAATCCGATCCTACGATCCGATCCGATCCAAACTCAAAATGATCACACCTAGAATCTCGATCCTGACAACCTTGAACTTCTAGCAGCTGGAGAAATCTAGCTGTTGATCAGCTTGCCGCTGCTGCTTCCTGTGAGAAATAATAAAGTCAAGAGTTTAATGTTAAAATGTGGAGATCGAAAAGCTAAGAAAATTGGGCAAATACTTGTTGGGAACTTTGCCCTTCACTTTAGGGAGTGCTCTCTGAGGGACGAGTACACCATGCCGGATAACACAATCCTCTGCGGCGTTGTCGTCGGCAGCTGGCATTCAGATTACAACAGCTTGAGAGGGAGGAAGAAGCCGGGCGACTTCAGCGGGAGGAAGGAGAAGAGGTATCGGGTTGCGATTAACCGCAGAAAAATAGATATTTTTTTTGAAATTTTGGGGTGCGGTTAGCCAAAAACGGGTTGCGATTAACAATCGCCACAAAGAAGGAACAAGAAAATCAAGGTAATGCACTAATGCTGCACAAGACAAATGAGGAAACAACTAATAACCAAGCTTTAACTTGTAGACCAAAATTTCCCAGCCTCATCAGAACCCTCATTACATTCAGAACTGCACCTGTTGAGCCACAGTACAGTGTTTAGACAACACTACCAACTCTCTGTCAAGAGAATTTTCAGGAAAAAATCAAGCCCAAACTAACATGAGAGTCACCTTAGCAGCAAAAACACATCAAGAAAATGATGGCAAGAAATAAATATGAACAAAATATTGCCTTTTCCGCCCTAGCTATAGTGTGCCATGAGGCCCATGACACGGCTAAAGCAATATTTGCTCAATAAGTACCCCTTGAAGATGCCGAAACTGCAAGCAAATGCTCCTCCCTGCTACGATATTGGTTGCTTGATTTCTGGCATACTCCTACACCGGAGATCGTATCTGTACTTCGATGTTGGTTTGCTCAATTTCAGGTAGATTCCCGCGCAAAATGGTAAACCTGGGAACATGCTTAGGAAACAAACTCGGAGCGAAATTCAGTCATATAAAAAACTGGTTCGTGCTGATTTTGCGCTGTTCTCTCCTTTGATGTTGAAAGTCTACAAGCTGAGCAGGAATTGGAGAGAATTAGAGAGAATTGGAGATCTGAAACCAATTTCTAGACAACTGAGAAGAACATCTTCTACCCCTCATAAAGCATATTGAACAAGTCTGAGGGAAAGCAATCATGTTTTGGAGGGAAATTTGAATCCCCCGGCTTTGCCTGCAGATGCGGAGGACACGACTCCAGGTTGATTTCAGCATCCGAAGCAATGATGTGAAGTGGATACAATGTAGATCCTGCTCTAAGGCATAGGAGGCGGGGCCAGAGGAGAGCAATGCGAGTTTTCGCCGGTTTGCACTGTCTTCAGCTGGCGCGATATCTTCCGTTTTCTCCTGGCTTGGGTGGTGGCAAAGGACGAAGTATCCTTGGGCGGCTTTTGAACAGACTGTGCATCATTTTATTCGACAGAAAGTTATATTAATCGGACCGGCGGAAGCCAAATGGAAAATTTCACGGTTAAGGCTCCGTTTGGCAGGGTGTTTTGCTCGGTGAGTTTAAACAAAGATGTCATCATCATAGAATGTATGTTTGACATGACAGCGGCGGTTATGACTGTTGCAAAGAAAAGAAAGCTAGTTTCGAACATAGAAATGAATGAACTTCTCTAGGCGGGGTTGGGCATTCACAAAAGACGGTTCATAACCACCGCATTCACATTCACGGTCGCTACCGCCGTGCCAAACGGAGACTAAGTGGTACTATAACTGATTGAGAAACAAAATCAAAATCAAACCTGGTGCATTTGATGATACATCCATGGCATCATTGCCCCGCTGCCAAACGTATGAGGATTGAACCCTCCCTGTCATAAGAATTTGCTGTATGAGCCCTTGGACTGTGAGAAGAAAAGTAGCATTCACCTACTCTTATTATGTTCTAAAGAAGTTGAATCACAAACCGGAAACATATAAACAATGCTTGGCCTAACTGCTGGTTGATTGCCAACAAACTGTGAGGGTTCATTTGTGAAGCCTGCTGGCTGGCAAGAGGCAAAGCATTTGAGCCAATTTGCTCCTCCATTTGATCCTGCAAAGCATTTGAGACAGTACACAATAGTTAAAAGCAGGTCTGGGAGTGTGACAGCGGAGAACGACGGCGATTTGAAAACCAATGGTGAAAAACTCGGAATATGGATTACCACCGCTCAGACGCCAAACCTTTCAAATAAAGGCTCCGTTTTTTTTTGCTCTGATGAGTTTGGATAAAAATGCCACCATGTACAATGTGCTTCGCATGACAACGGTTATGAACATAAAAGTGGATGAAGTTCTTTAGATGAGTTCGGGCTTTTAGGAACGATGATGGTTCATAACCACCACATTCACGACCCGTCAACCACCACGGCTATGCCAACAACTGTGGTGGTGGTGAGCGTAGTGGTGAAAGGCGTGGTCGAGGATCACAAACTTCAAGTCTCAAAAGTAGTGATTGGGCCAGAAACGTTCCCCAAGAGTTCAAGGCGTTACAATGAAAATATTATTAGTTAGAGGCGACAAACCTTCGATGTTCCGAGAGGTCTTTGGGCATCCTAAAAGGACAATTACGCCAACAAAGAGACAAGAGTCAGATCCTCAATGTTCAATGCTTAAATTAGGAGCATATGATTTATTAGTATTAATAAGTTCTATTTCATAGAATCTTTCACCTGCAAAGGCCGGCCCTGCCTTCTCCTAATTTCAGTTCCCTTATCAAAAGGAACAGCACTACCTGAGTTTTCCTTGGCAACACAATTCGGCCTACTTATGCGAGCAATAATACTCGGCTGTGTCCCTTCGTGCGTGCCGTCGCTGAGGAGAAACTTCTCCATCTCCCTCATCAACTTCAAAGCCAGCTGATATTTTTCAGACAAAATCCCAACCTCAACCAGCGGAAGACACCGCATCGACAAGTAATCATATCGAGCGATTCTATTGCTAGAAACCACATCTTCCGAAGATCCGTTCAAAGCACGCAGGCGCTTGAAATCCTTTTTCCACCTGTCGAGAACATACTGGGTCGGAATTTCATGAACTTGCTGAAGCTTGAAGACAGACAGAGCGTGCCGGCATAAAATTCCGGTGAACTGAAAGGAACCGCAGATGCACTGAACGTCCTTCTCATCCGAATTGTAGAGGACCCCGTGATTCTTATTCGTCGTCCTCTTCCCGTCCTCCAGAAAAATGCATTCTTTAACATCGAAGATGGAGATCGCTCCCTCCACCTTGATGACTGAAACATGGCAATACATGATCGCCTCGATCTCGTCCTGAAACTTCTTAAACATGTCCATGGTGTCGATTGTGGAGAGTTGTTCTTCCATGAAGAATTTCGACACGGAGGGGCGCCGCTTATGGAATGTTTCGAAATCCGCTTGTGCTTCCTTCTCATATTTGCTCTGCAAAGCCATTTCATACTTGCCAACAAACTGCTTCAAAGAGGTCTTCCCATCCACATACCCATCAAAGAATGCAGTCAAAGATTCGTTCCTCTGCGTAGGCGACAGGCCCGCCCAAAATGCATCCTTCAGGTACGCCGGAGCCCAAAAACGGCGGCATTCGTTCAACGAACTCATCCAATCATTCCCTCGTAGCCCGTAGATATCAATCATCTTCCCCCATTCGATTTCGAATTCCTCCACGCTTAAGGAGTCGTAAACCGCCTTCTGCATCGCTTTGTGCACAGCTCTGCATTCAGCGAGTCCGCCCAGCTTCTCCAGAGCCCTCTTCATGATCTGCCACAGGCAAAACCGATGGCGAACTCCGGGAAGAACATCGGATACAGCAATCTGAATGCTTTTGCAGTGATCTGTAATCATGGCCTTCGGGACATGGCCGGACATGCAGGCTATCCATGCTTTCAGCAACCAGCGATAGGTTTCGGGAGTCTCGTCGGAAAGCAAAGCGCAGCCGAGAAGAACAGGCTGGCCATGGTGGTTGGCCCCTACAAAGGCTGCCAATGGAAGATCAAATCTGTTAGTGACACAGCTTGTATCGAGCGATACGGTGTCGTTGTAATACTGGTAAGCCGCCCTGGATCTCGAATCGGCCCAGAAGACATTGCCGGGACAGCCTTCGTCGTCCAAATCGATGATGTTGAAGAAATTTGAGTTTCTGGCCTGCATTCTGGTGAAGAACAGCAGGAGAGCATCGGCGTCTCCTTCTCCGAGCTTCAGCCGTCCTCTTTCAGAGGAGCTGAGGCGGACGCCCTCGCCAAAGAGCAATTCCTCCAGCGCGCTTAAGCCATTAGCCGGGGCTTGAGCTCCCCCCTGCTCCTCTTCTACGATCTGGACTGCATCCGATTCATGGCGCTGCTTCTTCGCGAATCCAGCCAATTGCCGATTGTGAATCAAGAATCGAGCCATGGAAGGGCTGACGGGGTGGTTGTGATCGAGATTGGCGAGCTCCAAATGCAGGAGACCATCGGCCCAGAGCTTCGCCCGGATTCTCGCAGGGCAATTGGTGGTGGCGCTGGTCCGCTTACGGAACTTGGGCTCGGCGCGCTTGTTGCCGCCACCGCCTTTGCAGCACATGAGCTCGAGATACAAACAGAGACCTTCTTTGGAGAACGATGATCGCCTGACGGAGACTCCGAATCCCACCCGGCGAGCATAAGACTTGTAGAATTTGGAGACTTCGTGGTGGGTTTTGAACACCGTGCCGACCTCCGGTACTCCCTCGTAGCCGCCGGAAACATTCGAGTTGTCGGCGCTCGGGTCGTCGTCGGCAAACTCCATGTCGCCGGAATCCATGGCCGTTGCCTTGGATATTTCATGAATCTACGGTGAAAAGGTATTCTTGGTAAATCGGATATGTGCGATGAGAACGGCATGGCGGTGAACCCTAGAGATGAGTGAGGTCGAAGAGGGCGCACCTGTGAGTTGTTGAGATCCCGGCGGATGATGCGAGCTCGCCGGGGATTCTTTGCCGGCCCGCTGATTCCGTCCATTCCGGTACTCCGGTGAACACCGGAAATCGGCGATCGGCGGCGGGATAGGCGGGTGAGAAAAAAGGGCGGCGGGTTGAATTTCAGGTCTCTTTTTGGAGTATCTTTTGCCCGGAGGGGCAGTGGGAATAAAAGCCACGCGTTTGTGGGTGTTTTTTTTGGAGTAAATTTATGTGCAAATCGGTTTTGGGTACGTGCAAACTGCTCTTTCAAAAAATCTGTCAGAACAGTTAGGTGCAGACCGATTTTTACGGGTTCACAAGTATTCCTGGTTTTTTAGTTTGGTTTGCACTTAACGTGGTTTGCACGTAGCCAAACTTGATTTGCACATAACAACACCCTTTTTTTGTGGTTGCTTCTATAATTTGTGGGACCTTGGCAATGTGTGTTTGGAACAATAATTATGTACGAGTAGCGTTTTTTTATTTTGGGAGCGGATAAATTCAGGGTGGTCATTCGTAGATCCAACGTCAGCCGAAAACTAGCCAAAAAACAAAGCATGAAATAGAAAGCAAGATCCGACGGCCCACCTGCTACTCGTGTGCGTACGGATTGCACAAGAAAAAAAACCAATGTCTTTGTGGATGGAGAGAATTTTTTTGGTTTCGACTTCATCATGATTTTAACGTGTGGCTTTTATTTTTCTTTTTTCGATTTTTGGGAATCTTTTTAAGTCAGTGATTAAAACATACAAGCAAAGTTTTGAAAACCGGACCGGACATCGAACCGGCGAATGGAAAGGTTCAAAATTGAACTGGTCCAACCGATTCAACCGGGGTCGAATCATTATATATATATATAATATAATATATATATATATATATATATATATATATATATATATATATATATAATATACAAGCAGTCGTGCACGGGGGACCCCGTGCGGGCAACATTTGTCGTGGGGGCGACATTTGTCGTGGGGGCGACATTTGTCGTTGGGGCGACATTTGTCGTGGGGGCGACATTTATCGTGGGGGCGACATTTGTCGTGGGGGCGACAGTTGTCGTGGGGGTGACCCATGTCGTGGGGGCGAAAGTTGTCGGGGGGCGGCAGTTGTCGTGGGGGCGACAGTGGTCGTGGGGGCGACAGTGTCGTGGGGGCGACAGTTGTCGTGGGAGCGACAGTTGTCGTGCGGGCGACAGTTGTCGTCAGCGACATTTGTCGTGGGGACGACATTTGTCGTGGGACGACATTTGTCGTGGGGACGACATTTGTCGTGGGGACGACATTTGTCGTGGGAACGCAATTTGTCGTGGGGACTATATTTGTCGTGGAGGCGAGATTTATCATGGGGGCGACAATTGTTGTGGGGACAACAAATGTCGAGGGGATGACGTTTGTCATGGGGGCGACATTTGGCGTGGGGGACAACATTTGTCGTGGGGGCAACATTGGTCG
This sequence comes from Platanthera guangdongensis, assembly GCA_039583875.1. Lineage (NCBI taxonomy): Eukaryota > Viridiplantae > Streptophyta > Magnoliopsida > Asparagales > Orchidaceae > Platanthera > Platanthera guangdongensis. Next base: position 234,034,481 of record CM077158.1, read on the forward strand.
TGGGCGATGACATTGGTCGGGGGAAGCGACATTGGGGTCGTGGGGGGCGACTTTGGTCATCGGCGGCTACATTGTGTGTGGGCAGTGGCAAGTAACATGGGATGTTACACGACGACAGTGGTCGTAGGGCGCGACATTGGTCCCGAGGGAGAGACATTAGTCATGGACGGCGACATTGGTCGTGTGCGTGACATAAATCGTCGGGGTGACATGGGTCGTGGGTGGCGACATCGGTCGGGGGCGACGACATCGGTAATGGGCTGTGACATCGGTCGGGGGCGGTGATATCGATCGTTGGCGACATCGATCCTGGTCACCGACATTTGGTGGAGGCTAATATTATTGTTAACATGTACAAAAATCCTTCAGAAAATATCTACGGTGGCTTTTGTATATAGATTTTCTATGGTGGCTTTGTATGGGGATATATTTTATGTAGTGTTGGAATTCTAATTTGAAAGTAATACTTAAAAAAATAAAAACAAAACATCGATATAAACACTAAAAGACTAATACACATATCTAAGTTAAGACGATCAAGACAATGATTTCTATAGACACATACTATTATAATTTATAGCTGAAATTGAAAACAGAATGAAGTTAGAGAAGATATTTGTGGATGTAAATAATGAACTCATTTATAAACCATCATATATAATAAAATACTTATGTTGATCAATTCTTGAAGCAAATGACGACAAATGAACATAACCATAACCTGTTGAACATTGCTCATTCCATTACCATAATAATAACCCGCTCGTTCAATGACCACAATAATAACTGCTCGTTCCATGACCACAACCATAACCATAACAGAACTACATAACAATGTAAAAGATAAACAGATAAAATGCATAACACTACATCTAAGCAAAATCATTTACTATCTCTTTTTCCCAGCAACTCCTTCGCAGCGGCATTTTCGTCGTAGTTCTTTGGAACCAGATATTTTGATGGCATGAATAACTCACGAAAAGCAAAAGCCCATTGATCCTCATCGCTTAGATCCTTCGGCACCCTTTTTATGATCTTTCGGAGCCCCTTGTACTCTGATTTAGGCCTTAAGTGATACGGTAATGGTAAATTACCGTCTTTGTCTTTGTAATATTCGTCAATGCTATCAGGCATGCCATCTACAAAAAATATAATTCAATGTGTTATGCTATATAACCGTAGTGCAGCCCAAAAATCTAGAAAGAAAAATAAGTAAGCTGCTTACACATTTTATCTTTATGGTGCGACATCAAGTAATGCTTGATAAATTTGCCTAAATTAAAACATAAGTTAGAGATATGTAATAAAACAATAAAACACAGAAATATTACAAAAGATACAATAATTCTTACAATCTATGTAATTTGTGCTGATGCATGTAATTTTGTGAATATTTCCTTGAACACAACATTTCTAGTGTATACTCATTCACGCCCATCCAAAGTACCATTTTAACCATCACTTTGGTGTTGTTTGCAGAAACTCCTCTTGACAATGCCACATACAGTTGACCATGGCTAAAAACATCATTCGGAAAATATACTCCAACATTTGAAATTATTGTTTGGCCCTGTGATTTGTTGATGGTCAGAGCATAGCTTAAACGTACTGGGAATTGCTTACGGGTGAGCTCGAATGGCAGCTTAACATCTTCTGCACTCTTCAAGGGAATTCGTGGTAGAAATACTCTATGCCCTTTAAATTCTCCGCTCAATATTTCAGCTTCAATAATATTTCTTGAAAATGTTACACATGTAAGCCTAGTTTCGTTGCACAATCCAATTTTTGGATCAATGTTTCTAATCAGCATTATCGGTGAACCTTTCTTGAGATTGAGCTCATGAGGTGGTAGATTTCCCGGATTTATTGAATTCAAGAATTCTGGCAAATATAAATTATGGGTGTCATCCACAACAGAATCAAAAGAGTAGTATGTTTTGCATTCTCCGGATATATTTCAAGACATTTTTCATTTATTCTGTTGACATCCTCATTTAAAGGAGTTATTATTGCTCTGCTTTCCATATATCTGACATCAATTGGGAACCTAGCTCAGGAAATATTGCATCAATCAATATATTTACAGAACGTTCATCTTCCCAAGGTATGACCATGGAGTTTGGAATTTGAATTATATCATCTAGCACAGTTGGCTCATCACCGTTACCCACACGCAGTAGGAACTCTGAGAAATGAGGATCGTCATGAGCTCGCATGTTCACAGTTAAGCTAAGAATGTGAACATTTGTCCAAAGATACGATTCAACGATGCTCGCGCTAATAATTTGAGATTTGGTTCCATTTACAACCACCGGTGTTAGCTGACGGAAATCACCACCAAGATCATAACTTTGCCCCCAAAGGGCAGATTGACATCAAGCACATCCCTAAAAGATCGATCCACAGTCTCAAATGCCTTCTTATGAATCATTGGGGCATCATCCCAAATAATTGCTCCGGCTTGTTGTATTAAATCACGCAAATCAGACTGCTTATTAAATTTGCATGTTGACATTATTTTAAATCTGATGGGTATTTTGAATTTTGAATGTGCAGTCCTCCTACCTGGGAGCAGGTTTGCTGCGATCCCAGACGAAGCTGTTGCTAATATAATGAACCCTTCCTTTCTGAAAGTTGCTAGCAGTGCCCGATAAAGGTATGTTTTTCCCGTGCCTCCTGGACCATCTAAGAAAAACATTGCATTTTGTCTTTTTCGTATAGCTGTACCGATTATGTTGAATGCTGACAATTGTTCTGGATTAAATGAGTGAACTGAATTAATGTCATCATCAGATATTGAGAATGACCGTTCATGTTCTATTAGGCTGGATAAATTGTGAGAACCCTCAAAACCTTCACTTATGGACGGCAGACCAAAATCTGTTATTGTTTTTTTATGCTGCTGCAGAATGTCATCTAAATCATGAAGTAACTTATCTTTTATAAAAGTGTTACATGAAGTGCTTGCTGAGCTGTAATCTTCAGTCATACTGTCAAAGTTCTCATCCCACAGGTCTTGTACACAGGTCGGTTCACAGTATAACAAAATTGTTGCAAAAAGTCTTTCAACGAAATTGGCATTTTAAAACATCTTGCTTCAGCCAGGCAATCTCGAATGCTATTATCCTCTTCAAGAAGTCCGTGTCGCTCTGCAGCCTGTTTAAATGTTGTACATTGAATACCAGTCACACACTTTAAATCCTCAAATGATTTTGGACCCTTAACATGATTGAGTAGCAGCCGCAAGTAAAATCTTTCACCTTCCATTGGATTGACTGCATATATCCTACCAATAACCCTTTGGGTTGATACCCTCGGTATCCATTTGCGCTCGGTAGTTAAATATCTGTAGTACTTTGGAAAATCTTTATATAGGTACTTCTCGAGCTCTTGGTTGTCATTGTACAAACTAAAAAATTCAGTCAGCATCGATCTGGCGTTCCTCTCATTTTCCAGCACATTTGAAATTGTTTCGTCACTATCGAAGTGGACCTGATGTTGATTTGGTAGATGAATTTGTAGTCTCGAAACAGAGGGATACATCCTCGTCATCTCAAACTTAAATATCTTCCACAAAGCCTCAGGTGCACAAACCCAACGACCGTCGACGTATTTGCTCACCTCATCATAATTAGGGGCAGACCGAACTTCAAACGACACGCAGTCATGTCCCTTGTAAACATACTTATACAAATACTTGATACTTTTAATACTACTACATATTTCCACATTAATATGACAATCATACTTTAAGAGTAACCACAGGTTATATGGTACGACCCATCTATTATCCACAACAACTCCACGACCAACTTTAATAGTTCTATTGTCAAGCATACGCCGATATACAGGATATGAGTCATTCCCTTGAACAGTATATTCTGCAAAAGGCTTAGGACATCTTTTATTGCACCCAAAATTTTTCATGCACTGAGCATTCGGTTTGTAGTGACCACATGGGCCATGTATCATATGTTTTAGAACTGCATCATATAAAGGGCGATCCTCCTCTTGATTGGGTATCTCAGCGCTGACCAACGAATCGTACTCATCTGGAGTATTTAACTTATCTTCTGCATCAAAAATAACTAACATATGCACGTGGGGTATACCTCTCTTTTGAAACTCAATGATGTGAACGTGCGTAACCACCTTTCCAAGGATACCTTTATTGAAGATTTCATCTTTCAAATTTTCATACTTTGCTCGAAAAATTCTCGTAAGGAGATCTGGACGATCATGTGGCAATTGTCCTGGATACAGTTCATTTCTTATTTCATTCCAGTTGGGATTGCATGTCATGGTTAAGAATATATCTGGTTTGCCGTAGTGTTGGACGATTGACATTGCATCTTGATATCTTTGATACATATCTCGGGGGCTTCCAATGAAGGAGGACGGAAGGACGGTTCGTTGCCCAATGTTTCCTAAGCAGAAGGAATTTCACGAAAGAAGGTAATGAACATCTATATCTACTAAAGTATAGGAGGAACATCAATAAGCAAGTGAGTGTACCTGCATCATTTTCACCAGCATTTAAGCAATCTTGCAAACCCTGATATAGCTCTGCACGAATCTTATTTTGATTCAGGCTAATCCATCTCAATTTCTGAGTCTCAATCTTGATGTAATTATCTACGACATACTGTTGAAGCAGTCGTCCACCATGAAGGAGTATCGATGGATTATTCGAACGTATCTATATCAAGCCACAAATTGATCGAGCTTAGTACATTGAAAATCCAATCCATAAAGTTTTGAAGTAATAAGTATAAATTTTAAAACCTGTAGCAACAATGCATAGAAGTCGCAACAACTAACGCGCAACCCCTGATCTGTCTGAAAAGCTAAATCCCAACCAAAAGTACCATGCGGTAGTAGAAGTGGGTATTGAAGTGGATCGTAATTACCCGCGTACTCTTTGATTGTAGTTAGATGTCCTGCTGTTGAATGAATTTTGATGTCCCTATCGGTAGACTCTGCAAAATCTTCTACACCCACCAATATTGCAGCCACCTGAGATGCGGTAGGAAGGATGTATTGTCGGTCGGTAGGCCGTCGTTCACGAATAAGTAGTTGACACGATTGTAATTGTTGATGTTGAGCAATTTGTCTAAAAGTCATGACATACGGGTTGTCAGTATCAAGGATATATTTGATCTCATTCAATATTTCTATATCGAGTCCATTACTTCCTCCAGACGATGTGAGGTTTCATTTTCAGTGTCGTAGATGAACATCTGCAGAAATCGTGGTTTGTTTCCCGGAGTAGGAATAAGAGAACCAATCTTATGATATATAGCTTCATGCGCTCTGAATGTGTACAAACCTTGGTTGAACGCCGGTAGTGTTTCGTCAAGCGTCACACCCATGGATGTGAAAGAGAATACGTGGTTGTATGCACGAATATTTGCCTGAAATGACGCCCTTTTGTGGTCTGGTCAGTATAAAGAGCCATCAACTGGGGGGGTACAAGAATGGGAGGTAAAACTACTTTGCCAAGTTTGCAGCATAAATTTTTTGATTCTTTGTGAAATAATCGAGCTGCACAGTCTGGGCATGTTTTCGGTTGCGGGAGCCGAAAGATGCTGACGTTGTCGGACGAATGGTAATTTCTTGTTATATTTCGACGACCTGTCCTCGTGCTTGGTGCTGGTTGATTATCATTAATTTCATCTGGCTGATTTGGATCTTCTGACTCGGTTGGTTGGACATCCAAGGTTGATTGTAAAGCCAACGATGCACGCGATTGTCTTCGCCTTGCATTCACTGCATTTCGTTGTTCCGTACTCAATGTCTGGCGCCAATTACTAACACGCACTCGGGTTGACTCTCGAGCTTGCTCAGGCGTTGTCGTCAAAGTCGAAGGCCTCCCTCTTTTACGCTGAACTGGACCAACCTGAGTTGTCAATGATGATGACTCCCCTGCTTGATGTTGGTCTGCCATCTGTATGTGTTTGAGTTGCTATGTAATCAAACTATGAATAAGCCATGTTAATTAATTATCAGCAAATCATTAATTATAAGTCATGTTTTTGCTGATAAGGATGATTTTAAAAATGAGTTAAACATCTTATAAGCCTCATTTTGAATTAATTCCCCGCATCTCTCATATCCCTGCTATTGTTGTCTCTGACTTCGATATCTTCTTGGATTCTTTTTATATGGTTCTTTATCATATCTTGCGTACAGTTGCTTTATAGCTTTCAGAATTCAGTCCTATTTATTTTGGCGCTTTTACTTGGTTTTTAGAGGTGACAAAAGCACTACATGTTAGAAAGCTAGAGAGAACCATGAAGGACTGAACAGAGCTACACCGGCAATAGCAGATGAGCAAAAAAATATGCAAGCACGTCACTAAAAAACATGCAAGCAGAAACAAAAATTTGAAAGCAGAATAACTTAAAACACATACTTGGACTACACTAATTGGACATCAGAATGGTTTCATAAGATGCATCCAATTATTGTGGCTATTATTTTGAGCACCAAAACTGAAAATCAATTGCAACAAAGGAATGTACACAAAAACTGAGCACATAACTGAGCTTCTCTCTGCAGAACATTTATTCTCCCATCTCTCTTCCATACATTATTTTGATATGACAGCCAATGTGGTGGATGATTCAACAACAGAATGGTTTGCAAGAATAGATACTGCCGAACAATAAAATAGGAAGAATAGAGGTGAACAACCTTAAACCATAAAGGAGTTAGAGTGGGCACAACCTGTGCATAAAAAGACTGAACAATTTCCGTGCTCAGCCCCTAATAAAATGGAAAGAAATTGGACCGCAAAAACTGTAAAAAATGTTAAAGTCTACAAAGAAATCGTTGGTGAAATAAAATAGGAAGAACAGAGGTGAACAACCTTAAACCATAAAGGAGTTAGGGTGCGCACAACTAACCCATAAAAGAATGAACAATTTATGTGCTCAGCCCCTAAAAAATGGAAAGCAATTGGACTGCAAAAACTGTAAAAAAATGTTAAAGAGCATGAAAAATTACCGGCAAGAGCACTGTAAGGAGGAGATGAGCAATATTGTAGGAGGAACTCTGTTTAGGCACCGTGGAGGAGATGCTCTTTCGACGGAGAAGCTCTGTTTTTTAGAGGTGACAAAAGCGCTACATGTTAGAAAGCTAGAGAGAACCATGAACGACTGAACAGAGTTACACAGGCAACAACAGATGAGCACATCATCAATGCATATAGATGCAAAAAAATATGCAAGCACGTCACTAAAAAAAATGCAGCAGAAACACAAATTTGAAAGGAAAATAACTTAAAACACATACTTGGACTACACTAACTGGACATCAGAATGGTTTCATAAGATGCATCCAATTATTGCGGCTATTATTTTGAGCACCAAAACTGAAAATCAAATGCAACAAAGAAATGTACACAAAAAATGTACACAGAAACTGTACACAGAAACTGTACAAAAAAATGGTTTGCAAGAATGGTTTGCAAGAATAGATTCTGCCGAACAATTTCTGTGCTCAGAGGTGAAAAAGAAATCATTAGGGTGTGCACAACCAACCCATAAAAGACTGAAGAAATGTAAAGAAATCGTCACTTTCATCACAGAAATGTAAAGAAATCGTTAGGGTGTGCTCAGAGGTGAACAAAGAAATGTAAAGAAATCATTGGTGAAAAACAGTTTCTGTGTAAAGAAACTGTAAAATTTGAGAACTCAAGGCATTTTAACAGCAGTTTTAGGTAAACCATTTGATTGATCTACCATCTGGAAGATTGAAAATTGGCTGGAGTTATTGGTGTAATTATGTCTTGCTGTTTTGTTCGGACTTCACTAACTGGAGGATTGAAACAGTTTTTGATGGATTTTATTTCACTGTTTTGAAATTGAGAGGGCTTTTAATAGAATCATTTTGTATTCCTGGCCAAAAATGTTATAAGTATGATGAATTGTGTTTGGTTTCAACATACTGTCTTGGGAGCAGCTAGTGCGCCAAACTTAATAGAATCATTTTCGGTGTTCTTGGCAGAATGTACTGTCTTGGGAGCAGCTAGTGTTCTTTGCATTTTATTTCACTTAACACAGGTTTGATTATCAACATACTGTCTTTGCAAGCAGAGAACTTCGAAAAATCAGAGAACTTCGAAAAATCAGAGAAATTTGGAAAATAAAAAACAGGGGATTCTGCCTTTGCAAGCAAAGAGTAAGAAAAAACTGAGAAGAAGCAAACAATAAAAAAACTGAGGACTTTGGAAGCAGAGAACTTCGAAAAATCAGAGAACTTCGAAAAATCAGAGAAATTTGGAAAATAAAAAACAGGGGATTCTGCCTTTGCAAGCAAAGAGTAAGAAAAAACTGAGAAGAAGAAAACAAAATAAAAAAACTGAGGACTTTGGAACAAACATTTACTTTAATTATCGAGTACTGCAAAGGAGTTACAAATTTTTTCACAGATAAACACATTTTTTCACAGATAAACACATTTTTTCACAGATAAACACATTTTTTCACAGATAAACACATTTTTTCACAGATAAACACAGTTTTTGAGTAACAGGAACGATGCCGTGAGGAGAGTTGAGCACAAAATGGAGTTAGGGTGTGCTCAGCCCCTAAAGAAATGGAAAGAAATTGGATTGCAAAAACTGTAAAAAATGGTGGAGAACAAAATGGTGTGGAGAGGAGGTAGGGTTATACCTCTGTGGAAGCTCTGTTGAGGGCACCATGGAGGAGATGCTCTTTCGACGGAGAAGCTCTGTTGATGGAGCACTGTGGAGGAGATTTGAGGTATGTCGAGTACTGCAGAGAAGAAGAGTTGTGGAGAACAAAATGTTGGGGAGAGGAGGTAGGGTTATACCTCACGGCATCGTTCTGGCAGTTTCTGGCGCTGGCAGTTTCTGGAGCACCGTGGACGACGCAGAGGCAAGATGCGACGGCACGATGGTGGCGTGTAGAGAGGAGAAAGAAGGACGACGCAGAGGCGGGAAGTCGCTGGCGGGAGCTGCTTTCGGCGCTGGCAGGATCTGCTTTCTTTCGGCCGGGTTTGCAGGAGCGGCGTTTGAGCCCCGCAAAAAACCTAAAATATATAAATGTATTAATTATTGTATTAATTAATTTTGAGTCGGGAAAAGACCAAAAGGCCTCTACATTAATAGAAAGTATGCGTTTTAATGGGGGTATTTTGGGATTTAAAAGTTACACCATGAGGTGTTTATGGGTTTCCTTATAGTATAAAGATATATATATATATATATATATATATATATATATATATATATTATATATATTTATATACATAAATAAAAATATAGCATTATCTTAGAAATTTACCTGTAAATGATAATTTATTATCATTATATTTGATACAAATAAAATGATGTAACATTATACCTAATTGTAAAGCTTCTTTGTGTAACATTTTTGCTCTGTTAGTTGGATAAAAATGACATTGTAATAAAGTAATAGAATGAAAATTAGAATGACAATGGTTAAGATTACAATCAAGAAATAAAACTAGTTTTTTACATTTGAACATAAAAGTATACGAAGTTTCTTATATAAGGTCGGACGTTCAAGAGCGACGGTTCATAACCATCACGTTGATATTGTCACCGCCGTATCAAATGGAACGTAAATTTTATTTGAAGGATAGATGTATGTATATATTAAAATGTATATAATTAATATTTATATAGATATGTATATTAATATATATATATAATATTTTTATATATACGTTAATATTATATGTATATAATATATCATGAGATAAAACAATGAGAACCAAATTGTGAGGTGGTCCGCTCTTTGCCCATTTGGTCTTGGTGGGGGTTTGAATCCCCGCCAACGTTTTTTTTTTGGATATTTAATAGCGGCCTTTGGCCCGCCCGGTTTTGTGAAACCGCGCCCGATTCCCGGCCCACCGGTCCGCCCGGCCGGTTCCGCGATTCTTGAACGGTCCGTGGAGGGTCCGGTTTGCTTACCTGGACCGGACCCGCTGAGTCCCCGGTCCATGGTACGACCGGCCCGACCGATCGGTCCTATCAGTTTTAAAAGCTTGCATGCAAGTATATATGTATTACAAATGTAAATAATTAAGAGATTGTATTTTATCTCAAATATTATATATAATAGTTTGGATATTTCATTATTATCTCAGATATTATAGGTGATGGGATGTGATCCTTCTTATAAAAGAGATGGGGAGCATATAGCCACACCCCCACATGATCTCCACTCAAAATGAGGGGAATCATGGGTTTGACCGCACACACGATCACCATGCCCAATCCCCCGCGCGCCAATCCCATCTCACACGGCGGCACACAGCGGTTAAATCATCGCGGGTGTCGCCCCATCGACCGCCAGTCACCGGTCGCCCCTCTCTCTCTCGGCCGCTGACCTATGGGCCTAGGGAACGGCCTCCCGCCGCCAACATTCTTGGCTACCGGCACGCGGCCGAGCGGGCTGCCGGGCCGGTCTCCCTCCTCAGCCGCGGGGGAAGCGGCCGAGAGGGCGGCCGGGCCGGCCGCCCCTCCTCGGCCGCTGGCAAGCAGCCGAGCCGGCCGCCGCCTCACGACCAATGGGTGCCGAGCCATCCACCCCTCCTCCGTCGTCGGTGACCTCCCTCGCCGTCGTCAAAGGCGGCGGCAAGTTCGCCGGCTATTGAGTATTGTATCACATAACACGGATTTGAAGAATGGCTCAGTTAAGCTAAGATGAATTGTGACTGTATTTGATGTGTTTTGTAGTTATGTACTTGCAGGTCTACAATGTCAAGTATACACCAATGTCAGGTTACAATGAGTCAGTAAACACATGACTACACAATGTAATTCCTCATTTGTGTAGGCCAAAGTGTTGACTCACATGTAATCTCTCTATTGGGGTGTACTTCTATCCCAAGTATAAGAGAAGGCTCAAGGATGGTCAAGGGTTAGACCCAGGAAAAATATGAATTTTAACTAAGTAAAATTCGGCGAGTATGGTTAAGCATACACGTCGAATTCGTCGAGTATTGTTGATGATACACGTCGAATTCGTCGAGTATACTTACCAATACCCGTCGAATTCGTCGTATATACTTAGGGAAAATTTGTTGGAGAAATAAAAAATCCACCAAGTAAAATTCGTCGAGTATCGTTGTGCATACTCGTCAAATTCGTCGAATGTATCTAATGATACTCGTTGAATTCATCGAATATGCTAAGTGATACACCCTGAATTCGTCGAATCCAGTCGACACTACTTGTGTAGATTTTTCCAAATTCAATCCGTTGAATATCAAAGCGGTGAGTGTGTTGAGTCATCTCGACAATATTCGACGTAAGCAGCCTTTGGCGTTGAGTCAATTCAATTCGTCGAATATCATGGTGTCGATAGCGTTGAGTCATCTCGACGCTATTCGACAAATGCTTCTCTTAGCGTTGAGTGATCAGAAAGCGTTGAGTGTACAACGACGTTGAGTGTTTCAGTCGATACTCGACGAATTTGTCTAGTATACATGTTGATATTTGACGAATTTGTCGAGTATGACTCCTCGCCATGGCGTTGAGTGACCGACCAGCCTGGGATGATATGGCTAAGTCATTTTCGTCATATATCAAGATATATTCGACGAGTATCATTATGATACTCGATGATACTCGACGAATTTGACTAGGTCATTTTTCCGGAAATTTCAAAAAAAACAGTCATGGGTTCGGCGGCCATGCACAGTGCTACTTGCTTTCGTTTTTGGAAAAAAATTTTTACGGTTGGAGGGTTTATCTCTATAAATAACTAGGGATATTCCTCTTAATTACTAATGTTGTTATTGTGTTATTTTGATCACTGATTCAAACGAGAAGAACTTTCCAAATCTGCAAATCCATCGGCCTCCATTCCGCGCGCGCATTCCGATCGACCGATACCTACAAGCACATCGGGTTGCTGCTTCTAAAGACTTCTATTCCTCCAGATCTAGATGTGTGAAGACCCAAGATTCAAGTTCTTCAAGATTTCAACTTTTTGAGTTCTCCAAGCTTCAAGATCTACTTTTCCGAAGAACGTCGGAGCAAATACTTATAATCGTTGTTGTTGTAATATTATTTTAAACATTGTAGGAGATTTATCTTCGAGTTAGTAGATCTGTTTGTGGATCGAGTGAGTAGATCTGTTTGTGGATCGAGTGTGTAGATCCGATTTGTGGATCAAGTTGTAGGAGAGGTTGTTCTCCGAGTGGTAGGAGAGTCGTCTCTGAGTTGTAGGAGTTGTGGCTCCGATGTGTAAAATTTGACGAAATCTGATAAAGGTGAACTAGCTGAATCTAGCCCTTCGTGGTAGATAGGTGAGGCGAGAAAGTGGGCGTACTCAACTCGTGGAACTACTATAAAATCTCTGTGTTTGTGTGTGTAAGACCCCTCCCCTTACCAAGGAGGCTCCCAGTCTTATGCCCAGAACTGTCGTCTTACGGTGGCACTAACGCACGGGTTAGTCGACACCGCAACACGCCGATTCTGCCGGCTAATACGATCATATAACATGTAGGCCAATATGAGAATTAGAAGTATAGCGGTAATGTAGAAATAAACTACAACCAGTCCACAGTCACAGTACATATCAAATAATAAAATGAAAGTACATCAAGTCCACAATGAGTACAAAAATATGAAGAGTAAAAAAGGCTTATGCCTCGTACATGAATATCAACTCTCCTCACAAAATAAAACGCGGAAGCAAATCTATCATCCTCGAACTCATCCCACCTGAGGTAGCGTTGTAGTAGTAGTAGGTGGTATCAACTCCTCACGCCCTGTCACCTCGTCCTGCCGGTGGTGCTGGTGCTCCATCTCCTCGAGCTCCTAAAAATAGTTGGTCACCGACCATTAGTCAAAAGACTAAGTCGTTTCCTCCGCACCTCACCCTGCAACTCATAGGCACCGTGCGGGAGGACGAAGCGGAAGACTATCAAGGGTTAACAAAAGGAAGCAGGTGACAAGGAATCTATGCTACCAAGTAAGAGTGTAAGCAGTAAATCTACACTAGCAGTTCTATGTATATAGTACAAAAGTAAAAGCATGTACAGTATAAGTAAGTAAAGAACTGAAAGTAAGAGCAGAAAAGTAAAGCTATGCTACCGTAAGTAAAGAACTGAAAGTAAGAGCAGAAAAGTAAAGCAATGCTACCACTACTCTAGCATCACAAACGTACCTTAACTTATAAAAATGCCCATACAAATTTATATGTTAAGATTTCTAGAAATTTTAACTTATCATATAAAAGAGCGCATAATAATTTATATGATAAGGATCTATGAATCGTATGACCTAATATGAATGAATGTTTATGATGCAATTTATGCAACAGGCAAATATAACTCACACACAACGACTCTGTGATCACAGACCTTTAGTTCCCACTTTTTGAGAGCTAGCTTCACTCTCGGGTACCATCGTTGTGGCTACGGCAGCCGCGGAGCGGGCGTCTCCACTTCTAGGAAGGTATGCACACTACCAAACCTAGACCCCTCTCATACGCCTCTGTACACGTCCTAGGGGCACTCTAGAGTCTGCGTACTTATTTTGCTGACTACCTGTCAGTCTTGTTGGGTCGGGTGTGCGTTATCGGGGATCGTCCTCCAGACCTCAGTATAAACAACCTACTGGCCTCTCAAACCCTCACACCCGCCTGAGTCACCGTACTGCCATCGGTGTGACGATCGGCCCAGTATCGCATGACTCGCCACTAAATTTATGCACATGCAAGTATTTCATCTCGAGCCTTCAGCTCGCAGGACCAACTTGTCCTGATTCCCTCAAACCCTCACGGGTGAGCCCGCAACATATATCCCTCTAACCCTATACGGGTGAGATGTTACCTCAAACCCTCCAACCCTATACGGGTGAGATGTTACCTCAAAAATCCTCCAACCCTATACGGGTGAGATGTTGCCTCAAACCCTCCAACCCTATACGGGTGAGATGTTACCTCAAAAACCCTCCAACCCTATACGGGTGAGAATATGCAATGTTTACCTTGGCCTATTAATCTATTCTTGCCTAAAGATTATTATGCTTAGTGACTTAGGGTTAATCCCAGGACTGCCCCCGGCATACCCGGTGAAGGGCTCTCAAAGGACACTAGGAACCAAGATGGGATGAAGCCCAAAGTTCCCTTTCACAAGGACATTTACTTTTATTGATGTCTTGAAAGACTTGATTTCAAGAGCCTAGACACCTAGAGGGGGGGGGGGGCGTTGAATAGGTTCTATATTTTTCTTCAAAAACTTTAGGCAAATAACAAAATTTATCTCAGCACTACATCAATTCAAATCACAGAATAATGAACACAGCACAGCATACACCAGATTTATAGTGGTTTCCCAAGGTCTGGGTACATCCACTTTCCCCCTTCGCCTATCTAGTAATGAACTGGATTCGGCCTAACTTCCTTCCACTTCTCAGATCCGCAAATCTTACAGCTCAGAACCAAGAATGGTTCCTACAACTCAGAGTGAATCCACACTCCTACAACTCGGACACAAGCCCTACCTCAGCCTCTTTCACAGGCCTACAACTCAGATTGACACCCCACTCCTACAGCTCAGGCAAAATCCCTACCTCAGCCTTTATAGTTACAGGCTTACAACTCAGATCTAACAACAGATCCTACCAGAAATAATTTGATAATGTGATACAGAAATTGCACCAGATGAATCTCTTCACTGGTGAACTTCTTGATCAGTTCTTGAATGGACTGATCTTCAGATCCAACCTGACTTAGCCATTTCAAAGCTTCTTGATAGAACAAAATAAGGTTGATCTTCACTTGATGTAGAAGTTGATCTTCAGATAGCTTCCTTCTTGAATTCAGAATGAAATCTGAATCTTCCTTGCAGACTGATCTGGATCTGCCTTTGTAAGGGTTTCCCCTTTTCTTGTTGTAGAAAACTTTTCTCTGAAGAATTCACTTCTTAATGTAGTGTTCCTTGCTTCTCTTCTCTATTTTCACCACTTCACTTCATTCATTAATCTTATGTTGTATCGAGCCAGTCCTTTATATAGAGTTTCCTCCTGATTACCGGCTGATCCGGTTTGTAACAGTCTTCTGACAGTTCTGACAAAAGTGTCAGACCGGCTGGTTAAGGTTTTCCAACTCAGCATGAACCACTCAGCAAACTGCTTCACATGTGTCGACACAAATAGACTAAGTGTCGACACAAGTCTCGATGATGTCGACACAACACTCCATGTGTTGACATAGTCATTCTTCTGCTACTCGACACAACATCTGTTAAATGTGTCGACACAAGTCCTATGTGTCGACACAGCTTCTGCTTCCAGTGTCGACATAACTTCTGGGTGTCGACATAGCTTCTGCTTTCACTGTCGACATAACTTCTGGGTGTCGACAGAATTCTGGTGTGTGTCGAAATAAGTTCTGTGTGTCGACACAGTCGCTGTCGACAGAATTCTGGAATGTGTCGACAGCTTCTCTGTGTGTCGACACAAGTCCTATTGATTTCGACACAATCTGGCCCTTGGTGTCGACACAGCGTTGTCGATAAATTTTCTATGTGTCGACATAAATTCTGGGTGTCGACACAATCTGGCCCTTGGTGTCGACAATCCATTCCCAAGTGTCAACAGTTGTACTTACAAAAATATTTCTTTCATTTACTTAACCTGCACATGATAACTCAATACATCATCAAATACAACTTGGTGCATATCACTGAGTTAGGTGAGGCTTCTCCAAATCTGGTACACATTTTCCAATGTACCCAACAATCTCCCCTTATTTGAAGAAGTCATAACCCTTAATCAATGATATACATCATTTATAATAAAATAACAATATGATGTATAAAAGCATTCAATGGCAGGGTAACATATTGTTGGGTATATTGGAAAATGTGTACCAGATTTGAAGAAGCCTCACTCTGCTCAATGATATGCATCAAGGTGTATTTGATGTATTTTGAGTTTATATGTGCAGGTTAAGTAAATGCAGGAATGCAGAAAAATTTCTAAGTCCATGTGTCGACACCTGGAGAAGCTGTGTTGATACTTATGAAAGCTTGTGTCGACACTGGAGAAAAGCTGTGTCGACACTTGAAGTTAATTGTGTCGACCACCAGAAGCAATTGTGTCGACACCAAGAGGCTGTGTCGACACACAGAGAAGCAAAGTCGACATCAACTGTGTCGACACCAAAAGGCAGTGTCGACACACAGGAATACTTAGTCGACATCAATTGTGTCGACACCAAAAGGCAGTGTCGACACACTGAAGACTTTGTCAACATAATGCAGAATTTCAACAAAGTTAAAGAAAAGAAGTAACTGTGTCGACACACAGAGGCAGTGTCGACACACAGAAGACCTTGTCGACATCAACTGTGTCAACACACAGGACTTGTGTCGACACACAACAAAGTTTCAACAAAGTTCAAGAAAAGAAGGCTTGTGTCGACACACAGAATCAGTGTCGACACATTCTAAAGAAGTAGTGTCGAGAAGCTGTTACAACAACAAAGGAGTTGTGTCGACACCACCAAGGCTTGTGTCGACACTTAGTCCACTTGTGTCGACACTTAGTCTACTTGTGTCGACACATGATGAAGATCAGTCTCGACACTTTCAGACAGAGATAGTATTTCAAGAAGTGACTGGATGACTTGACAACTGCCATTTCAACCGGTCTACCGCAACTGTCAGAGCTGTCAGAAGTCTATATAAAGACATACTCCTTTAACAGAGAAGATGACTGATAAGAAGAGAAGACACAACACAAATTTATACAGAATTAAAAAGAAAGAGAAAAAGAAGAAGTTGGAGAGAGAGAGCTCCATCTACTGAAGTGCAGTTGCTGAACCAGGCTGCAAAGAAAGATTCAGATTGAGATCTGAATCTCAAGTTAGAAGCTGATTGAAGATCAACTTCACAGGTGATTCAACCCTACTGAGTTCAGATTCAAGAAGCTTTGAAGAAAGCTAAGAGAGGTTGATCTCTGCTATCAGATTCTTCCAAGAACTGATCAAGAAGCCATCCATCTCTTCTCTCTCTATCTGGGTGGTGGTTAATTACTTTATTAAATCAAATTTCTGTAGGATCTTTATAGATCTGAGTTGTAAGCCTGTGTTTATAAAGGCTGAGTGTAGGAGAATATTTTCTCTGAGTGGTAGGCCTTGTGTAGGCTGAGGTAGGGCTGTGAGCCTGAGTTGTAGGAGATTGATATCTCTGAGTTGTAGGCCTTGTGTAGGCTGAGGTAGGGCAGATTGCCTGAGCTGTAGGAGCCTTGTTGGGTTCTGAGTTGTAAGATCTGAGGATCTGAGGTGAAGTGTAGAAGTTAGGCCGAATCTAGTACACTGCTAGATAGGCAAAAGGGGGAAAGTGGATGTACCCAGACCTTGGGGAACCACTATAAAAATTGTGTGCACTCTGTGATTGAATGTTGTTGTGAATGCTGTGCTGTGTTAGCTGTAGAATTTGCAGTTTCTTTTTATTTAAGTAAACAGATTTTCTGCCTTAAAAAGAAAAAGGAATTACACATATTCACCCCCCTCTAGGTGTTTAGACACTAATCTTTCAAGTGGTATCAGATCGAGGTTACTCAAAGAAGGACTTAACAGTCTGAGTTAGATCCTTAAGGCAGATTCAAGATCAAGAAAATGGGTTCAGGAGAAAATCATAAGGAACTAGGTTCTATGAAATTACCCATATGCAGAAAGGAGATATTTGGCATCTGAAAAGAAAGGGTCAGGCTGTTTATGGAGGCCTCTGATCCAAGGATCTACATTGCAGTAAAGGAAGGTCCTTATATTCTAATGAAGATTTCAGTTCTAGATGCAAACTAAAGAATTCCCAAGGATTATTCAGAGATGACGAAGGATGAGATCATCTTGGCAACTATGGATAAAAGAGCTCAGAACATTATAGTAAGTGTCATTGATGATACAACTTTTCAGAATTTTATTCACTGCAAGACCTCCAAGGAAATGTGGGATACTTTGATAGTCTACATGGAGGGTTCTGAAGAAGTCAGACAAGATAGAAAATCTATGTTGAACCAGGAATATGAGAGTTTCAGACAAGGAAAGTCTGACAGTATAACTGAGTGTTATAAAAAGTTCTATAGAATAGTAAATGAGTTGATGTCCTATGGAAGAATCTTCAGTACCTATGAACTGAATGATAAATTCCTAAGATCCTTGACAAAGGATTGAGACACTAAGATTTGTGTCATTAGGGAAGTGGCCAAACTTGCAGATATTTCTCCTCCAACCTTGTTTGGAAAATTGCTGTCATATGAGATGCAGCTGATGGCTAGGAAAGAGGAAGAGAAAAGTGCAAAAGGGGAGCATAGAGAAAAGTCTGTGGCCTTCAAGGTTGAAGCCACTAGGAAGAATAGGAGGATGTCTCCATCACCTCCTAAGATAGTTGCTGAAACTGCTTCAGATAATTCAGATAACCAAAGTTCAGACAGCAGTGACTCAGATGAAACTTTTGCAGCATTTACAAGACAGTTTCAGAGATTCCTGAAGAAGAAGCAGTGGAAGTCTAAGCCTTCCTCATCTCAGCCTAAGGATGATTATTATCAAAAGAGGAAGTCATCTAAGAAGGACAGGAGCAGGTCTAAGCCAAGCAAATCTACAACATCAAAGATAGTTTGCCACTGCTGTAATAGGCCTGGACATGTTGTGGCTGAGTGTCCAGATAAAAGAAAAGAGTCTACTGATAAAAAGAAGATTCAACACCAGAGCAAAAAGGAAAAATCCTTTTGTTGCTAAGAAGGAGAAGAGCTTGACAGACCAATCTTCTTTAGAGTCAGAATCTGAAGCTGAGGCATACATTGGTCTATATGCAACAGATGAGGAAGAAGAGTTTCTGCAAGTGCTGAACTCTATCTATGAACAAGAAGACCAGCAGTGCAAGGGACTGATGGCTGTGTCAGAAGAAGACAAGTGCCAGGATCAGCCTGGTCCTAGTAAGGTACAATGTCTTTCTAGAAATTTAGATTGTAGTACTGAGCCAGAGTTAGCAACATCTGCATCAAGTGATGTGGATGGGTCTGAGTCTGAAGGTAATATTCATCAACTGATAGATGAATATGGGGACTTGTTGCAGGCACTTAAGAAGAGCAAAAACCTGGCCAAAAATCTGGCTAAGGAAATTACAGATCTTAAGATGGTTGCATCTGATTCAGAGAAGCTACTGGATCAGAAGTTGAATGAGATAGCCAGACTGAAAAACATTACTGTTATTCAGATGGGTACTATCACATTTAAGAATGATCAGATTAAAAGTCTAGAGAATAGACTTCAGAAAGAAAAGGAGATTGTAGCTAGTTTTTCTAAACCAAAATCTGTATTATCCTTGATTGATGAGTTTGTACCTCAAAAGGGTAAGGCTGAGTTAGGGTTTAAGAAAACTGCATGGACTGCTAAGTTCAATTATAAAGGCAAAGCCCCAGCACAAAACAAGAGACCTGCTGTAAACAATTCAACTAAGGTTGTACTAAACAAAGGTATAATAAGTTTGAGTGCTGGTGTTGTGGCAAGGTAGGCCACTTTGCCTTAGACTATTGACATAATTCTAGTGTCAAGGAGAGTAGCAGTCTGCCTGTTAGAAAAGCTACAGGCAGATTTGTTAAATTTCAGGCTAACATGAACCAAGGACCCAAAATTCATTTGGGTTCTAAGGTTAAGTAATTCTTTATTGCAGGTAAGTCCAAGATGTTATGCCCCAATATGGTACTTGGACAGTGGATGTTCCAGGGACATGACTGGAACAAGGAGGTTGCTGAAGGACTACTCACCTATTCATGAATGGGCCTAAAGTAACCTTTGGTGGTTCTGAAAAAGGAATCATCAAAGAATTTGGTAACATTTCTAATAACCAGATTACTATCTCTCAAGTGGCCTATGTGAAGGGTTTGAAACATAACCTTATAAGCATAAGTCAGTTGAGTGATTTAGGATATGACATTTCATTTATTAAGAATGGATGTCATATCAAAAGGTCAAGTGATCAAAAGGTCATATTGACAAGATATAGAAAGAGAAATGTGTACTGTCTTAACTTTGAGTGTGAGAACAATGTTTCTCATATTTGTCTTGTAGCTGATGAGAGAGTCTCACATTGTGTTAAATGACACAAGAGGCTGGCTCATCTTAACTACAAGACTATTGGCCAACTCTTTAGCAAAGAGTTAGTGAGGAATGGTCCTCAAGTTAAGTGTATAAAGGATGTGATATGCTCAGCTTGTCAAAAAGGCAAGCAGACTAAATCCTCCTTTCATAGCCTTGAAAACAAGGATTCAGTGAGGTGTCTATGCCTCTTGCATTTGGATCTTTTTGGTCCTATGCCAGTTCATAGTCTAGGTAGGAAGGTCTACACATTTGTGGTGGTAGATGACTATTCTAGATATTCATGGGTGTTCTTTCCGAGACAAAAATCTGAAACCCCAAGTATTTTATATAGTTTTGTCAAACAAATTCAGAATGAGCTGGACAGTACTGTGGTCAAAATCAGAAGTGACCATGACACTGAATTTCAATCTGAGAGTATGACAAGACTGTGTGAAGAATTTGGGATTTTTCAAGAATTTTTCTCACCTAGAACACCACAGCAAAATGGTATTGCTGAAAGGAAGAATAGAACACTGATTGAGGCTGGTAGAACTCTATTGAGTGACACTTCTCTCCCAGAATATTTTTGGGCTGAGGCAGTAAACACTGCATGTCATGTGATCAATAGGGCTACTATCACCAAGAGCCACAAAAAGACTCCCTATGAGATTATGAAGGGCAGAAAACCAAACTTATCCTATTTTAGGATCTTTGGTTGCAAGTGCTATATACTTAATAATGACAAGTCTTATCTAACTAAGTTTGCTGTCAAATCCCAAGATGAGATATTTGCTGGGTACATCAATAATAGTAAGGCTTATAGGGTCTACAACTTGATTACTCAAGTTGTAGAAGAGTCTATACATGTTGTCTTTGATGAAACAAGACTCATTAACAGTGAATTGCCAAGTAGTTCTTGCAGTTCTACAGGTATAAATGAGAGAATGGACAAGCTTACCATTACAGAAGATTCAACTGCAAATCAGGAAGTGGAAAATGGTGGCTGCTGTCCAGGGGGAGTACAAGACTCTCCAGATGCTGATGAAAATCAAGAGGTGCAGCATAATGAAGAGACTGGAGGTGTTCAACCTGAAGATAGACTATCTCCAGCTAATAGACACTTAAAGAATCATCCTGTAAATCAAATAATTGGTGATCCAAGACAAGGAGTACAAACAAGGAGCAGGAATCTGAATACAGTTCTATGCTCTAGCTTCTTATCACAAGTAGAACCCAAGAAATTTGAAGAAGCTGTTCTAGACCCACATTGGATTGATGTCATGCAAGAGAAGCTAAATCAGTTCAAGAAGGTGTAAGGTCTGGAAGTTAGTTCCAAAACCAAAAGACCACAACATCATTAGAACAAAGTGGATCTTTAGGAACAAACTGGATGAGAATGAGATCATTGTGAAGAACAAAGCAAGACTTGTTGCAAAAGGATACATGCAGGAAGAGGGTATTGATTTGATCAAACCTTTGCCCCAGTAGCAAGACTGGAAGCAATTAGGATGTTCCTTGCTTATGCAACATATCAAGGCTTTAAGGTATTTCAAATGAATGTAAAATCAGCATTCCTAAATGGAAATCTAAAGGAAGAAGTCTATGTAGAGCAGCCCTCAAGTTTTATTGATCCTCTCAAACCTGATTATGTTTATAGACTTAGGAAAGCATTATATGGGTTAAAGCAAGCCCCAAGGGCTTGGTATGAAACCCTGTCTAATTTTCTCATTGAGAACAAATTCTAAAGGGGGAAAATAGACAAGACTCTATTCCTTAGGGAATCCAAAAGAAAGATAATCTTACTCCAAATATATGTTGATGACATAATATTTGGGTCTACTGAAAGGAATCTTTGCAGAAAGTTTGCAAAACTTATGCAAGGAAAATTTGAAATGAGCAGTATGGGGGAACTTAAGTTCTTCTTGGGTCTCCAAGTAAGACAGACTGAAGATGGCTTGTCCATATCCCAGTCTAAGTTCACCCTGGAGTTAATAAAGAAGTATGGTATGGAATCATCCACTACCATGAGAACTCCTATGGGGACAAGTGTGTCTCTTAGCAAAGATGATGCAGGGAAACCTGTAGATGAAACTTTGTATAGAGGGATAGTTGGCTCCCTCCTATATCTGACTACTAGTAGACCAGATATCATGTATGCTACATGTGTCTGTGCTAGGTACCAATCCTGCCCTAAAGAATCTCATTTTACTGCAGTAAAAAGGATTTTGAGATATCTTAAGGGCACACCTTATCTAGGCCTTTGGTACCCTAGGAATGGATTTTTTCTACTGACAGGCTATTCAGATGCAGACTTTGCAGGTTGCAAAGAAGATAGAAAAAGTACTACAGACACCTGTCAATTTCTAGGAGGAAGATTAGTGTCTTGGAGCAGTAAGAAGCAGACCAGTGTGCTAATCTCCACAGCTGAGTCAGAATATGTTGCCGCAGGAAGCTGCTGTGCACAGCTACTGTGGATACAACACCAGCTGGAAGACTATGGTATTCAGGTCAGTAGAACACCTTTGTTTTGTGATTCTACAAGTGCAATTTCTATTACTAATAATCCTGTTTCACATAGTAGGACTAAACATATAGAAATTAGATACCACTTTCTTAGAGAACATGTAGAGAAAGAGGACATATCACTAGAATTTGTCAAAACAGATTATCAAATTGCAGATATGTTTACTAAGCCTCTAGATGAAACTAAATTCACTAAGTTTAAAATTGAATTAGGAATGTTGAACATAGATTAGTTTAACAAAATTGGCTAAGTAAAATTGTGTCGACACAAGGAGTTGTCTGTGTCGACACATAGAAGTGGTGTCGACATTCCAGGGAAATGATGTCGACACATCTAGAAAATTGGTGTCGACACTTCAGGATAGTTGTGTCGACACATCCAGGATAGTTGTGTCGACACTAAGAATAAGTGTCGACACATAAGTTCTGTCGACTATATTGGTGTCGACACATGCAGATGTATATGTCGACACTCAAACACTGAGTCGTCAGTTAAGGATATTTGTGTTGACACATCATAGTTGGTGTCGACATATAGTAGTCAACACCATTGTCGAGACTTAAGTAGACAGTGTCGACACTTTTCAACAGTGTCGACACATTCAGTGATTGTTGACGTGCCTTTTCATCTTCATTTTTAGGAAGCTATAAATAGGTCATCAACATTGTCTGTCGACACGCTCTCCATAGTTTCGAGACCACAACTTTGTGTCGACAACTCTCTCATCTAAATTCAAAATTTCTCTAAACCCTAATGGCGTTAAATATCGAGGATAATGTTAATGAATGATACGAACTGGTTCGGAACACATTTGATGGAGCGGAATCAAAAATTACAGGAGTAGCAACCCTAATTGCAGAGAATAGGTTGGAGTATCTAGTTTCTGAACCAACAAAGATTTGGAAGTAGTAACCCTAATACTCAAAATCAAATCCACAGTCCATGGAGTCAAGGTGAAAATCACCCAGAAGAATTTAAGAAAAGTTCTTCACCTTCCAAGATCACAAGAAGAAGAAGATGTACCTGCTTCTAAGCTAAGGGAAGCACTTCAATGGTGTGGACTGGATTCCACCATGAAGATTGGCTCAGCTTTGAACAGGAAAGACATGAATATGCAAGGGAAGTTTCTGTCTGAAGTTGTTGGTAAAGTGATTCTATGTAAACTAGGGGCATGATAGAATTTCTGCATATATGTTCACCCTTATGACCAGAATCATCTATAGACTAAACACTAATTGGTCTGTAGTCATTTTTGACAAGATTAAGGAGAGTATAAAGAAGCCAAATTTGGGCAGAATTATGAGCTTGTATTTAGCTAGATCAGTACCTGAAGTGATGGAACAGTCAGCTGGAACTAAGATAAATCATATGAGAAGGATGGACGTCAGGATCATCTCCAGGTGGGAGAGAGTATTAACTAAGGACATGCCTACTCCAGAGAAGGAAACCCCATCACAGAGGAAGCAGAAGAAAAACAAAATGGCTTCTGAACCTTCCAGTAGTTCAGAGGAGCAAGCAGCTTCCAGTTCAAATGAGGAAGAGGCTGATAATGCTGGAAGGTCACCAGTAAGAAATGAAGATGCACAGAGGCAGGGGGAGCAACCATCTGCTAGCCCCATCCACCTGGATCCACTCCAGGGGGAGCCTCACCATGAGGAAGAGCCAACCCACTTGGACAGTGAAATGGCTACACAAACAATCCTTGAGCCAACTCAGTTAAACAGTCAACCACAAGATGTTGTCATGGAAGATACATCTGCTGCTGATAATGCTCCTGAGTTTGTGATACCTCAAGTCCCTACTCAACAAGAATTCACTTTTGAAGAGTTGTTCAATAAAATAGAGCAAGCTAACATTGAGGGAGAGAAAGCTGATTTTGAGGGGGAGCATGCCAATCTTGAGGGGGAGCAAGTAGAAACTCAGGGGGAGAAACCAAGAGCTGAGGAGGAGCAAGAAACTCAGGGGGAGCTACCAAGGACTGCACAGGACTTGCCTCCTAGTCCTAAGGATAGAGTTACTATAGACAGTTCCTCAGCTTCTGAAGATGAAGCAGCAGTACAAGCCAAGAAAAAAATTGATGGTATTCAAAAGAAGAAGCCAAAGCTACAAGAAGGCATTACAAACTACTGCTCCACAACCTGCCCCAACAGCTGATTACAACTCATTGTTGGTGGCCTTGCAGATCAAGTTAGATGAGCAAAGACAGGCTATGGAAAAAATATATGGATGAAAGTCATAAAGATCTGCAATTCTCTTTGGCTCAGGATATAAAGTCAATAAGATTTGAAGTGAATCAAAATAAGAAAGAAATGACTGATTGTTTCCACAAGGGTGGAAATGTTGTGGTTTTCCTTGCAACACATCAAGAGAAAATCAAGACTCAAGTGGATGATATAGCAGTGAAGCAGGGCTATGTCTTAGAAAATCAAATTAGAATGAATGATAATCTGACAGAATCACATAATGTGATTGTTACAGAACTGAAAAATGTTGCAACAGCCCAGCCTGCTGATAAGTCTAAAGCCAAGACAGAGTTTTATAAGGAGAAGTTTGATAAGGACTTACAGGAAGGCATAGCTGCTGTCAAAACATCTATTGAGCAATCTCAAAAGACCATTTCTGGACTGCTGCTAAAGTTAAAAGCATTTTATAAAGATGGTGTTAATTTTCTGGATGAACAAATAAGATTTCAAAAGGATGACCTTAGGGATCATGTGGCCAGAGAAGTCATAAAGGGGGAGAGAGTATTAGTCAAAGCTGGCTCTGATCATGCTAAATGGATATCTAACAGCATCAGAGACACACTTGGATATCCACCCCTGTGTGATGATGACAATGTGGCTGAATCTGGAGTGCATCCTGCATATTTTGGAGGTGAGCAAGCTGAAGTTGCTCAAGTAATCTATCCTCCAGCAGATTTTGAGATGATTCATCAAGAAGTACAATCTATGTACAGTCCTCCTGAGGGTAATAAAAATATTATTCATGAGAAGGTAAAAATGCCAGTGCTAGAGACAGCTCTGACCAAAGAGCAAGAAGCTCTATTGTCAAAGAAAAGATTCAGAGAACAGGTAGAGCTGAAGCCTGATTTTGAGCAGTGGAGTCCAACATCAAGGAACATTATATTAACTGCTTAGAAAGCTGTAAAAGACCAGACCCATGATAGGGGTAAATGGTACTCAGAACAAGAATGGAGAAAGCATGAAGCCAGACAAGAAGTCATTGTACAATATAGAAGAAAGGCAAAACTTGGGAAGCTACCTCCTAATGCTCAGGAGCCTAGCAAATATTTTCCTAAGCCTTTTCATTATTTTGAAAGACAAAGAATAAGAGCTGAAGAGCTAAAGAAGAAAGATCTAAAGGGCAAGAAGCCAGCTGATGACACTGATGTTCCTGTACAAGCCAAGGTCCAATCAGGCAAAGGAATTGTCATCAAGGAGCCAGAGCAGCCTTAGAATAGATTTACTTGATTTTATAACATTGTAAATTTTGGTGTTTAAAATCTATGTAAACTTTTATTAAAGAAACTTTTGAAGTTGAAGCAAAACATGATTAATGCTTATTCTGTGGTAGCATTGTTATTATTCTGTGATGATTGTTTATATATGTTTTGTTTAAGTAGTTACCCTGTCATATAATGTTGTTATACATCAGAATGTGTATTTGTTATGAATGGTGTATATCATTGACTAAGGGTTATGACTTCTCTAAATAGGGGGAGATTTTTGGGTACATTGGAAAATGTGTATCAGATTTGAAGAAGCCTCACCCTGCTCAATGATATGCATCAAGGTGTATTTGATGTGTTTTGAGTTTATATGTGCAGGTTAAGTAAATGCAGGAATGCAGAAAAATTTCTAAGTCCATGTGTTGACACCTGGAGAAGCTGTGTCGACACTTATGAAGGCTTGTGTCGACACTGGAGAAAAGCTATGTCGACACTTGGAGTTAATTGTGTCGACACTTGGAAAGGCTGTGTCGACACCAGAAGCAATTGTGTCGACACCAAGAGGCTGTGTTGACACACAGAGAAGCAAAGTCAACATCAACTGTGTCGACACCAAAAGGCAGTGTCGACACACAAGAATACTTAGTCGACATCAATTGTGTCGACACCAAAAGGCAGTGTCGACACACTGAAGACTTTGTCAACATACTGCAGAATTTCAACAAAGTTAAAGAAAAAAAGTAACTGTGTCGACACACAGAGGCAGTGTCGACACACAAAAGACCTTGTCGACATTAACTGTGTCGACACACAGGACTTGTGTCGACACACAACAAAGTTCAAGAAAAGAAGGCTTGTGTCGACACACAGAATCAGTGTCGACACATTCTAAAGAAGCAGTGTCGAGAAGCTGTTACAACAACAAAGGAGTTGTGTCGACACCACCAAGGCTTGTGTCGACACTTAGTCCACTTGTGTCGACACTTAGTCTACTTGTGTCGACACATGATGAAGATCAGTCCCGACACTTTCAAACAGAGACAGTATTTCAAGAAGTGACTGGATGACTTGACAGCTGTCATTTCAACCGGTCTACCGCAACTGTCAGAGCTGTCAGAAGTTTGTTGGAAACCGGATCAGCCGGTTACCATGGAGAATGTCTATATAAAGGCATACTCCTTTAACAGAGAAGATGACTGATAAGAAGAGAAGACACAACACAAACTTATACAGAATTAAAAAGAAAGAGAAAAAAAAGAAGTTGGAGAGAGAGAGCTTCATCTACTAAAGTGCAGTTGCTGAACCAGGCTGCAAAGAAAGATTCAGATTGAGATCTGAATCTCAAGTTAGAAGCTGATTGAAGATCAACTTCACAGGTGATTCAACCCTACTGAGTTCAGATTCAAGAAGCTTTGAAGAAAGCTAAGAGAGGTTGATCTCTGCTATCAGATTCTTCCAAGAACTGATCAAGAAGCCATCCATCCCTTCTCTCTCTATCTGGGTGGTGGTTAATTACTTTATTAAATCAAATTTCTGTAGGATCTTTATAGATCTGAGTTGTAAGCCTGTGTTTATAAAGGCTGAGTGTAGGAGAATATTTTCTCTGAGTGGTAGCCTTGTGTAGGCTGAGGTAGGACTGTGAGCCTGAGTTGTAGGAGATTGATATCTCTGAGTTGTAGGCCTTATGTAGGCTGAGGTAGGGCAGATTGCTTGAGCTGTAGGAGCCTTGTTGGGTTCTAAGTTGTAAGATCTGAGGATCTGAGGTGAAGTGCAGAAGTTAGGCCGAATCTAGTACACTGCTAGATAGGCAAAGGGGGAAAGTGGATGTACCCAGACCTTGGGGAACCACTATAAAAACTGTGTGCACTCTGTGATTGAATGTTGCTGTGAATGTTGTGATGTGTTAGTTGTAGAATTTGCAGTTTCTTTTTATTTAAGTAAACAGATTTTCTGCCTTAAAAAGAAAAAGGAATTACACTTATTCACCCCCCCTCTAGGTGGTTAGGCACTAATTCTTTCACATATAAACAAAACAGGTAAACAATATCATCACAGAATATAATACTAACTTAATAAGCACAAATCATTGTTTTGTTTAAACTTCACAAAAGTGTGTTGTCAACAGATTACATGGAGTTAAAAACTGAAGATTACAATGTTATAAGAATCTAGTCAATTTATTCTAAGGCTGATCGGCTCCTTGATCACTATGCCTTTTCCATACTGGACCCTTGCTTGAACTGTAGCTTCAGTATCTTCAGCTGGCTTCTTGCCTTTGAGTTCTTTCTTTTTCTGTTCTTCATTCCTTATCCTTTGCCTTTAAAAATAATGAAAAGGCTTGGGAAGTACTTGCTAGCCTCCAAAGCATTAGCAGGTAACTTCCCAGCTTTTGATTTCCTTCTGTACTGAAGAATGGCTTCCTGCCTGGCTTCATACTTGTTCCATTCTTGCTCAGTGTACCATTTACCCCTTTCATGGGTCTTGTCCTTCACAGCTTTCCAGACAGTCAATATAATGTTCCTGGAAGTAGGACTCAATTGCTCAAAATCAGGCTTCAACTCTGTTTGTTCTCTAAACCTTTTCTTTGAGAGTTGAGCTTCTTGCTCTTTATGCAAAGTTGCCTCTGACATTTCTACTTTTTCAATGATAACATTCTTAGTATCCTCTGGAGGGCTGTACATCTGATGAACCAGGTGTTGAATTTCCTCAAAGTTAGAAGGGGATATATGATTTGAGCTACTTCCTGCTGACCCCCTTCATTTTCTGCAGCTTGAATTCCAGACTCAGTTGTGTTATCATCATCACATAGGGGTGGATATCCCAGAGTTGCTCTAACAGCATTTGTTATCCATTTGGCATGCTCTAAGCTGGCATTGACTATCAACCTCTCCCCCTTTATGACTTCTCTTTCAATATGATCCCTGAGATCATTCTTTTGGAATCTTATTTGATTAACCAGATAATTTGTTCCCTCTGTATAATAGGCTTTAAACTTTTGTAGCTGAGCAGAGATAATCTTCTGAGAGGCTTGAAGTGCAGATTGGAAAGTGGCTAAATCTCTTGAAGTTTCTTATCAAACTCTGATTTCTCTTTAGCCCTTGCCTCAGTCAGTGCTGTTGCAGTATTCTTTAATTTTGTAACAATCACATTATGTGATTCAGTAAGATTGTCATTCATTCTTAGTTGATTTTCTAGGACATAGCCTTGCTTGACCACTATATCATCAATTTGTGTCCTTGCCTCTTGTTGCTGTTTTGCCAGAAAAACTACAGCATTACCTCCTTTATGGAAGCAATCTGTCATCTCCTTCTTATTCTGGTTTACCTCAAGTCTAATTGATTTTATATCTTGAACCAAGAAGAATTACAAATCTTTATGAGTTTCATCCATATATTTCTCCATGGCTGCTCTTTGCTCATCTATTTTAATTTGAAGAGCCACCAACAGTGAACTGAAATCAACTGTTGGTGTTGAGAGTTATGAGGCTGTCTGTAAAGCTTTCTTATAAGTTGAGCTTTTCTTCTTATAAATCATCAGTTTTCTCTTTTTTGCTCTTAATGCTTCTCCATCATCAGATTCAGAAGAACTTTCTAGATTTACTGTGTCCTTAGGACTTGTGGACAACTCCTTGTCAGATCTTGGTAACTCCCCCCGAGTCCCTTGCTCCTCCCCCTCAGTCCTTGACACCATTTCCTCAGTTCTTATTTCTTATAAATCAGGAAATAATTCCTCAAGAGTAAATTCTTGTTGCTGTTGAACTGAAGGAATATCTGTAGCCTGAACATTTGATGGAATATCATCTAATGCAGATGTATTATGTTGGGTACATTGGAATATATGTACCTGATTTGAAGAAGCCTCACCCTACTCAATGATATACATCAAGATGTATTTGATGTGTTTTGAGTTTATTTGTGCAGGTTAAGTAATTGCAATGAAAACAAAAAGTTTCTAAGTCCATGTGTCGACACCCAGAAGAAAAGTGTCGACACTTAAGAAGACTTGTGTCGACACCCAAAGAAGTTGTGTCGACACTTGGAGTAATTGTGTCGACACCAGGAATGCAGAGTCGACACCAGAAGTACAGTGTTGACATATAATAGTGTCGACACACAATGAAGAAATGTCTAAAGTACAAGTGTCAACACTTAGAAGCAGTGTCGACACCCAGAGGAACTTTGTCGACATCGAAAGTGTCAACACTAGGATGTTGTGTCGACACTCAGCAAAACATCAACAAAGTTCAAGTACAAGTGTCGACATCAGGAGGCTATGTCGACACTCAGCAAACTTCAACAAAGTTTAAGTCCAAGTGTCGACACAAAGGAGATGTGTCGACACTCAGCAAAAGTCTCAACACATGAAGAATGTGTCGACACAAGGAGATGTGTCGACACTCAACAGAAGTTTCAACACAGAAGGCATGTGTCGACACAAAGAAGATGTGTCGACACTTAACAAGTTCAACACAAGAAGATGTGTCGACACAAAGGAGTTGTGTCGACACTTAGCAGAAATCAACTAAGTATTGAAGAAGAAGGACTTGTGTCGACACACATGATCAGTGTCGACACATGTTGAAGAAGCAGTGTCGAGAAGCAATTTCTACAACACAAGGAGTTGTGTCGACACCATGAAGGCTAGTGTCGACACTTAGTCTACTTGTGTCGACACTTGGTCTATTTGTGTCGACACTTAAAGACTATCTGTCTCGACACTTTCAGACAGTGACAGAGATTTCAAGAAGTGACTGGATGACTTGACAGCTGCCATTCCAGCCGGTCTACTGCAACTGTCAGAGCTGTCAGGAAGTTGTTAGAAACCGGAATAGCCAGTTACCTTGGAGAAAGTCTATATAAAGACCCTTCTCCTTCGACAGAATTGATTTTAAATTGAAGATTGAGTATTGGATTCATTGAAGATCTAACAACACTAAAAGAAAAGACCTTCAAGTGAAGATCTAAGAAATTGGAGAGAGAGAGAGCTCCTTCTAAGAAGACAGCTGTTGAACCAGGCTGTGAAGAAAGTTTCAGATTGAGATCAGATTCTTAAGTCAGCAGTGATTGAAGATCATCTGCATAGAGTTTTAACCCTACTGTGTTCTAATATAAGAAGCTTTGAAGAAAGTCAAGGGGGGTTGATCTCAGCAAAGTTCTTCCAAGAACTCATCACGAAACCAGTCAACTCTTCTCTCTCATTCTGAGTTGTGGGTATATACTTTGTAATTTTAATTTCTTGTAGGATCCTAAGGGATCTGAGTTGTAAGCCTGAAGTTATAAAGGCTGAGTGGTAGGGCCTGTGTGCATGAGTGTAGGAGATTCATTTCTCTGAGTGTAGGCCTTGTTGAGGACTGAGTGTAGGCCTTGTTGAAGGCTGAGTGTAGGTTTTTGTGAAGACTGAGTGGTAGGGCAGTGTGCCTGAGTTGTAGGAGTGAGATCACTCTGAGTTGTAGGTACCTGTTTGGGGTTCTGAGCTGTAAGATCTGAGGATCTGAGGAGTAGTGGAGAAGTTTGGCTGAATCTAGTACACTACTAGATAGGCGAAGGGGGAAAGTGGACTTACCCAGACCTTGGGGAACCACTATAAAAACTGTGTGTACTCTGTGTGTGACTGATTCTGTGTTTGTTGTTTAAAGTTCTGTGAATTCTGTGATTAATTCTGCCTAAAAGTTTAAAAAGATTAAGGTCACCTATTCACCCCCCCTCTAGGTGATTAGGTACAATTTCTTTCAAGTGGTATCAAAGCGAGGTTACTCAAAAAGGACATAACAGTCTGAGTAAAGATCCTGTTGGCAGATTCAGTATAATCAAGAATCAAGAAAATGGGTTCAACTGAGAATCACAAAGAGCTAGCATCCATGAAGTTGCCAATCTGCAGAAAGGAAATTTTTGGCATTTGGAAAGAAAGGGTTAGACTTTTTATGGAAGCCTCTGACCCTAGAATCTATATCACAGTCAAAGAAGGGTCATATGTGCCAATGAAAGTATCTGTCCTGGATGCAAATCAGAGAACTCCTAAGGACTATTCAGAGATGACTAAAGATGAGATTATTCTGGCCACTATGGACAAGAGGGCACAGAATACCATTGTAAGTGCAATTGATGATGCCACATTTCAGAACCTGATTCATTGTAAAACATCAAAAAAAAATGTGGGACACACTGATAGTCTATATGGAAGATCAGAAGAGGTAAGACAAGACATGAAGTCTTTATTAAATCAAGAGTATGAAAGATTCAGACAAGGTAGGTCTGATAGCATAACTGAGTGCTACAAGAAATTCTATAGGATAGTCAATGAGTTGATGTCTTATGGAAGAGAGTTCAGCAATTATGAATTAAATGATAAGTTCTTGAGATCCCTGACTAAGGACTGGGATACCAAGATTTGTGTCATAAGGGAAATGACCAAATTAGCAGACATTCCTCCTCCAACATTGTTTGGAAAACTGTTATCATATGAGATGCAGTTAATGGTAAGAAAGGAGGAAGAGAAGACTACCAGAGTTGAGCACAAAGAAAGAGCTGTGGCTTTCAAGACAGAAGCCATTAGGAAATATAAAAGTAAGTCTCCATCTCCACCTCCAAAAGTTGCTGAGACTGAGACAGATGAGTCAGAAAGCAAGAATTCTGAAAGCAGTGAGAGTGATGAAGATTTTGCAGCTTTCACTAGACATTTTCAGAAGTTTCTTAAGAAGAAACAGTGGAGGTCTAAGCCATCCACTTCACAGAAGTCATCAAAGAATGAAAGAAGAAAGTCCAGACAAAGTAAAACTACATCCTCAAAGATAGTTTGCTATTGTTGTAACAGACAGGGACATGTTGTTGCTGACTGTCCAGAAAAGAGGAAAGAGTCAACTGATAAGAAGAAGACTCAAATCAAGGGCAAAATGGAAAGGTCCTTTGTTGCTAAGAAGGACAAAAGTCTGTCTGATATGTCATCTTCAGAATCAGATTCAGAAGCTGAAGCTTATATTGGACTGTTTGCTGAAGAAGAAGAAGATGAGTTCATACAATTAATGAACTCAATATATGAGCATGAGGACAATCAGTGCCAGGGACTGATGGCCTTATCAGAAGGAGACAAAATCCAGGATCAGCCTGGACCAAGTCAGGTACAAAATTGTTCTGTTAGTTCAATTTCTAGTACTGAGTCAGATTCAGATACATCAGCATTAAGTGATGTTAGTGGATCTGAATCTGAAGGAGATATTTATCAGTTGATTGATGAATATAGAGTAGTGTTGCAAGCTTTGAAGAAAAGCAAATCCTTGGCCAAGAGTCAGGCTAAGGAGATTGTCAGTCTTAAAGTTGCTGCAACAGATTTTGACAAGTTGCTTGATCAGAAATTAAATGAAATATCCAGACTGAAGCACATTACTGTTATTCAGATGGGGACTATAACATTTAAAAATGATCAAATCAGAAATCTGGAGATTAGTCTTCAGAAAGAGAGAGATATAGTAGCAAGTTTTTCTAAAGCAAAGTCTGTTCTATCTTTGATAGATGAGTTTGCATCTCATAAGGGTAAAACTGGATTGGGGTTTACAAAACCTGCTTGGACAGTCAAGTCCAAATCTAAGGCCAAAGCCCCAGTACTCAACAAGAAGCCTGCTGTAGACAAAACAGCCAGGGTTGTACCTAAACAAAGGTACAACAGATTTGAGTACTGGTGTTGTGGCAAGGTAGGCCACTTTGCCATAGATTGTTGGCACAATTCCAGTGTCAAGATGGGTAGCAAACTACCTGCTAGAAAAGCTACAAGTAGTTTTGTTAAGAGTCAGACTAACTTGCACCAAGGACCCAAAAAGTTTTGGGGTTCTAAGGTTAAGTAATCTGTTTTGCAGGTGAGTCCAAGTAGTCATGCCCCAATATGGTACTTGGACAGTGGATGTTCCTGGCACATGACTGGAACTAGGGGATTGCTGAAGGACTATACACCAATCAAGGATGGTCCTAAAGTCACCTTTGGTGGCTCTGAAAAAGGAATTATCAAAGGCTTTGGTAACATTTCTAGCAACCTTATTACAATTACTCAAGTGGCTTATGTTAAAGGTTTGAAACACAACCTCATTAGTATAAGTCAGCTGAGTGATTTATGATATGACATCTCATTTGTCAAAGATGGTTGTCATATCAGGAGGTCAAGTGATCAAAAGATCATTCTGACAGGTTATATGAAGAGAAATGTCTATTGTCTAGACATTATGTGTGAGAACAATGTTTCTCCTATGTGTCTTGTAGCTGATGAGAAAGTCTCTCATTGTGTCAAATGGCACAAGAGGCTAGCCCATCTTAACTATAAGACAATTAGTCAACTCTATAGTAAAGAGTTAGTGAGGAATGGTCCTCAGGTTAAGTGTATTAAGAATGAGATATGCTCAGCTTGTCAAAAGGGCAAGCAGACTAGATCCACCTTTAATAGCATTGAGAACAAAGATGCTGTGAGGTGCTTATACCTCTTGCATATGGATCTCTTTGGTCCTATGCCAGTTCACAGTCTAGGTAGGAAGGTCTACACATTTGTGGTTGTAGATGACTACTCAAGGTTTTCCTTGGTGTTCTTCCTTAGACAGAAATCTGAAACTCCAAGTATCTTATACAGTTTTGTTAAACAAATTCAGAATGAATTGGACAGTACAGTGGTCAAAATCAGAAGTGACCATGGTACTGAATTTCAGTCTGACAGTATGACAAAACTGTGTGAAGAATTTGGAATTTTTCAGGAATTTTCTTCACCAAGAACACCTCAGCAAAATGGCATTGCTGAAAGGAAAAATAGAACCTTGATTGAGGCTGGTAGAACCCTATCAAGTGACACATCTCTCCCTGAATATTTCTGGGCTGAGGCAGTAAACACTGCATGTCATGTAATTAATAGGGCTACTATCACCAAGAGCCACAATAAGACCCCCTATGAGATTGTGAAAGACAGAAAACTAAATCTATCCTATTTCAGGATCTTTGGTTGTAAATGTTATATACTTAACAATGGTAAGTCTTACTTAACCAAGTTTGCTGCCAAATCCCAAGAGGGGATCTTTGTTGGGTACATCAACAACAGTAAGGCTTATAGGGTCTACAACTTGACTACTCAAGTTGTAGAAGAGTCTGTTCATGTAGTTTTTGATGAAGCCAGACTCATTAACAATGAATTGTCTAGAAGTATTTGCAGCTCCACAGGTGTGACTGAGAAGATGGACAAGCTTACTATTGAAGAAGGTTCTACTGCAAGTCAGCAAGTGGATGATAGTGGCTGTTGTCCAGGGGGAGTACTAGATACACCTGATACAGAAGAAGATCAAGGAGTGCAGCAAGTTGAAGAGAATGAAGGTGTACAACCTGAAGACAGGCTGCCTCCAGCAAATAGACATCTAAAAGATCATCCAGCCAATCAAATTATTGGTGATCTCAGACAAGGGGTACAAACAAGGAGCAAGAATCTAACTTCAGTTCTCTACTCCAGCTTTCTATCCCAAGTAGAGCCAAAGAAATTTGAAGAAGCAATCCAAGACCCTCATTGGATTGAGGCTATGCAAGAAGAGCTGAACCAGTTCAAAAGATGCAATGTCTGGGAGCTAGTTCCTAAACCCAAGGACCACAATATTATAGGAACTAAGTGGATCTTTAGGAACAAGATGGATGGACATGATGTTATTGTGAAGAACAAAGCTAGACTGGTTGCTAAGGGATATAGGCAGGAAGAAGGTATTGACTTTGATCAAACCTTTGCTCCAATAGCCAGACTGGAGGCCATAAGGATGTTTCTTGCCTATGCAACCTATCAAGGGTTTAAAGTATACCAAATGGATGTTAAGTCAGCTTTTCTGAATGGAAATCTGAAGGAAGAAGTCTATGTAGAACAACCATCAGGTTTTGTTGATTCTATCAAACCTAATTATGTTTATAGACTTAGGAAGGCTTTGTATGTGTTAAAACAAGCCCCTAGGGCTTGGTATGAAACTCTGTCTAGTTTCCTCATTGAGAACAAATTCTTAAGGGGGAAATAGACAAGACTCTATTCCTTAGGGAATCCAGAGGCAAGATTATCTTAGTCCAAATATATGTAGATGACATTATATTTGGGTCTACAGAAAGTGGTCTTTGCAGAAAGTTTGCAAAACTTATGCAATGACTATTTGAAATGAGCAGTATGGGGGAACTTAAGTTCTTCTTGGGTCTCCAAGTTAGACAGACTGAGGATGGTTTATCCATATGTCAGTCTAAGTTCACCCTAGAGTTAATAAGGAAGTATGGTATGAAATCATCCAGTACCATGAAAACTCCTATGGGGTCAAACATGTCTTTAAGCAAAGATGATGCAGGGAAACCTATAGATGAGACTTTGTATAGAGGGATAGTTGGCTCCCTATTGTATTTGACTGCTAGTAGACCAGATATCATGTATGTTATATGTGTCTGTGCTAGGTACCAAGCTTACTCTAAAGAATCTCATTTGACAGTAGTCAAAAGAATTTTGAGATATCTTAAGGGCACTCCTTATCTAGGCCTTTGATACCCTAGGAATGGAGATTTTGAACTGACAGGTTATTCAGATGCAGATTTTGCAGGCTGCAAGGAAGATAGGAAAAATACAACAAGTATCTGTCAATTCCTAGGTGGAAGGCTGATATCATGGAGTAGCAAGAAACAAACAAGTGTGGCTATCTTCACAGCAGAATCAGAGTATATTGCTGCAGGAAGTTGTTGTGCTCAACTTCTATGGATTCAACATCAGCTAGAAGACTATGGTATTCAAGTAAGTAGAACACCTTTATTTTGTGATTCTACTAGTGTTATTTCTATTGCAAATAATCCTGTCTCCCATAGTAGGACTAAGCACATAGAAATAAAATACCATTTTCTAAGAGAACATGTGGAAAAAGGAGATGTTTCACTAGATTATATTAATATAGATAATCAGCTAGCTGACATGTATACTAAGCCTTTAGATGAAACCAAATTTAATAAATTTAAAATTGAATTAGGGATGATAAACTTAGAATAATTTACAAAAATTGGCTAAGTAAAATAGTGTCGACTCACAGAGTTGTCTGTGTCGACACATAGAAGTGGTGTCGACATTTCAGAGAAATGGTGTCGACACATCTAGGAAGTTTGTGTCGACACTTCAGAGAATTAGTGTCGACACATGCAGTGTTGGTGTCGACACATCCAAGGTGTTGTCGACACTTAAGCTTTACTCAGAATTAGTCTGGTAAAGTCTCGACTAAGTGTCGAGCTAAGTGGTGTCGACACATATACAAGTGTCGACACATATATTCTGTCGACTATACTTGTGTCGACACATAGTTGTCGAGACATTATAAGTAAGTGTCGACACTTTTTAACAGTGTCGACACAATTTAAGTATTTTGACACGCCCTCTCATCTTCGATTCTAGAAAGGTATAAATAGGTTTTTGCCATTGTTTGTCGACACTCTCACCAAAGTTTCGAGACCAAACTTGTGTGTCGACATCTCTCTTCTCTAAATTCAAATTTCTTCAAACTCTAATGGCGCCCAAGCTAGAAGAGAATGTTAATGAAGGTTATAAACTCGTGTGGCATGCCTTTGATGACGCGGAACCTGAAATCAAAGGTGTGGTAACCCTAATTGCCGATACTGGATTGGAATATCTTGTTTCTGAACCAATCAAGATCTGGAAGAAGGAGGTCCTAGAATTTCTAAGTGCATCTTCAGTTGATGATACTGGACTCAAGATTAAATCCAGAGTTCATGGAACCAAGGTTAAGATCACACAGAAAAGCCTCAGGAAGGTACTTCAGCTACCAAGAACTAAAGAGGAAGAGGATGTATCTGCTTCTAAGACTAGAGAAGCATTGAGTTGGTGTGGACTGGATTCAAACTTGAAAATTGGATCAGTTTTCAATAGAAAAGGAATGAACATCCAAGTGAAATTCTTGTCTGAGATAGTTGGCAAAGTCATCTTGAGCAAGCCTGCAGGACATGATAGAATTTCATCTTATATGTTCATTTTGATGACAAGGATTATCTTCAAACTTGATACTGATTGGTCTGCAGTTGTGTTTGAGAAGATAAAAGAAAGTATGAAGAAGCCCAATCTGGGAAGAATTCTGAGTTCATACCTAGCTGGAAGTATTCCAGAGATGATTAATCAAGCGCTGGATCTAAGATTAACCACATGAGGAGAATGGATTTGAGAATCTTCTCTAGATGAGATAGAGTACTGACCAAAGAACTGCCATCTCCAGTAAAGGACACACCCCAGAAGAATAAGAAGAAGAAAGTCACTGTGACTCAAGAATCCTCAAGCAGCTCTGAAGAGCAAGTTGTCTTTACTCCTGATGATGAAGAAACGGGAAATGCTGGTCAGTCTCCAGCAAGACAAGAAGAGGCACAGAGGCAGGGGGAGCTACCACCAGCAAGCCCAATTCACCTGGATCCACCCCAGGGGGAGCCTCTACTTGTGGAAGAGCTAACTCCACTAGAGAGTGAACAAGCTACTCAAACCATACTAGAGGTAATAACTGACATTAATCAATTAGATTTCCTTATAGAGGATGAAGTTTTGTCTGATTCATTACATAATATTCATCAGCAAACTCAGATACAACCTCAACCCCAAGATGTTGTCATGGAAGACACATCTGTTGCTGATAAAGTGGTTAATGAAATAAGAGATTCTCCAGCCCTTCCTCAAAAGAAATTTACCTTAGAGGAGCTGTTCCCTGATCTTCTACAAACAGATTTTGAGAAAGAGAAAGCTGCTGCTGAGGGGGAGGAGATCCATTTTGAGGGGGAACATGTGGAGACTGTAGAGGAAACTGCAAGGAAGGAGACTGAGAAGCCAAAGGATGCTGAGGAACCACCAAGGACTGAAAAGGATTCACATCCTAGTCCTAAAGACAAAGTGGATATTGCTAGCACATCTGCTTCAGAGGATGAAGAGACTGTTAGAGCAAAGAAGAGGAAGTTTCAAGTCTTCAAAAGAAGGAGCTGGACCTATAAGAAAGCCCTACAAACAATTGCTCCACAGCCTGCCCCATCTACTGATTACAGTTCCCTGATGGTGGCTTTATAAATTAAGCTGGATGAGCAAAGACAAGCTCTAGAAAAGTATGTGGATGAAGGGAATAAATCTCTGCAATTTGATCTGGCCCAAGACATCAAGTCAATCAGATTTGAAGTGAATCTGAACAAGAAAGAAATGACTGACTACTTCCATAAGAGAGGCAATGCAGTAGTCTATCTGGCCACACATCAAGAGAAAATAAAGACAAAACTTGATGAGCTAGAAGTGAAGCAAGGCTATGTACTGGAGAACCAGATAAGAATGAATGATAATCTCACAGCTTCTCATAATGTCATAGTAACTGAAATGAAGAATATGGCTACTGGTCAGACTACAGCAAGTGTTACTGCCAAGGCTGAATTTGACAAAGAATTACAAGAGAGCCTAACTGCTATTAAAACTGCTATAGAAGACTCTCAGAAGGCAATTACTAACAAGCTCCAAAGATTAAAACCCTTCTATAAAGATGGAGTAAACTATCTGAATGCACAGATAAGGTTTCAGAAAGATGATCTAAGGGATCACATTGAGAGAGAAGTCATAAAGGGGGAGAGGGTATTAGTCAAGGCAGGCTCTGATCATGCCAAATGGATTTCAAATTCCATCAGAGCCACCCTTGGATATCCACTCTTATGTGATGATTACAATGTTGCAGAGTCTGGAATTAATCCTGCATATCTTGGAGGGGAGCAAGCTAAAGTGGCTCAAGTAATATACCCTCCACCAGACTTTGACATGATACATCAAGAAATACAATCTATGTATAGTCCTCCTGAGGGCAATCAGAATGTCATCATAGAGAAAGTTGTTCAGCCTGTGCCAGAGGCAATACTCAAAGAGCAAGAGGCCTTATTAAAGGAACAAGAGACTCAATTGTCTAAGAAAAGATTCAGAGAGCAAGCTGAATTGAGACCTGATTTTGAACAATGGAGCCCCACCTCCAGGAATATCATTTTGACTGCTTGGAAGGCTGCTAAAGATAATATTCTGGATAGAGGCAAATGATACTCTGAACAAGAGTGGAGGAAACATGAGAACATGCAAGCGGCTATTGTTCAATATAGAAGAAAGACTAAGATGGGAAAGTTACCTCCTACTGCACAGGAGCCTAGCAAGTACTTCCCAAAGCCTTATCATTATTTTGAAAGGCAGAAGATCAAGGCTGAAGAGCAGAAAAAGAAAGATCTTAAAGGGAAGAAGCCTGCTGCTGATGATGACACTGAAGCTCAAGTTCAAGCAAAGATTCAATCTGGAAAAGGGATTGTAATCAATGAGCCAGAGCAGCCTTAGGATAGAAATTTTTCTTAAGTTTACTATGTGTAATCAGTTGCATTCAACTTTCTGTAAACTTTTGAATAATGAAAATGTTGAAGTTGTTAGAACAATGTGATATATGTTAAATCTATTACATTACTATTCTGAGATATTTGTGTATACATGTTTTGTTTATACATGTTTATGTACTTACCTTGTCATTTAATATTGTTTTACATCATACTGAGAATTTATTATGTATGGTGTATATCATTGACTAATGGTTATGACTTCTCCAAATAGGGGGAGATTGTTGGGCACATTGGAATATATGTACTTGATTTGAAGAAATCTCACCCTACTCAATGATATACATCAAGATGTATTTGATGTGTTTTGAGTTTATTTGTGCAGGTTAAGTAATTGCAAGGAAAGCAAAAAGTTTCTAAGTCCATGTGTCGACACCCAGAAGAAAAGTGTCGACACTTAAGAAGACTAGTGTCGACACCCAAAGAAGTTGTGTCGACACTTGGAGTAATTGTGTCGACACCAGGAATGCAGAATCGTCACCAGAAGTAAAGTGTCGACACATACAGGCAGTGTCGACACACAATGAAGAAATGTCTAAAGTACAAGTGTCAACACTTAGAAGCAGTGTCGACACCCAGAGGAACTTTGTCGACATCAAAAGTGTCGACACTAGGATGCTGTGTCGACACTCAGCAAAACATCAACAAAGTTCAAGTACAAGTGTCGACATCTGGAGGCTATGTCGACACTCAGCAAACTTCAACAAAGTTTAAGTCCAAGTGTCGACACAAAGGAGATGTGTCAACACTCAGCAAAAGTCTCAACACATGAAGAATGTGTCGACACAAGGAGATGTGTCGACACTCAGCAGAAGTTTCAACACAGAAGGCATGTGTCGACACAAAGAAGATGTGTCGACACTTAACAAGTTCAACACAAGAAGATGTGTCGACACAAAGGAGTTGTGTCGACACTTAGCAGAAATCAACTAAGTATTGAAGAAGAAGGACTTGTGTCGACACACATGATCAGTGTCGACACATGTTGAAGAAGCAGTGTCGAGAAGCAATTTCTACAACACAAGGAGTTGTGTCGACACCATGAAGACTAGTGTCGACACTTAGTCTACTTGTGTCGACACTTGGTCTATTTGTGTCGACACTTAAAGACTATCTGTCTCGACACTTTCAGACAGTGATAGAGATTTCAAGAAGTGACTGGATGACTTGACAGCTGCCATTCCAGCCGGTCTACTGCAACTGTCAGAGCTGTCAGGAAGTTGTTAGAAACCGGAACAGCCGGTTACCTTGGAGAAAGTCTATATAAAGACCCTTCTCCTTCGACAGAATTGATTTTAAATTGAAGATTGAGTATTGGATTCATTGAAGATCTAACAACACTAAAAGAAGAAGACCTTCAAGTGAAGATCTAAGAAGTTTGAGAGAGAGAGCTCCTTCTAAGAAGACAGCTGTTGAACCAGGCTATGAAGAAAGTTTCAGATTGAGATCAGATTCTTAAGTAAGCAGTGATTGAAGATCATCTGCATAGAATTTCAACCCTACTGTGTTCTAATTCAAGAAGCTTTGAAGAAAGCCAAGGGAGGTTGATCTCAGCAAAGTTCTTCCAAGAACTCATCAAGAAACCAGTCAACTCTTCTCTCTCATTCTGAGTTGTGGGTATATACTTTGTAATTTTAATTTCTTGTAGGATCCTAAGGGATCTGAGTTGTAAGCCTGAAATTATAAAGGCTGAGTGGTAGGGCCTATGTGCCTGAGTGTAGGAGATTCATTTCTCTGAGTGTAGGCCTTGTTGAGGGCTGAGTGTAGGCCTTGTTGAAGGCTGAGTGTAGGTCTTTGTGAAGACTGAGTGGTAGGGTTGTGTGCCTGAGTTGTAGGAGTAGGATCACTCTGAGTTGTAGGAACCTGTTTGGGGTTCTGAGCTGTAAGATCTGAGGATCTGAGGAGTAGTGGAGAAGTTTGGCCGAATTTAGTACACTACTAGATAGGCGAAGGGGGAAAGTGGATGTACCCAGACCTTGGGGAACCACTATAAAAACTGTGTGTACTCTGTGTGTGACTGATTCTGTGTTTGCTGTTTAAAGTTCTGTGAATTCTGTGATTAATTCTGCCTAAAAGTTTAAAAAGATTAAGGTCACATATTCACCCCCCTCTAGGTGATTAGGTACAATTTCTTTCATATTACCCGTAGATACATCATATACAGGAATGTTATCATAGTGTGTCTGTTCAATATTATTCAGAAACACAGTGAGTGAGTATGGCTCAGTATCTAGTATAGTTTGATTAATATCATTTATTACCTCAAGAATTGTTTGAGTGGTTGTTTCACTCTCTAAAGCAGCTTGCTCTTTCTCTGGAGCACTTTCTGGAGGCAAGACTTCTTGTTGAACTGGGGAAAGTTCATTGGCTCCCCCTAGAGAATGTACATCCTGACTTTGATCCAGTGGGATGGTGCTCTCTGGAACATACTCCCCCTGCATCTGACCATCTCCTACATTCTCAGTGGCAGATGATCTCCTTGTTGATTCTTGTTGTTCTTCATCTGAACTGAAGATCACTTCTTCTTCATAATCACTGGAGGATTCTGCCTGTGGAATAGCCTTTTTCTTCTATTTATCTTTCTTAACAGCTTTTTATGGAGTAGATACTTCCTTTGTCAACACTCTACCGCATTTAGATAGAATCTTCACATTCATTCTTCTCATGTGGTTGATTTTGATTCTTGAGAGTTGGTTAACATCTGGTATTATTGCAGTGAGATATAAACTTAGAATCCTTCCCAAATTATGTTTCTTTACTCCTTGAATTTTGTCAAAAATTATGGATGCCCAGTCTGTTTTTATGGTGAAAATGATCCTTGTCATGAGATTGAACATGTGGACTAAAATTCTGTCATGTCCACCAGTTTTACACAGTATCACTTTGCCTACTATCTCTGACAGAAACGTTCCTTGGGAATTCATTCCTTTACGAGCAATGGATGATCCAAACTTGGTATTAGAATTCAGCCCGCACCAGCTTAGTGCTTCTTTAGTCCTGAAAGGTATAATTTCATCATCATCCTTAGCCATGGGGAGTTGGAGTGATTTCCTGATATTCTTTAGAGTTATTCTAACTCG
Organism: Platanthera guangdongensis; assembly: GCA_039583875.1. Classification (NCBI taxonomy): domain Eukaryota; kingdom Viridiplantae; phylum Streptophyta; class Magnoliopsida; order Asparagales; family Orchidaceae; genus Platanthera; species Platanthera guangdongensis. The sequence continues at coordinate 234,078,025 of CM077158.1, forward strand.
GGAATCCTGAACTATGGCCTTGATCTTCTTCCCTTCTGGGTCCACAGTAGCAGATGAATAGAATTCCATGACTTCCTTTTTCCAAATTTTTGTTGGTTCCGAGACCAAGAACTCTAATCCATTATCAGAAACTAGGGTAATGACACCCTGGATTTCTTGTGAAGCTGTTGTGAATCCTCCATGAACTAGCTCATATACTTCATTCACCTTATCATCTTGATGAGGCGCCATTGTCGAGAGATGGAAGAGAAAAGAAGAGAAGGACTTTGTCGACACAAGGTGTGGAGCCTAGATTTTGAAAGCGTAGTCGACCAAAATTTGGCTTGACCTATTTATAGTGTTAGTGTAAAGGGCAGGTCAAAAGACGGGCCTTAGTCGACAAAACTTTTACATGTGTCAACAAAGATGACCTAGGTCTCGACAAAACTTAGGATAAGTCGACACGACTAGGTGTCGACATACTTGTGTCAGAGTCGACACATAAAAAAATCCTCTAGATATAAGGTTTCGACAAGGTTGTGTCGACACTTATTCATTTGTCGACACAGATACTATTTCTATGTCGACACATCCTTATTCTTTGTCGACACAATATACTGAGTGTGTCGACACAAAGTTGCTTGTGTCGACATAAACTTTGTACTTAGACAAATTTCCTGAGAGATTTTGTACTTACTAATTCTTCTTAGAGAAGTTTGTGCTAACCTATTATAGGTTCAACATACCTAATTCAATTTTAAAATAATTGAATTTAATTTCATCCAGAGGTTTTGTAAATATATCAGCTAATTAATTATTTGTGTTCACAAACTCTAGACTAATATCTTCCTTCTCAACATGTTCTCTGATGAAATGAAATTTAATTTCTATGTGCTTGGTTCTACTGTGTGATACAGGATTCTTAGCAATAGAAATTGCACTGGTAGAATCACAAAACAATGGAATTCTACATACCTTGATGTCATAATATTCTAGTTGGTGCTTTATCCACAATAGCTGTGCACAACAACTACCTGCAGCTACATACTCAGACTCAGCTGTTGATATAGCTACACTTGTTTGCTTCTTGCTGCACCATGACTCCAGTCTTCCTCCTAGGAATTGACAGGTTCCTGTTGTACTTTTCCGGTCTTCTTTGCATCATGCAAAATCTGCATCTAAGAAACCTGTTAGTAGGAAATCTCTATTCTTTGGGTACCAAAGACCTAGATTAGGTGTGCCCTTAAGATATCTCAAAATTCTCTTAACTGCAGTATAATGAGATTCCTTTGGGCAAGCTTGGTACCTAGCACAGACACATGTTTCATACATGATGTCAGGTCTACTAGTAGTCAAATAAAGTAGGGAGCCAATTATCCCTCTATACAAAGACTCGTCAACAGGTTTCCCTGCCTCATCTTTGCCTATATGCATACTTGTTCCCATAGGAGTTTTCATGGTGGAGGTTGAGTTCATATCATATTTCTTAATCAACTCCTTGGTGAATTTAGACTGAGATATGGACAATCCATCATCAGTCTGTCAAACTTGAAGTCCCAAAAAGAACTTCAGCTCACCCATACTTCTCATCTCAAACTTTCCTTGCATAAGTTTGGCAAACTTCCTACAAAGATTGTTCTCAGTAAAACTAAATATAATGTCATCAGCATATATCTGGACTAGGATTATCTTTCTTTTAGATTTCCTAAAGAATAGAGTTTTGTCTATCTTTCCTCTAGAGAACTTATTCTCAATAAGAAAAACAGACAAGGTTTCATACCAAGCCCTTGGGGCTTGTTTTAAACCATATAGAGCTTTCCTAAGTCTATACACATAATCAGGATAATGAGAGTCTACAAAACTTGAGGGTTGTTCAACATAGACTTCCTCTTTTAAGTCACCATTCAGGAATACTGACTTTACATCCATTTGATATACCTTAAACCCTTGATAGGCAGCATATGCTAAGAACAATCTTATAGCTTCCAACCTTGTCACTGGGGCAAAAGTTTGATCAAAGTCAATCCCTTCCTCTTGCCCGTAATCTTTTACTACCAATCTGGCCTTGTTCTTAATTATAGTGTCATTCTCATTAAGTTTGTTTCTGTAGATCCACTTGGTTCCTATGATGTTGTGATCCTTTGGTTTAGGAACCAGTTCATATACATTACACCTTTTGAATTGAGTCAGCTCTTCTTGCATAGCATCAATCCAGTTTGTGTCTAGCATTGCTTCTTCAAACTTTCTGGGTTCTATTTGTGACAAGAAGCTAGAACATAGAACTGTGTTCATACTTTTGCTTCTTGTAAGAACATCTTGATTTGCATCACCAATGATTTGGTGTGCAGGATGATCCTTCAAGTGTCTTCTTGCTGGAGGAAATCCGTCAACCTCATGGACTTCTTCATTTTCTTCAACCTGATGCTCCTCATTGTCTTCTTCATTCAGTGAGTCTTGTTCTCCCCCTGAATAGCAAGTATCTTTTTCTTCATTCAGCCTAGCTGGTATCTCTTCATTGATGGTCAGCTTGTACAGCCTGTCTGTTAAACCTGTAGAACTAACTGAAGAACTAGACAATTCACTATTAATCAACTTAGATCCATCAAATACAACATGGACAGATTCCTCTACAACTTGAGTAGTTAAGTTGTATATTTTATATGCACTACTATTATTGTTGTACCCAACAAATATCCCTTTTAGGATTTGGCAGCAAACTTTGTTTGGTAGTGTTTTCCATTAACTAAAACATAACACTTACTACCAAAGATTCTAAAGTAGGAAATGTTTAGTTTTCTGCCTTTCAAAATCTGATAAGGAGTCATCTTATGTTTCTTAATGATGGAGGCTCTATTGAGAACATGACATGCAGTATTTACTGCCTCAGCCCAGAAGTACTGTAACGCCCCGAAACTCAAAGGAGCGAAGGGGGGACGTTTTGGGCCAGTTTGGGTTCTGGCTGCAGGCACACGGCCTGGGACACGGGCGTGTCCCAGGGCGTGTCAAGCCTGTGTCGACACTGAGCCGGGAAGTCGACACTTTGGTCTCGACATTGTGTCGAGACTGGGCACACGGGCTGCGACACGGGCGTGTCGCAGGGCGTGTCGACCCGTGTCGACACTTAGCCGCGAAGTCGACGAGATTCGCTCGACGATGCATCGAGACAAGGCACACGGCCTGCGACACGGGCGTGTCGACCTGTCTCGACGATCGTCCCGGGGAGTCGACGAGATTTGCTCGACGTTGCGTTGAGACAAGGCACACGGCCTAGGACACGGGCGTGTCCAAGGTCGTGTCATCAGGTCGACGATCTTCACTCGACGAAGTGTCGAGTATCGAGACCGTGTACACGGCTTGGGGTCCAGGCGTGTTGAGGTGACACGGGTAGGGACACGGGCGTGTCCTAGAACCCGTGCAGTGCTCGGGTTGATTTTGGGGAAAAATGATGGGGTACACGGCCGGCCACACGGCTGTGTCAGGTGGAACACGGGCGTGTCAGCTCGAACACGGGCGTGTTCGATACCCGTGTGAGGTTCCAGGTGATTCGATTTTGACGGCGAATGAGGCACACGGCCCTGGACATGGGCGTGTGCCAGGCCATGTTCGGTTCAGATTGGGCATTTCAGCCCCGAATCGAAGCCGTTCATTTCTTTAACTGAAGATCCAACGGCTGGGGGTTGTTCCTGAAGGGATATACCCGTGAATGGACTTGGAAACCCCTTACTTTTCTTAACTTCTCATCTTTCTAAAACCTTAGAGAGAGAGGAGAGCCAAGGGAGGAAGAAGGAGCTAGATCCCGCCATTGGAGGAGCTTCGGAGCTCCGAATCGCGAGCCGACTCCGGATCCACGGAGGCAACGCTAGTGCGGTGGTTTTCATCCGATTACTTTTCCTTGGCGCCAAAGAGGAACGCAAGGGTAACGATCCTCATCTTGAGCATGAGTAGCTCTCTTTCTTTGCATAGGAAGCCCGATCTCGCGAGCTTGCGGAGAGTTGGAGGCGTTCCTTCGGGTAGATATGTGAAGTCCCCGTTGTTTAGAGTCCGTATGCGAGAACGGACATAGGCATGATGTGTGAAGCCTACCCGGACATGTTGGTCTGGATCGGTGATGTTGCATTGCATAATGCCGGAGAAGACTCCGTGCTATTGGTTGTTTTTCGGGTTTTCTACGCGGTAGATTGCAGCAGGGAGCCTTGGGGACTAACCCAAAGGTGCACCCAGAAAACTGGGCGGATACGAGATCTTGCCAACTTGGTGGCCTGAGAGCCAACTTGAACATAACCGGGTTATGTGACTTGTGATGGTAATGGGACTCGGCGGAAGTTTGACCCGTGCAAATGGCTTAAATTGTCGTTGCGACGTGAGCACGGGTTAGATGGAACCGTACCCATATATATGTCGTTCGGGTTAAAGAGACCTAAGGTTACGTGGCACTTGCTGTTGGCATAGATGAGAGTCTTCGGCAGTCAATGACTTAAATTGACGTGACCCGTGCCGGGAAGACAAATTGCTCATAGGTTTGGCCGTCCAAGAGGCGGTGGTGAGTCCGGAATGTCTATGGCTTTAATTGACGTGACATCGACCGATTCACCGAGAATGTGCCCTGAGAGCACGGGGCGTGTGGCCGTGTGAGCCAACGTCTGTGATGAATTGGCTATTGATATAAATTGCTCGCTTATGCTAATGAAATGCAGGGAGGGAGCATCGCCGCCCCGAGTTGGGGGCGGGATCGTTATAATTTGGTCAGCATTGCTGACCGTTGCCTTGTTTTGCCACCGTGCGGTGGTTTGTTGCTTGCAGGTGCAGCTGGACCAAGCGGTCAATAGCGGGCTAAAGCCCTTTTTGCGAAGCCGGCCCTCGAAGGCCCAAATGGAACTGTTTACTGTTTTATTCATGTGTGACCGGCCTGCGTGTCGTGGTTTGTAAAACATGTAATTGGAAGTGAAACAGTTTGTAAGGCCTTAAGGCTTATTTTGAGTATTTTGTATAACATTCCTATTCTGTACTAGTGGACATTCATGCTCAAATGCTGGGTTCTTTATTGCAACTTTTATAATCTGCTTCCGCTAGAATGCTCTGTGTAGGATGTTGAGATTGGTTGGATGGTTTCCATAAGTAACCACCCGGTCTGTCTGTGGCATACGGCGTCGGGCCCCGACCGGACCTACTGCTTTATGCTATGTGACGGATAGGGGGTGTTACAAATTGGTATCAGACTACTGGTTTTGGTCGGGCTTAAAGTGAATTCGTGGACGAATTCTTTTTAAGGGGTGGTGAGCACATTGTGTGCGTCATCGTAATAACAGTAAAAGAACCCATGAATGTCCACTTATGAATGAAAATACTCGTGTTTTAGGAACATGCGTGTTCCTATAATTGCTGTTTGCAATTTATTTGGTCGCTTAATGGTGTTTTGTACCACTATAGGTGACCAGAAGTGGTGTTGGGCCGCCAGAACGCCGAGTTTCTGAGGCTAGTAGTGCACCGGATGTTGCTCCTGCAACACCTCTGTCGGCTGAGAATATTCGATTGGTGGCTGAAGCGGTGTTGGTCGTGATAAATGCGCAGCCTGCAAGGCAAACGCAGCAGCCCGCTCCTGTGATGGAGCAAGAACCTCTTCACGAGGCTGAGCCGAGGAGAGTGGAGCAAGTGGTTGTGGAACCGGTGGTGCCAAGGAGGGCAACTGAGAGGCAGCTTAAGAATGTAATGAGCTTTAGCCCTCCGTTATTCTCGGGGTTGGGAACCCCATCTCAGGCTGAAGACTGGCTCTCCAGGGTGAAGAGAGTCATGACAGCAACGGAGACGGAGGAGTGGCAAATGACCACCATCGCTACGTTTCTTTTGGACGGTGAAGCGAGGATGTGGTGGGAAGGATTGGAGCTGCACTTACTGAGAGGTAGGCAACTTGGTGATGTCTCGATGGAGGAGTTCTCGAGATTATTTTTGGCTAGATACCTCCCTTCGACGCAGAAGATAGCGTTGGAGAATGTGTTCCTGAAGTTGGTACATGGTGAGAGGAGCGTGGATGAATATCTCCACGAGTTTACTCGTCTGAGTCGTTATGCTAGCTCCACCATCATGGATGAGGAGAGCAAGACTAATCGCTTCTATGAAGGCTTGAGGGATGAGTTGAGACTACTACTTTTGGGGCCGATGACGCAGGGTTTCTTAACCTTGGTCAATACTGCCCGGTCCTTGGAGAAGGACATGAAAAATGTACAAGCAAAGAAAAGCTTGGGTGAGAAGAAATCTGAATTTAAAGTGCCGACTACTTCAAAGTCTGGCTATCGGAGGGCTTTCAAGAAGCATAGGACTTCGGGTCCAGCTCCTTCTGGTGCTTCTGGGGCGACTACGAGTCGGACCCCGGGCGCGTGTTTTACTTGTGGAAAGACGGGGCATTTTGCCCGTGATTGTTGGAGCGGACGTCCTAAGTCCGAGAGGAAGCCGGGAGCTACTTATGAAGAGAAGGGAAAGGCGGTTGAGTCGACCGCATCCCATTATGCTCCGGCCCAACCAAGGGTCTACAATCTTGGCCAACAGGAGGCCATCAAACAGGCCGATGTGGTGACAGGTACGATTTAATTTATAGCAAGTCAATTTCCATAAATACTTGTTATGCACATGTTACCTTACCACTACTTGTTTAGGATTTGTATTGATTTGTGAAAATCCGGCACGAGCACTCTTCGATACGGGAGCCTCACACTCCTTCTTGTCCGAAGGATTTATATCACGCATCGGAGTCCCTTCTTCGATGGCGAAGGATAAGTTGGATGTGTTGTTGCCCAATGGGTGTTCGATGCGAGCGGATAGGATCTGCGATGTTAAGACTCGTATTGGGGAGCAGGAGTTCGACCTGCGGGCGTCTTTACTTCCGTTAGTGGAGTTCGACGTCATATTTGGCTTGGACTGGCTCTCGGAGCAGCAGGCCCATATAGATTGCAGTAGCAAGGAAGTTAAGCTGGGAGCGAGTCGTGAGACGACTTTTACGGGCTTAAAGGGGTCGAGCAAGACGTTGATGTCTGCTCTTCAGGTGGTGAAGGCGGTTCGTGCTGGTGCAGAACTGTTCTTTACACTAGTGGAGGTTGCAAAGCCGAAGCCCGCGTTGGATTGTATTTCAGTGGTATCGGAATACCCTGATGTGTTCCCCGCAGATCTTCCTGGAGCCCCGCCTCAGCGGGAGATAGATTTTACGATCGAGCTAGTGCCAGGTGCAAAGCCTGTGTCACGATCTCCGTATCAGCTAGCGCCTAAGGAAATGACGGAGCTGAAAGTTCAACTGCAAGAGTTGTTGGAGCAAGGGTATGTGCGCCCGAGTTCTTCGCCTTGGAGCGCACCGGTACTCTTTGTTAAGAAGAAGGACGGAAGCTTGAGGCTATGTATTGATTATCGGGAGCTCAACAAGCTGACCGAGAAGAACAAGTACCCGATCCCCCGGATTGATGATCTTTTTGATCAATTAGTCGGGTCGACGGTGTACTCGAAGTTGGATCTCAAGGCTGGGTACTATCAGCTGCGGATAAGGGAGAGTGATATCCCGAAGACAGCGTTTAGTACGAGATACAGGCATTATGAATTTACGGTCATGCCGTTTGGGCTGACTAATGCGCCGTCAGTGTTCATGGATTTGATGAACAGGACTTTCAGGGAGTACTTGGACCATTTCGTGATCGTCTTCATCGACGATATTATGGTGTACTCGCAAAGTGAGGAAGATCACTTTAAGCATCTTCATTTGGTGTTGGAGACGCTAAGGAGAAATCAGTTGTACGCCAAGTTCTCGAAGTGCGAGTTTTGGCTATCCTCAGTGGCATTCCTTGGGTATATAGTAAGTGGAGAGGGTATTGTTGTGGATCCGGCGAAGATTGTTGCGATACGGGAGTGGCCTGAGCTTGCTACTGTAGCGGAAGTCCGGAGTTTTCTGGGGCTTGCCGGCTATTATAGGCGCTTCGTAGAGAACTTCTCGCGGATAGCGTTACATCTCACTACTTTGATGAGGAAGGAGCATAAGTTCATTTGGACGCCGGTGTGCGCGCGAGCTTTTGAGGAGTTGAAGTGTCGGTTGACCACGGCGCCTGTGCTGAGCTCGCCATGTGGAACCGAAGGCTACGAGATTTATAGCGATGCTTCAGGCAGCGGTTTGGGTTGCGTGCTACTGCAACACGGAAGTGTAATAGCTTATGGCTCGAGACAGCTAAAAGTGCATGAAAGGAACTATCCGGTCCATGACTTGGAGTTAGCGGTCGTGATTTTTGCCTTGAAGCTGTGGAGACACTACTTGTACGGTGTGAAGATTGATATCTACACCGATCACAAGAGCCTGAAGTATCTTATTTATCAGAAGGATCTGAATATGCGACAACGTAGGTGGATGGAGTTCCTGGGGGACTATACGTTCAAGATCCACTACGTGCCTGGCAAAGGGAATGCGGTTGCGGATGCGCTGAGTCGCCGAGCCCCAGCTCAAGCCAATTGGCTATCGGTGCATGATGAGCGATTGGTGCGGGAGTTGGAGGCGTTGGAGATTGTTTGTGTTGATAGACAATCAAGTGCTGAAGCAGTTCTGAATTGGACTGAAGTCCAATATGACCTGGCTGATCGTATTCGGCAGGCTTTGGATATGGATGCTCGTATGAAGCAGTTCATGGTAGAGGCTCTGGATGGGTCAAATTCCCAATTCGTCGTGGAGGACGGATTGCTTTGGAAAGACGGTCGTTTGTGCGTCCCAAGTGTGGGCAATTTACGGGTGGAGTTGTTGTACGAGGCGCACCATACCAAGTACTCGATTCACCCGGGGAGCACGAAGATGTACCGTGATGTGAAGAAACTATTTTGGTGGCCAGGTTTGAAAAAGGATGTGGCGTTATACGTAGCGAAGTGCCAAACTTGCGCCTTGGTAAAGGCGGAGTGCCAAAAGCCGGGAGGATTTCTTAAGTCCTTGCCTATTCCGGAGTGGAAATTCGACGACATCTCTATGGACTTTGTGCACGGTTTGCCAAGGTCGCAGAAGGGAAACAACGCCATTTGGGTGGTTGTTGATCGATTAACGAAGGTGTCACATTTTATTCCGCATAGGAAGGATGACCCGGTGGAGAAGTTGGCAAAGTTTTATGTGGATAACATGGTATGGATTCATGGTGTGCCCCGCAGCATCGTGACTGACCGAGATGGGCGGTTCACGTCCAATGATTGGAGGCTGGTGCAGCAAATGTTGGGAACAAAGTTGAAATTCAGCACAGTCTTCCATCCGCAAACGGATGGGCAGACCGAGAGGGTCAATCGAACCATGGAAGACATGCTCCGTATGTGTGTCTTGGATTTCGGAAAGCAGTGGGAAGACCACCTTTATTTGATGGAGTTCGCATACAACAATAGCTACCAAGCGAGTATTCAGATGGCGCCTTTCGAGGCCCTATATGGTAGAAAATGTCGCACGCCGTTGTCTTGGTTAGAAATGGGTGAGTCAAGGTTGTATAAGCGATCGGAAGTGGAGGGTGCTACTTCTTTGGTGCGAACCATTCGGGAGAGGTTGCTTATCGCCCAGGACCGGCAAGCAAAGTACTATAATGCCAAGCACAGGAACGTGGAGTTCGCTATGGGTGATTATGTATACTTAAAGATCAAGCCGTTCAAGGGTGTCTCGCGGGTGCGACGATTGAAAAAGCTAAGCCTGAGGTACCTTGGACCGTTTGAGGTTCTGGAGCGAGTTGGTGAAGCGGCCTATCGGTTGAAGCTTTCTGTGGAGCTTAGTGGTTTACATGATGTATTCCACATTTCGGTACTTCGAAAGGCGGTGCAAGAGCCTACGCAAGTGATCACGGTTGATCAAGTGCCGGTGGATAGTGGGCTAACGATAAAGGTCAAGCCCGTGCGGATCGAGGACTCGGAGGTCAAGCGGCTACGCAATAAAGAGATCAGGATGGTCAAGGTCCGGTGGGACAATTGCGGTCGTGAGGAGCTCTCCTGGGAGAGAGAGCAGACTATGCTTGACGAGTATCCGGAGTTGTTCCGCTCAGGTACAAAATTTTGATTTTGTACATGTCTTTCCTTTATGTAATTTCGTGGGCGAAATTCTTTTAAGAGGGGGAGAGTTGTAATGCCCTGAAACTCAAAGGAGCGAAGGGGGGACGTTTTGGGCCAGTTTGGGTTCTGGCTGCAGGCACACGGCCTGGGACACGGGCGTGTCCTAGGGCGTGTCAAGCCTGTGTCGACACTGAGCCGGGAAGTTGACACTTTGGTCTCGACATTGTGTCGAGACTGGGCACACGGCCTGCGACACGGGCGTGTCGCAGGGCGTGTCGACCCGTGTCGACACTTAGCCGCGAAGTCGACGAGATTCGCTCGACGATGCGTCGAGACAAGGCACACGGCCTGCGACACGGGCGTGTCGCAGGGCGTGTCGACCTGTCGCGATGATCGTCCCGGGGAGTCGACGAGATTTGCTCGACGTTGCGTTGAGACAAGGCACACGGCCTAGGACACGGGCGTGTCCAAGGCCGTGTCATCAGGTCGACGATCTTCACTCGACGAAGTGTCGAGTGTCGAGACCGTGTACACGGCTTGGGGTCCAGGCGTGTTGAGGTGACACGGGTAGGGACACGGGCGTGTCCTAGAACCCGTGCAGTGCTCGGGTTGATTTTGGGGAAAAATGATGGGGTACACGGCCGGCCACACGGCCGTGTCAGGTGGAACACGGGCGTGTCAGCTCGAACACGGGCGTGTTCGATACCCGTGTGAGGTTCCAGGTGATTCGATTTTGACGGCGAATGAGGCACACGACCCTGGACACGGGCGTGTGCCATGCCGTGTTCGGTCCAGATTGGGCATTTCAGCCCCGAATCGAAGCCGTTCATTTCTTTAACTGAAGATCCAACGGCTGGGGGTTGTTCCTGAAGGGATATACCCGTGAATGGACTTGGAAAACCCTCACTTTTCTTAACTTCTCATCTTTCTAAAACCTTAGAGAGAGAGGAGAGCCAAGGGAGGAAGAAGGAGCTAGATCCCGCCATTGGAGGAGCTTCGGAGCTCCGAATCGCGAGCCGACTCCGGATCCACGGAGGCAACGCTAGTGCGGTGGTTTTCATCTGATTACTTTTCCATGGCGCCAAAGAGGAACGCAAGGGTAACGATCCTCATCTTGAGCATGAGTAGCTCTCTTTCTTTGCATAGGAAGCCCGCTCTCGCGAGTTTGCAGAGAGTTGGAGGCGTTCCTTCGGGTAGATATGTGAAGTCCCCGTTGTTTAGAGTCCGTATGCGAGAACGGACATAGGCATGATGTGTGAAGCCTACCCGGACATGTTGGTCTGGATCGGTGATGTTGCATTGCATAATGCCGAAGAAGACTCCGTGCTATTGGTTGTTTTTCGGGTTTTCTACGCGGTAGATTGCAGCAGGGAGCCTTGGGGACTAACCAAAAGGTGCACCCGGAAAACTGGGCGGATACGAGATCTTGCCAACTTGGTGGCCTGAGAGCCAACTTGAACATAACCGGGTTATGTGACTTGTGATGGTAATGGGACTCGGCGGAAGTTTGACCCGCGCAAATGGCTTAAATTGTCGTTGCGACGTGAGCACGGGTTAGATGGAACCGTACCCATATCTATGTCGTTCGGGTTAAAGAGACCTAAGGTTACGTGGCACTTGCCGTTGGCATATATGAGAGTCTTCGGCAGTCAATGGCTTAAATTGACGTGACCCATGCCGGGAAGACAAATTGCTCATAGGTTTGGTCGTCCAAGAGGCGGTGGTGAGTCCGGAATGTCTATGGCTTTAATTGACGTGACATCGACCGGTTCACCGAGAATGTGCCCTGAGAGCACAGGGCGTGTGGCCGTGCGAGCCAACGTCTTTGATGAATTGGCTATTGATATAAATTGCTCACTTATGCTAATGAAATGCAGGGAAGGAGCATCGCCGCCCCGAGTTGGGGGCGGGATCGTTATAATTTGGTCAGCATTGCTGATCGTTGCCTTGTTTTGCCACCGTGCGGTGGTTTGTTGCTTGCAGGTGCAGCTGGACCAAGCGATCAATAGCGGGCTAAAGCCCTTTTTGCGAAGCCGGCCCTCGAAGGCCCAAATGGAACTGTTTACTGTTTTATTCATGTGTGACCGGCCTGCGTGTCGTGGTTTGTAAAACATGTAATTGGAAGTGAAACAGTTTGTAAGGCCTTAAGGCTTATTTTGAGTATTTTGTATAACATTCCTATTCTGTACTAGTGGACATTCATGCTCAAATGCTGGGTTCTTTATTGCAACTTTTATAAACTGCTTCCGCTAGAATGCTCTGTGTAGGACGTTGAGATTGGTTGGATGGTTTCCATAAGTAACCACCCGGTCTGTTCTGTGGCATACGACGTCGGGCCCCGGCCGGACCTACTGCTTTATGCTATGTGACGGATAGGGGGTGTTACAAGTACTCTGGGAGAGTAGTGTCATTAAGTAGTGTTCTATTTGCCTCAATGAGAGTCCTATTCTTTCTTTCAGCAACTCTATTTTGCTGTGGAGTTCTATGTGAGGAGAATTCCTGATGAATCCCAAATTCATCACAGAACTTTGTCATACATTCAGAATGAAATTCAGTTCTATGACCACTTCTGATTTTGACCACAGAACTGTTATATTCATTCTGAATTTGTCTAACAAAAGTCTGGAAAACAGTTGGGGTTTCAGATTTCTGCCTCAAGAAGAAAACTCATGTGTATCTAGAATAGTCATCCACAATAACTAATGTGTATATTTTCCTACCAAGACTGTGAACAAGCATAGGACCAAATAAATCCATATGCAGGAGATATAAACATCTCATTGAATCTTTGATATCAAGTGTATGAAAAGAGGACTTAGTATGTTTGCCCTTTTGGCAAGCAGAACACACACCCTCTTTAATGCACTTGACTTGAGGACCATTCCTCACTAACCCCATGCTAAATAGTTGTCCAATTGACTTATAGTTCAGATGGGCAAGCCTATTGTGCCATTTGACACATAATGAAGCGTTTTCTCCTGCAACTAGACATATGGGTGAGTTGTTAAACTCACAATCTAGGTTAAGACAATAAACATTCCCTTTCCTAGTGCCAGTCAAAATAATCTCTTGATTACTTGACCTTCTTATTTGGCACTCCCCTTTGAGAAAGGATATGTCATAACCTAGATCACTAATTTGACTTATGCTGATCAGATTATGTTTTAGACCCTTCACATAAGCCACTTTAGTGATAGTAATTGAATCACTAAAAATGTTACCAAATCCTTTGATAATTCCTTTTTCTGATCCACCAAAGATTAATTTAGGTCCATTCTCTATGGGTACATAGTCCCTCAATATTCTCCTTATTCCAGTCATGTGTCTGGAACATCCACTATCCAAGTACCATATAGGGGTATGGTCACTTGAATCCACCTGCATCAAATACAGAATCACTTACCCTTAGAACCCAAATTGTTATTAGGTCTTAGATCATTGTTAGATTGAAATCCTGCAGCTGTTCTGACAGGTAGACTACTCTTGGTTTTAGCACTTGTGTTGAACCAACAATCTCTTGCAAAATGGCCCACTTTGCCACAACACCAACACTCAAACCTATTATACCTTCTCTTAGGTACAGACTTTACTATTCTGTTGCCAGCAATTCTGTTGAGTGTAGGTGCTAGAGCAGTAAACCCCAAGACTTCCTCTTAAACCTGATGGGCTTGCCAACAGTATGATCTATGGGAATTTGCACCCTTGCCCATGAGACCTTCATCCTCACAGTGACCATGAGTACTATCATGATCATACATATTTGTTGGTTGCATCACTTTCCTAAAGAAAATAGGGGGCTTAGAAGTTAGTGGCTGAGCTGGGGCCTTACCTTTTCTATGAAAATTGGTGGCCCTAGTTCTACCCTAAAAACCTAAACCAGTCTTCCCTTTATGAGAAATGAAATTATCTATTAAGGGCAAGACTGATTTTGGTTTAGAGAATTTAGTCACTAACTCTCTTTCTTGTTGAAGTTTTGCCTCTAGTTTCTTGATGTGATTCTCCTTGAAAGAGATTGTGTCCGTCTGAATAACAGTAATGTTTTTCAGTTTGGCAATCTCCTTCAGTTTTGAATCTATTAACAAGGTTGTATCTGATGTAGTCTGCTTCAGAGACTCAATCTCTTTGGCCTGCTCCTTAATAAGAAACTTGCTCCTCTTTAGAGCTTGCAGCAACCCACCATACTCATTAATGAGTTGATGCACATCCCCCTCTGATTCAGAACCATCCACATCTCTTGATGCAGAAGTTTCTGAATCTGATGCAGTGCAGTAATCTGAAGCTGAGGGAGAACTGTATACCTTACTAGGACCAGGCTGATCCTGGCACTGATCATTTTCTGATAGAGCCATCAGCCCTTTATAGCAATAATCTTCTACTCCATTTATGGAGTCCAGCATTTGTAGAAATTTTAGTTCCCTAGAATCCTCTTCTGTTGAGATTAGCCCAACATATACTTCTGCATTATCTTCATCTCCTGATCCTGAAGATGAAGAGTCTGTCCAACTCTTCTGCTTCTAAACAACAAGGGATTTCTCCTTCTTGCCTTTCACTTGATGCTTCTTATCTTTAGATTCAGTCCTCTTATCTGGACAGTCAGCTATGACATGTCCAGGACTGTTGCAACAATAACACACAATCTTAGTATTAATTTGTTTACTAGGTTTTGATGCATACCTATCCTCCTTGGGAGTCTTCTTTTTCTTGTAATACTCATCCTTAGAAAAAGATGTTGATGGCTTGGTTCTCCATTTCTTCTTTTTCATGAACCTTTGGAATTGCCTTGTAAATGCAGCAAAGTCCTCATCAAAGGTGTGGCTATCTGATGTTGTCAAGATTTTCTTCTTCAGCCTCAGCACTCCTTCTGGGTGGAGAAGAAGACCTTTTCCAACCCTTTCTAGTGCATTCAGCCTTGAAGGCTACAGACCTTTATTTGTATTCATGCCTACTCTTTTCTCCTCCTCTTTTCTGGTAGTGAGTTACATTTCATATGATAGCAGCTTTCCAAATAATGTGGGTGGAGGAGTATCAACAAGCTTGGTCACTTCTTTGATGGCACATATCTTTGTGTCCCAGTCTTTTGTTAGTGACCTCAGGAACTTGTCATTCAGTTCATATGTGCTGAAGACTCCGCCATAGGCCATCAGTTCATTGACAATCCTGAAGAACTTTTTGTAACATTCAGCTATGTTGTCAGTCTTGGCATGTCTAAAGCTCTCATACTCTTGATTCAGCATAGATTTCTTGTCCTCTCTAACTTCTTTTGTTCCCTCCATGAAGACAATTAGGGTGTCCCACATTTCCTTGGAGGTTTTACAGTGCACCAGATTCTGAAATGTGGCATCATCTATATCACTTACTATAATGTTTTGTGCTCTTTTGTCTAATGTTGTCAGGATGATCTCATCCTTAATCATTTCAGAATAGCTCTTAGGGGTTTGAACATTTGCATCCAGAACTGATACCTTCATTGGAATGAAGGGACCCGCTTGTACTGTGATGTAGATTCTTGGATCAGATGCTTCCATGAACAACCTGACCCTTTCCTTCCATATGCCAAAGCATTCTTCCCTGCAGATAGGCAGTTTCATAGATCCAAATTCCTTCTGATTCTTTATTGACCCCATTCTTGAAATCTGTTATTTGCCTTGGAGATCTACTCAGATTGTTAGGTCAAACTTTGAGTAACCTCGCTCTGATACCACTTGAAAGACTTGATTTCAAAAGCCTAGACACATAGAGGGGGGGGGGGGTGAATAGGTTCTATATTTTTCTTCAAAAACTTTAGGCAAATAACAAAATTTATCTCAGCACTACAACAATTCAAATCACAGAACAATGAACACAGCACAGCATATACCAGATTTATAGTGGTTTCCCATGGTCTGGGTACATCCACTTTCCCCCTTCGTCTATCCAGTAATGAACTGGATTCGGCCTAACTTCCTTCCACTTCTCAGATCTGCAGATCTTACAGCTCAGAACCAAGAATGGTTCCTACAACTCAGAGTGAATCCACACTCCTACAACTCGGGCACAAGCCCTACCTCAGCCTCTTTTACAGGCCTACAACTCAGAGTGACACCCCACTCCTACAGCTCAGGCAAAAGCACTACCTCAGCCTTTATAATTACAGGCTTACAACTCAGATCTAACTGTTGGGTACATTGGTTCAAATGTACCTGATTTGAAGAAGCCTCACCCAACTCAATGATATACATCAAAATGTATTTGATGTGTTTTGAGTTTACTTGTGCAGGCTAAGTATTTACAGGAAAGAAGAAAAGTTTCTAAGTCCATGTGTCGACACCCAGAGGGAAAGTGTCGACACTTAAGAAGACTTGTGTCGACACCCAGATAAGCAGTGTCGACACTTGGAGTCATTGTGTCGACACCAGGGATACTGAGTCGACACCAGACAGAAAGTGTCGACACAAGGAGCTGTGTCGACACTCAGTGAAGAAAAGACAGTGAAGCTGTGTCGACACTTAGCAGTTGTGTCGACACCCAGAAAAACTGTGTCTACATCAGAAAGTGTCGACACTTGGAGGCTGTGTCGACACTCAGCAAACGTCTGCAGAGACTAAGTACAAGTGTCGACACCCAGAACAATGTGTCGACACTTAACAGAAGAGTCAACACTTGAAGTAAGTGTCGACACCCAGAACAATGTGTCGACACTTAGCAGAAGAGTCAACACTGGAAGTAAGTGTCGACACCCAGAACAATGTGTCGACACTTAGCTGAAGACTCAACACTTGAAGAAAGTGTCGACACAAGGAGCTGTGTCGACACTTAGCAAAGAACAGCAAAGTTCAACAAAATATTCTAAGTACAAGTGTCGACACTAAGGAGTTGTGTCGACACTCAGCCAGAGTCTCGGCAGAAGAAGAATGTGTCGACACCCAGAGCAATGTGTCGACACTCAACAAGTATCAACACTGAAGACATGTGTCGACACCAAGAAGTAGTGTCGACACTTAATAGATTCAACACATGAAGATGTGTCGACACAAAGGTGTTGTGTCGACACTTAGAAGAATTCAGCAAGATACTGAAGTACAAGTAGTTGTGTCGACACTCAATTTCAGTGTCGACACATGAAGAAGAAGTAGTGTCGAGATACAAAATCTACAATACAAGGAGTTGTGTTGACACCTTGTAGACTAGTGTCAACACTTAGACAACTTGTGTCGACACTTGGTCTATAAGTGTCGACACTTAAAGACAGAAAGTCTCGACACTTAAAGACAGTTACAGAATCTTCAAGAACTGACTGGATGACTTGACAGCTGCCATTCCAGCCGGTCTACTGCACCTGTCAGAGTTGTCAGAAGACAGTTATGAACCGGACCAGCCAGTTACCATGAAGAAGGCCTATAAATAGGCTTATACAGTCTACAGAAACTGTTGAAAAAGTTGTCAAAGTTCAGATCAAGTAATTGTCTAAAGAAGATCTAGCTATCAAGTGAAGATCTAAGAATTTGGAGAGAGAGCTCCATCCAAGAAATCAGCTGTTTGGAACCCAGCTGAGAAGAAGGATTCAGATTAGTCTGAATCTTAAGTAGCAGAGATCAATGATCAACTGCAGAAGGAGTCAATCTTATTGAGTTCTACTTTCAAGAAGCTTTGAAGAAAGCTAAGTCAGATTGAGTCCAGCTGAGTTCTTCCAAGAACTCATCAAGAATCTCACAACTTATCTCTCTTTCATCTAAGTTGTTGAGTTTATACATTTTGTATTCATTATAACTTGTAGGATCCTTAGGGATCTGAGATTGTAAGCCTGCAATTATAAAGGCTGAGGGTAGGAGAGTTAAATCTCTGAGTGTAGGCCTTGGTGGCTGAGTGTAGGCCTTGGTGGCTGAGTGTAGGCCTTTGTGGCTGAGTGTAGGCCTTTATGGCTGAGTGTAGGCTTTGTGGAAAAGCTGAGTTGTAGGGCCTTGGGCCTGAGGTGTAGGAGCCTGTTTTGGGTTCTGAGTTAGTGGAGAAGTTTGGCCGAATCTAGTACACTGCTAAATAGGCGAAGGGGGAAAGTGGATGTACCCAAAGCTTGGGGAACCACTATAAAACTCTGTGTCTACTGTGTGATTGTTGTTGGCTGTGATTGTTGCATATGTGTTGTGATATAGTAGATAGAATTCGGTGATATTAACTGATTGCTGCCATAAAAAGTTAAAAAGATTCAAGTCACCTATTCACCCCCCCTCCTCTAGGTGTTTAGGTACAATATCTTTCAAGTGGTATCAGAGCTAGGTTACTAAAAAAGGACTAACAGTCTGAGTAGATCCTGTTGGCAGATTCAGTCTAAAGAAATAACAGAATCAAGAAAATCAAGAACCATGGGTTCCACTGAAAATCACAAGGAATTGGGATCCATGAAACTACCTATATGTAGGAAGGAAATCTTTGGCATATGGAAGGAAAGGGTGAGGCTGTTTATGGAAGCCTCAGACCCTAGGATTTATATCACAGTAAAAGAAGGGCCATATGTGCCCATGAAGGTTTCAGTCTTGGATGCCAATCAGAGAACACCTAAGGATTTCTCTGAAATGACAAAGGATGAAATTGTTCTAGCCACTATGGATAAGAGGGCTCAGAACATAATAGTGAGTGTCATAGATGATGCAACTTTTCAGAATCTAATACACTGTAAGACAGCCAAAGAGATGTGGGATACTCTTATTGTGTATATGGAAGGTTCTGAAGAAGTAAGGCAAGACATAAAATCCTTGCTAAATCAAGAGTATGAAAGTTTTAGACAAGGAAAGGGTGATAGCATAACTGAGTGATACAAGAAGTTCTACAGGATAGTGAATGAACTCATGTCCTATGGCAGAGAGTTCAATAATTATGAACTCAATGACAAGTTTCTAAGGTCCCTAACAAAAGATTGGGACACCAAGATCTGTGCCATTAGAGAAATGACTAAGTTGGCAGAAATTCCTCCACCTACACTGTTTGGCAAACTGTTGTCTTATGAAATGCAGTTGACAGTGAGGAAAGAAGAGGAGAAATCCACAAGAAATGAACACAAGGAAAGGACAGTGGCCTTTAAATCAGAAGCCCCCAGAAGGTACAGAGGTAAGTCACCAACTCCACCTCCAAAGGTTGCTGAAACTGAGTCAGATGAGTCAGCAAGTACAAAGTCTGAAAGCAGTGAAAGTGATGAGGACTTTGCTGCCTTCACTAGACATTTTCAGAAGTTCTTAAAGAAGAAACAGTGGAGGACAAGGCCTTCTACTTCACAGGGAAAAGAAGACTTTTATCAGAATAAAAAGGCTTCAAAGAAGGACAGGAAAAAGACTAAGTCTAGCAAGGCAACACTTTCAAAAATAGTGTGTTATTGCTACAATAGACAAGGTCATGTTGTTGCAGATTGTCCTGAGAAGATAAAGGAGTCTAGTGACAAGAAGAAAACTCATTTCAAAGGCAAGAAAGAAAAGTCATTTGTTGCCAAAAAGGACAAGACCCTGTCAGATATCTCTTCATCAGAAACTGAGTCAGATGCTGAGACATATATTGGACTGTTTGCTGAGGAAGAAGAAGAAGAGTTCATGCAGATTATGGAGTCTATATATGAACAAGAAGACAGTCAATGCCAAGGGCTAATGGCATTGACAGAAAGTGACAAAATCCTGGAGCAGCCAGGACCCAGTAAGGTACAAAGTTCAACTTTAAGTTAAGTTTCTTGTGCCAGTACAGAATCAGATTCATCATCATCAAATGATGAGAATGCATCTGAGTCTGAAGAGGATATTCATCAGTTGATAGATGAATACAAAGTACTGTTGCAAGCTTACAAGAAGAGCAAGTCCCTAGCCAAAAGTCAGGCAAAAGAAATTACAAATCTCAAAGCTGCAGCAACAGATTCTGAGAAGTTATTTGATCAGAAGCTGAATGAGATAGCCAGACTGAAGCACATAACTGTGATTCAGATGGGAACTATATCATTTAAGAATGATCAAATCAAAAGTCTGGAGATTAATCTTCAGAAGGAGAGAGATCTAGTTGCTAGGTTTTTTAAACCTAAGTCAGTTCTACCTTTAATTGATGAATTTGTTCATCACAAAGGCAAGGCTGGACTGGGTTTTATTAAACCTGCAAGGACTGTCCAGTCCAAGTCCAAGGGCAAAGCCCCAACACTCAACAAGCCAGTTGTGGATAAAACAGCTATGACTGTACCTAAGCAAAGGTACAATAAGTTTGAGTGTTGGTGTTGTGGCAAGGTTGGCCACTTTGCAATGGACTGTTGGCACAATGCTAGTGCCAAAGTGAGTAGCAAACTGGCTGTTGGAAAACCAGCAGGTAGTCTTGTCAGGATGCAAACTAACAAATACCAAGAACCCAAGAATACTTTGGGTTCTAAGGTTCATTAATCTATTTTGCAGGTGAGTCCAAGTTGCCATGCCCCAATATGGTACTTGGACAGTGGATGTTCCAGACATATGACTGGAACAAGGGGTTTACTAAAGGACTACATTCCAATCAAAGATGGTCCAAAAGTCACCTTTGGTGGTTCTGAAAAAGGAATCATCAAAGGATTTGGTAATATTTCTAGTAACTTAGTTACCATTACTCAAGTGGCTTATGTTAAAGGGTTAAAACACAACCTAATAAGTATAAGTCAATTAAGTGATGTAGGGTATGACATATCATTTGTTAAGAATGGTTGTCATATCAAGAGATCAACTGATCAAGAGATCATTTTGACAGGTTATAGAAAGAGGAATGTCTACTGCCTAGACATTATGTGTGAGACCAATGGTTCTCAAGTGTGTCTTGTAGCAGATGAGAAAGTCTCTCATTGTATCAAATGACACAAGAGGCTAGCCCATCTAAACTACAAGACAATTGGCAAACTCTTTAGCAAAGAGTTAGTGAGGAATGGTCCTCAAGTTAAGTGTGTTAAAGATGGTATTTGCTCAGCTTGTCAAAAGGGCAAGCAGACAAGATCCACCTTTAGAAGCATAGAAAACAAAGATGCTGTGAGGTGTTTATACCTCTTGCATATGGATCTCTTTGGTCCAATGCCAGTTCACAGCCTAGGTAGGAAGGTCTATACCTTTGTAGTTGTAGATGACTACTCAAGGTTTTCCTGGGTGTTCTTCTTAAGACAGAAATCTGAAACACCTAATGTCTTCTATAGCTTTGTCAAGCAAATTCAGAATGAACTAGACAGTACAGTGGTCAAGATTAGAAGTGACCATGGTACTGAATTTCAGTCTGAGAGTATGGCAAAACTATGTGAAGACTTTGGGATATTTCAAGAGTTTTCTTCACCAAGAACACCTCAGCAAAATAGCATTGCTGAGAGGAAGAATAGAACCTTGATTGAGGTAGGTAGAACCTTATTAAGTGATACATCACTACCAGAATATTTCTGGGCTGAAGCAGTCAATACTGCATGTCATGTTATTAATAGGGCTACCATAATTAAAAGCCTCAACAAGACCCCCTATGAGGTTGTGAAAGGCAGGAAACCAAATCTATCCTACTTCAGGATCTTTGGTTGTAAGTGCTTCATACTTAACAATGGAAAGTCTTACTTAACTAAGTTTGCTGCCAAGTCCCAAGAGGGAATTTTTGTTGGGTACAGCAACAATAGTAAGGCTTATAGAGTTTACAACTTGTCTACTCAAGTTGTAGAAGAGACTGTACATGTAGTATTTGATGAGACTAAACTTATTAACAATGAGTTGTCTAGTAGTGTATGCAGCTCCACAGGTATAACAAAGAAGTTGGACAAGCTTACTATAGAAGAAGAACCTGCTGCAAGACAGCAAGTAGAAGACAATGTCTGTTGTCCAGGGGGAGTACTACCTGTACCAAATGCAGAAGAAGTACAAGGAGTACAGCAAGATGATGAAACTGAAGAGGTTCAACCAGAAGTCAGGATGCCTCCAGCCAATAGGCATCTTAGAGATCATCCAGTAGAGCAGATTATTGGCGATCCAAGACAAGGGGTACAAACAAGGAGCAGAAATCTGAATGCAGCAATCTACTCCAGTTTTCTATCTCAAGTTGAACCAAAGAAGTTTGAAGAAGCCATTCTAGATCCACAATGGACTGAAGCAATGCAAGAAGAGCTGAATTAGTTCAAAAGGTGCAAGGTCTGGGAACTTGTTCCTAAACCTAAAGACCACAATATAATAGGAACCAAGTGGATCTACAGGAATAAGATGGATGAACAAGGTGTCATCATTAAGAATAAAGCAAGATTGGTTGCTAAAGGATATAGGCAGGAAGAAGGTATTGACTTTGATCAAACCTTTGCTCCAGTAGCCAGACTGGAGGCCATAAGAATGTTCCTGGCCTATGCAACCTATCAAGGATTCAAAGTTTACCAAATGGATGTCAAGTCATCATTTCTAAATGGTAATCTTAAAGAAGAAGTCTATGTGGAACAACCCTCAGGTTTTGTTGATTCAACTCTACCTAATCATGTCTATAGACTTAGGAAAGCTTTATATGGGTTAAAGCAAGCCCCTAGGGCTTGGTATGAAACCCTATCTAGTTTCCTCATTGAGAACAAGTTCTCAAGGGGGAAAATAGATAAGACTCTATTCCTTAGGGAATCTAGAGGCAAAGTAATACTAGTCCAAATATATGTAGATGACATTATATTTGGGTCTACTGAAAGTAGTCTTTGCAAAAAGTTTGCAAAACTAATGCAAAGTCAATTTGAGATGAGTAGTATGGGAGAGCTAAAGTTCTTCTTGGGTCTCCAAGTAAGACAGACTGAGAGTGGTTTATCCATATGCCAGTCCAAGTTCACCCTAGAACTCATAAGGAAGTATCGTATGGATTCATCCAGCACCATGAAGACTCCTATGGGGTCAAGTATGTCTCTTAGCAAGGATGATGCAGGGAAACCTGTAGATGAAACCTTGTATAGAGGGATAGTTGGCTCCCTATTATACTTGACTGCAAGTAGACCAGATATCATGTATGTTATATGTGTCTGTGCTAGGTATCAAGCCTGCCCTAAAGAGTCTCATTTGACAGCAGTCAAAATAATATTGAGATATCTAAAGGGCACTCCTTATCTAGGCCTCTGGTACCCTAGGAATGGGGATTTTGATCTAACAGGTTATGCAGATGCAGACTTTGCAGGATGCAAAGAAGACAGAAAAAGCACTACTGGAACCTGTCAATTCCTAGGTGGAAAACTGATTTCTTGGAGTAGCAAAAAGCAAACAAGTGTGGCTATCTCCACTGCAGAATCAGAATATGTGGCTGCAGGAAGTTGTTGTGCTCAACTTCTGTGGATACAACATCAGCTTGAGGACTATGGATTTCAGGTAAGTAGAACTCCACTCTTCTGTGATTCTACAAGTGCTATTTCAATAGCTAATAATCATGTATCCCATAGTAGAACAAAACATATTGAAATTAAATATCATTTTCTTAGGGAGCATGTAGAAAGAGAAGATATTTTACTTGAATATGTTAGAACAGATAATCAACTAGCTGATATGTATACTAAGCCCCTAGAAGAAGCTAAGTTCAATAGGTTTAAGATTGAACTAGGAATGATAAACTTAGAGTAAGTTTATAGTATTGGAAATTGGCTAAGTAAAAAGGTGTCGACACACAGAGATATTTGTGTCGACACAGAGAATTGGTGTCGACACTTCAGGGAAAAGGTGTCGACACATCTAGAAAGTTAGTGTCGACACTTCAGAATATTAGTGTCGACACATGACAAGTTGGTGTCGACACAACCAAGGTGGTGTCGACACATAGTGTTTACTCAGAATTATCTAAGTAAAGTCTCGACTAAATGTCGAGTTAAGTGGTGTCGACACATAAACAAGTGTCGACACATATAATCTGTTGACTAAACTTGTGTCGACACATAGGTGTCGAGACATTATAAGTCAGTGTCGACACTTTTTGCCAGTGTCGACACAATTTAAGTTGGCTGCCCGCCTTTTCATCTTCAAAATTAGAAAGGTATAGATAGGGTTTTGCCTTAGTCTGTCGACACGCTTTCAAAAGTTTCGAGACCAAAACTTGTGTGTCGACACCTCTCTTCTCTCAAGTCAAATTCTTCAAACCCTAATGGCGCCAAAGCTTGAGGAGAACGTCAACGAAGGATACGAACTGGTGCGCGACGCATTTGGGGATGCTGACCAGGAGATCAAGAACGTTATAACCCTAGTTGCAGACTCGGGATTAGAATTTCTGGTTTCTGAGCCTACAAAAATATGGAAGAAAGAGGTACTGGAATTCCTCAATGGAGCTGAAGTGGACGAATCTGGATTCAAGATCAAATCCAGGGTTCATGGTGAGAAGGTGAAGGTATCACCTAAGAGCTTGAGGAAGATTCTAAATCTGCCTAGAACAAAGGAAGAAGAAGAGGTAACTGCTTCCAGGACCAGGGAAGCTTTAACTTGGTGTGGATTAGATTCTAAGATGAAGATTGGTTCAGTCTTCAATAGAAAAGGAATGAACAGTCAGGGGAAATTCCTATCTGAAATTGTTGGGAAAGTAATATAGAGCAAGCCAGGAGTGCATGACAGAGTGTCTGCCTCTATATTCAGTATTATGACAAGGATCATCTTCAATTTGCAAACAGATTGGTCTGTGATAGTTCTTGAGAAGATAAAGGAAAGCTTGAAGAAGCCCAACTTGGGCAGGATCATAAGTCTATACCTAGCTGGTACCATACCAGAGGTTATGCAACAAGCTGCTGGAAGCAAAATCAATCACATGAGAAAAATGGATGTGAGAATTTTCTCCAGATGGGACAGGATGTTGTCTAAAGAGATGCCAACCCCTGAGAAGATAGTTCCTGAGAAGGTATCACCTCCAAAGACGAAGAGGAAAGCTGCTCCAGTGGCTCAGGTTCCAACTAGCAGCTCTGAAAGTGACGAGCAAGTGGTTTTTACACCAGATGAGAATGAGGAAGGAACTGCTGTACAGTCTCCTGCTCCTCAAGATGTTGCTGAGATCCAGGGGGAGCTACCTCAAGCTAGCCCCATACACAAGGATCACATCCAGGGGGAGTCTCTAGTTGTAGAAGAACCAACTACACTAGAAAGTGAACAAGCAACCAACACAATACTAGAGGTAATCACTGAACTAAATGCTTTTGATTTTCCTATAGAGGATACTGATTTGTCTGATGTTCATCAGCAAACTCAGCTGGACAGCCAAGTCCCAGATGCTGTCATGAAAGACACATCTGTTGAAGTTGTAGTTACTGATCCAGTGGTTGAAGAGCCAAGACTTTCTCCAGCTCATTCACCACAAGAGTATACCATGGAAGATCTTTTCTTAAATCTGGATCAAACAGATTTTGACAAGGACAATGCTGCTGCTGAAGTAGAGAATGCTCCAGTTGAGGGGGAGCAAGATGTAATTCTTGAAGAGCCTGGAAGAAAAGAAACTGAGAAGGCACCAGATGTGCAGACTGAGAGGCCCCCAAGCCCTAAGGAGAGGGTAGATATAGCCAGCTCCTCAGCTTCAGAAGATGAGGAAGCTGCAAGGGAAAGGAAAAAGAAAATTTATGTCTTCAAAAGAAGGAGCCAGAGTTATAAGAAGGCTCTCCAAACTGTTGCTCCACAGTCTGCACTACAGCCAGCCCCAGCTTTTGATTATAGTGCACTGATGGTTGCTATACAGATCAAGCTGGATGAGCATAGAAAAGCAATAGAGACTTATGTGGATGAAGGGCAGAAATCATTACAATTTGATCTAGCCCAGGACATAAAATCTATCAGGTTTGAAATGAACCAAAATAAAAAGGAGATGACTGAATGTTTCCACAAGGGTGGAAATGCAGTGGTGTACTTAGCTACACACCAAGAAAAGATTAAGGCTCAAGTAGATGGCATAGCCCTGAAGCAAGGATATGTTCTAGAAAATCAACTCAGAATGAATGACAATTTGACAGAATCTCATAATGCTATTGTCACAGAAATGAAGAACATTGCTGTTGGCCTGCCAACTTCTACCTCTACTGCTACTGTTAAAGCTGAATTTGACAAAGTATTCCAGGAAGAAATCATTATTGTTAAGACTGCCATTCAAGAATCTCAAAAGATCATAACTGACAAACTCCAAAGGTTAAAACCTTTCTTTAAAGATGTAGTTAATTATTTGGATAATCAAGTCAGATTTCAAAAAGATGATGTCAGAGATCATGTAGAAAGAGAAGTCATAAAGGGGGAGAGGGTTTTAGTCAAAGCTAGCTCTGATCATGCCAAGTGGATATCTAATTCCATCAGAGCTACACTGGGTTATCCTTCTCTTTATGATGATGACAATGTTGCTGAATCTAGAATTCATCCTGCATATCTTGGAGGTGAGCAACCAGAAGTAGCTCAAGTGATCTATCCTCCTCCAGATTTTGACATGATTCATGCTGACATACAGTCCATGTATAGCCCACCTGGGGGTAAGGACAATGTCATTATTGAAAAAGTTGTTCAGCCAATATCTGAAGCCATGCAAGAGGCACTGCAGAAAGAAGAAGAGACAAGATTGTCTAAGAAGAGGTTTAGGGAACAAGCTGAACAAAGACCAGACTTTGAGCAGTGGAGCCCTACCTCAAGAAATATTATTTTGAATGCCTGGAAAGCTGCCAAAGATAATGTGCATGACAGGAACAAATGATTTTCTGAGGCTGAATGGAGGAAACATGAATCAAGGCAGGAGGCCATAGTTCAATATAGAAGGAATGCCAAGATGGGAAAGCTACCTCCTACTGCTCTGGAGCCTAGCAAGTACTTTCCTAAGCCTTATCATTATTTTGAAAGGCAAAAGATTAAAGCAGAAGAACTTAAGAAGAAAGATCTGAAAGGCAAGAAGCCTGTTGATGCTGAAGTTGCTGAAGCTCCTGTTCAAGCCAGAGTTCAAGCTGGAAAAGGAATAGTCATTAAGGAGGCTGAACAGAAATAGCTTAGAAAATTTCTTAAGTTTACTTGTAATCTTTTTGATGATAATTCTGTAAACTTTTTGATGATAAACATTCTGTTAATTTATTTCATAATTGTTCTGAGATGTTATCTGAAATGAATATCCTGTTGAGCGGGTCCCACCAGGGAGGTCGAACAGGCCTGCCCCCGCGACTCGCACCCAAGCGGCAGGACGAGCTGAACGACTAAAGGGCTGGCCCGCTCCTGCCCATCTTGGAACAGGTCGGAAGCTGTGTTGTGTGATACCTTTCCGCCGATCCGCCCGGCAAGATTCGCCCAAGCACGCTATGTGTTAAACTTTTAGCACTCAGAACAAAGTGGAGCGGATGTTCATAAGTTTGTGGCAGACCCATCAGGGTCTTGGTACTTGATCCTTTCGGATGTTCAGATCTGAAAATCTATAAATTATCAGAGGACACGCTTTCAGTGTCTTGTTTACCTTATACATGGTGATGTCGACTTTCTTGCAGGTGCGAAGTTTACGAATAATCCTGTCTTACATCATTTTGTATTTTTATTATGAATGGTGTATATCATTGACTAAGGGTTATGACTTCTCCAAATAGGGGGAGATTGTTGGGTACATTGGTTCAAATGTACCTGATTTGAAGAAGCCTCACCCAACTCAATGATATACATCAAAATATATTTGATGTGTTTTGAGTTTACTTGTGCAGGCTAAGTATTTACAGGAAAGAAGAAAAGTTTCTAAGTCCATGTGTCGACACCCAGAGGGAAAGTGTCGACACTTAAGAAGACTTGTGTCGACACCCAGACAAGCAGTGTCGACACTTGGAGTCATTGTGTCGACACCAGGGATACTGAGTCGACACCAGACAGAAAGTGTCGACACAAGGAGCTGTGTCGACACTCAGTGAAGAAAAGACAGTGAAGCTGTGTCGACACTTAGCAGTTGTGTCGACACCCAGAAAAACTGTGTCTACATCAGAAAGTGTCGACACTTGGAGGCTGTGTCGACACTCAGCAAAAGTCTGCAGAGACTAAGTGCAAGTGTCGACACCCAGAACAATGTATCGACACTTAACAGAAGAGTCAACACTTGAAGTAAGTGTCGACACCCAGAACAATGTGTCGACACTTAGCAGAAGAGTCAACACTGGAAGTAAGTGTCGACACCCAGAACAATGTGTCGACACTTAGCTGAAGACTCAACACTTGAAGAAAGTGTCAACACAAGGAGCTGTGTCGACACTTAGCAAAGAACAACAAAGTTAAACAAAATATTCTAAGTACAAGTATCGACACTAAGGAGTTGTGTCGACACTCAGCCAGAGTCTCGGCAGAAGAAGAATGTGTCGACACCCAGAGCAATGTGTCGACACTCAACAAGTATCAACACTAAAGACATGTGTCGACACCAAGAAGCAGTGTCGACACTTAACAGATTCAACACATGAAGATGTGTCGACACAAAGGTGTTGTGTCGACACTTAGAAGAATTCAGCAAGATACTGAAGTACAAGTACTTGTGTCGACACTCAATTTCAGTGTCGACACATGAAGAAGAAGTAGTGTCGAGATACAAAATCTACAACACAAGGAGTTGTGTCGACACCTTGTAGACTAGTGCCAACACTTAGACAACTTGTGTCGACACTTGGTCTATAAGTGTCGACACTTAAAGACAGAAAGTCTCGACACTTAAAGACAGTTATAGAATCTTCAAGAACTGACTGGATGACTTGACAGCTGCCATTCCATCCGGTCTACTGCACCTGTCAGAGTTGTCAGAAGACAGTTATGAACCGGACCAGCCGGTTACCATGAAGAAGGCCTATAAATAGGCTTATACAGTCTACAGAAACTGTTGAAAAAGTTGTCAAAGTTCAGATCAAGTAATTGTCTAAAGAAGATCTAGCTATCAAGTGAAGATCTAAGAAGTTGGAGAGAGAGCTCCATCCAAGAAATCAGCTGTTTGGAACCCAGCTGAGAAGAAGGATTCAGATTAGTCTGAATCTTAAGTAGCAGAGATCAAGGATCAACTGCAGAAGGAGTCAATCTTATTGAGTTCTACTTTCAAGAAGCTTTGAAGAAAGCTAAGTCAGATTGAGTCCAGCTGAGTTCTTCCAAGAACTCATCAAGAATCTCACAACTTATCTCTCTTTCATCTAAGTTGTTGAGTTTATACATTTTGTATTCATTATAACTTGTAGGATTCTTAGGGATCTGAGATTGTAAGCCTGCAATTATAAAGGCTGAGGGTAGGAGAGTTAAATCTCTGAGTGTAGGCCTTGGTGGCTGAGTGTAGGCCTTGGTGGCTGAGTGTAGGCCTTTGTGGCCGAGTGTAGGCCTTTGTGGCTGAGTGTAGGCTTTATGGAAAAGCTGAGTTGTAGGGCCTTGGGCCTGAGGTGTAGGAGCCTGTTTTGGGTTCTGAGTTAGTGGAGAAGTTTGGCTGAATCTAGTACACTGCTAGATAGGCGAAGGGGGAAAGTGGATGTACCCAAAGCTTGGGGAACCACTATAAAACTCTGTGTCTACTGTGTGATTGTTGTTGGCTGTGATTGTTGCATATGTGCTGTGATATAGTAGATAGAATTCAGTGATATTAACTGATTGCTGGCATAAAAAGTTAAAAAGATTCAAGTCACCTATTCACCCCCCCCCCTCTAGGTGTTTAGGTACAATATCTTTCACTAACAACAGATCCTACCAGAAATAATTTGATAATGTGATACAGAAATTGCACCAGATGAATCTCTTCAATGGTGAACTTCTTGATCAGTTCTTGAATGGACTGATCTTCAGATCCAACCTGACTTAGCTGTTTTAAAGCTTCTTGATAGAACAAAATAAGGTTGATCTTCACTTGATGTAGAAGTTGACCTTCAGATAGCTTCCTTCTTGAATTCAGAATGAAATCTGAATCTTCCTTGCAGACTGATTTGGATCTGCCTTTGTAAGGGTTTCCCCTTTTCTTTTTGTAGAAAACTTCTCTCTGAAGAATTCACTTCTTAATGTACTGTTCCTTGCTTCTCTTCTCTATTTTTCACCACTTCACTTCATTCATTAATCTTATGTTGTATCGAGACAGTCCTTTATATAGAGTTTCCTCCTGATTACCGACTGATCCGGTTTGTAACAGTCTTCTGACAGTTCTGACAAAAGTGTCAGACCGGTTGGTTAAGGTTTTCCAACTCAGCATGAACCACTCAGCAAGCTGCTTCACATGTGTCGACACAAATAGACTAAGTGTCGACACAAGTCTTGATGATGTCGACACAACACTCCATGTGTCGACATAGTCATTCTTCTGGTACTCGACACAACATCTGTTAAATGTGGCGACACAAGTCCTGTGTGTCGACACAACTTTTGTTTCTAGTGTCGACATAACTTCTGGGTGTCGACATAACTTCTGGGTGTCGACATAGCTTCTGCTTTCACTGTCGACATAACTTCTGGGTGTCGACAGAATTCTGGTGTGTGTCGACACAAGTTCTGTGTGTCGACACAGTCGTTGTCGACAGAATTGTGGAATGTGTGGACAACTTCTCTGTGTGTCGACATAAGTCCTGTTGATGTCGACGCAATCTATCTCTTGGTGTCGACACAGCGTTGTCGACAAATTTTCTGTGTGTCGACATAAATTATGGGTGTCGACATAATCTGGCCCTTGGTGTCGACACATCCATTCTCAAGTGTCGACACTTGTACTTAGAAAAATATTTCTTCCATTTACTTAACCTTCACATGATAACTCAATACAACATTAAATATAACTTGATGCATATCACTGAGTTAGATGAAGCTTCTCCAAATATGGTACATATTTTCCAATGTACCCAACATGTCTACCCTTTATCCGTACTTTGCTCTCATTATT
This sequence comes from Platanthera guangdongensis, assembly GCA_039583875.1. Taxonomy (NCBI): domain Eukaryota; kingdom Viridiplantae; phylum Streptophyta; class Magnoliopsida; order Asparagales; family Orchidaceae; genus Platanthera; species Platanthera guangdongensis. The sequence continues at coordinate 234,108,793 of CM077158.1, forward strand.
ACTCTTAAGTGATCCTAATGACTTAAGATGTTCTCAGAAGGGCCGCGGTCTTCCGCCGGCCTCCACTCTAGTTGTTATCCAAGGGCTTGCACTTTTACTCTCGTCACTAAAACAACACTACCCACCAAGGTTATTCTCCAATTGTAATCTCTAGCTCATCCATCGATCTATCCCTCGATGGTCATTATAACTTACTTACACTATGCGCAACCCATGACCTAATACCACTCCGAAATAGAACTTCCAATTCCTTGGGCCACCTGCCTTTAACTATTTATCTTGGTAAAATATTGTTGTCTACCAGAATTCATAATTTTCCTTTGACTATTTCTATTTATTCCTTAATTAATACAAAACTCACATAATTATCATTTTCCAAATGAAGTATAAGGAATACATTACTCAAAATTCTAGGAACATTACAGAGCATATATATCATTAATTTAAGGCTAATGGCAGAGTTTCATCAACATCTATAATGTAATGGCCTATCAATTTAAATTCCTAATAATTTACCAAAATGTCATTATGCTAGTTTAAAAATTATTCGGACATCCAAAAATTTTGAGATAATTATACAAGGCTAATCATACAAATATACAACACTAGAATTTTTTTCCAAAATTTTCTGATACATATTTCCCTCAGTTTGTAAATAAATGCAATAAGGGTAAAATGGTAATTCTCATGTATTTTACTCCAAAATTCTCAAACAGAAATATAAAAATTTTCATGAGTCAAATATGACATCCCTTTTGTTTTGACAGATTCTAAGGGTTTAAACTCATCAATATCCCTATTTTTAAATTTTCTATCATAAAATAGCCTAATATTCAAAAATTCCAAATAATGGGATTTTTGTTTCCAAAAATCCCAATATTTCTAGGAGGCGTAAAATCAACCCCTATGAACTCATGTCCAGAGTTTTGTAGTCATGCTATGTATAATAAGGGGTAAATTAATATTTTGGTAAATATGACTCTATGCACCCCCAAGCCTATGTATATCCAACACATGCAAGTGGGATTACCCAACATACATTGGTCCAATGAGGCTGAAAATTTAACCATGGGTATATACTGACCCCAAGGCCATGCCACCAAAATTTGGGGTCATTTGGAGTCATATTACTCCAATTATTTCATTTATTTAATTATGTGTAATATGACAAATACTGTAGAAACATTGCTCCCAAAAATTCCCATTTTTGGGCAGGGGCTAGATATGCCATAATTGATCATATTCCCAAAATCTTGGGTCATTTGGATATCTGGTTTGGCTTGGAAAATTATTTTAGTTTCTGCCCTAGCCTAGGACTAGTCCTATTAGAACAGCCCTACAAGGAGTTCTGCTGCTCCAAATTTGACATTTAGGGTGGCAAATGAAATATAAGACCTAAGCCTACATTTTTTATGTTGATGTCTGGTCATGAATTTGCCATTAAGAGGCCTAAGTTTTGCATGCAATTAGACTGATAAAATGTGACAGTTAATACACTATTCATAATTAATTAAACTATTAACAAAATTCAATCAAATGAACGGCATCCGTTCATCATACCCGATCAGCAACGGTGGAGATTGATTTTGGTTGGGTCACTTTGTCTGGCCATCTCCGGCCACCTGGGCCGACGCCACCGCCAGAGATTATTGTCACCACCTCCGTTGAGGTGGGGGTCAGCGTTTCCCGGCGGTGTGGTGGTCGGAGGCGGCTCCTCCGGCGATCCAGAGCATCATGAAAAACTCGGAAAATCCAGCTTTTCCTCACATGACATCGGGGTCAATTGAGCCCGATATCTCCCCTAATTGATCTAGGAAGCTATTACGGGTAGAGGTGAAGTGAAACGAACTTGATTCAGGCCTTGGCGGCGAGTGCGGTGGCGGTTGGCCATGGTCGAGCTGCTCCGGCGATCTCCTGCTAAAAATCTTGATTCTCCACCAATTCTCTTGCCCCAGGACTCGATCTCCACTCGTTTCCTCCCTCTGAAGCTGTTGGTGGGGTTGGTTTTAGCTGGAGGTGGCTGTATATGGAGATACAACCAAGGTGAGCTCAGGTTGGGGCTTTGGATGCTTCACCCATGGTGCCAAGTGTCCACCATGCCCTAATTTCCTCTGGAATCACTTTGGGAGGCCTGCCAGCAAGCTTGGGCAGAAGGAATGAGGCCATGTGGCTACCATTCCATCTTTTCCTCTTCGCACTCCTCTTCTCTCTCCTAAAATTCCCACTTTACCCCCATGTATGTATTCTCTCTCTTAATCCAAAGGGGTAGGGGTTATCCTTGTCCACTTGGGCTGGCCATGGGCCAAGTTTGGTGGGCTTGGCCCAAGGGGAAGTGGCTTGGGCTCATTTTCACTCTTTAGCACAATTTGTTGACTAAGTTGACTTTTGAGTTGACTTGGTCAAACATGATGAGTGGGCTGACCCCAATTGAAGGTAATGATCCCAATGGCACTACCCAACTTGGGTTGGGTTAAGGTGATGCTCTACTTGGGCTAAGTGGGCCTATAGGTATAGGTTTGACCAACTTAGGGCTAAGGTTGACTTTGGTCAAATAGGGTCAAAGGGTTGACCTAGTAACATGCCCTAGGGTCCACTTAGATTATTTTAGGGTTAAGGGCAATGTGGTGGGGTTATGGTGTGGCTAGGGTTCCTATTTAGGCCAGTTTGACCTAGTTTGACTTGGGCCCTATAGTGGGCCCCAAATGGCTACAACCCACTACCTAGGGTCAAACCTAGCTAATTTCCCTAACACCCACCTCATGCCCAACCCAATCTAAGTTAGGGGTCTAGAAGTAACATGGGATGTTATAGTGTGCATGTTTTTAAGTGATTTCTTATTCCACGAAAAGACACAAACATCACTTATTCACCCCCCTCTAGGTAATTTAGGTAGGCGCTAGATACTTCACCAACCGCCTGTAGTAATTCGTCCCCGTCGTCTGATTATCTCGGGCCGTTTCGGGTCGTCCGATTCGCATGTAACCACTCACTAACCACCAGATTAGTGGGGGAAATTTTATTATTAATTTAAATGGTCTCCAAATAGCAGAATTAATATCCTCATAGACGTCCCTAAACTATGACAAAAATATTTATAATAGTGGTTATGGTATGCGGATAGGCGCATAACCACCATAACCACCATAACCACCACCTGGAGGCTATAAAAAGAGCCTCAGACTTTCTCATTTCTTACCTTTTCTCTCAGTGTCTTCTTCTTCCTCAGGCCAGAGCCCTTGCCGGCGAGCCACCGCTACTTCACCAAGAATTCTCCTACGGGATTCCTTCACGCCTCCAACAATTCGTCTAAGTCCACAAGAGTGCGAGTCCCCTAGCCACCAAGTGTGCGACCAACCACACTCCATCTTCAGCACCACCTTGCACGATCGGCTGCCGACACCATCATCCGACCGGCATTGTCAATTACTCGTTGTCAACCCAAGAAGTCAGCATGCCCCGTTGTGTGTGGCTGCTTGTCGCCCACCAAGTTTAAAGCGTTCTCGCCTTCTCTCACCTCCAAATGTGTAGCAAGAAGCGACCAGTCGTCCTCGATTCGACCAACAAGCTATAACAACAATGAAATATTGGATTTTGATCGACATAGATCCGGTCACGTGATTATTTATCCGGTTGAGGGGTTTTTCCACGCTAAATCCTCGTGTCCATTTCATTCGACATTCAGTGACTGTGTGCGCGCTCGACTATTCTGAGAGCTAAGACGGTCCAGGTTTTTTCAGTCCGATCTGGATGTCGAGTTAAACCGCAACAATAGGAAATATCTGAAATAATTTATTTTAACTCAGATAATACAGAAAATAACTTAGATGTTAGAATTTTCTTTCATGCATTACATCGATTCAAGATATTTGTATTTATTTTAACAGTTTTCATTGAGTTTTTCTCAAAAAAATCGAAGGAATGCAAATATAAGCAACGCGTCAAAATCGGCTGAGCCACATACGATGATCTTTGTCCGGGGCCAGGACCAAAAAATTCGCCCAGATGAAGGGATTTTTGTGTCCAGGTCCCAATTGAGGTGGTGGGTCAATGAATGGGTCTTGTTTGAGTATGATGTCGCTTTAATGGGTAGATATATTTCCCGAATAAATATGGGGGATAAGATAATCCTCCATCCGCAAGTCGGGCTAGGGTTTGTCCAGTTAAAAGCCTGACTATGTTTGACCCAAACAGGCACATGTCAAATTTTGGAGGTCCTAATGTGCTCTCATTTTTAAGGCTATTGTTTGGCCTGGTGTCCATCTTGGTGCTCGACCCTAGCAAGGCCTAATAAGTTGGGCAATCACATGGCTATAAAGTTGGGTGATTGTCCAAAATTAATTACTTGGTGGAAGAGCCTGACATAAGGTTGGGGCTCTCGCTTGCGACGCCATTCCGGAGGGTGACTCGGCGGATGCATGTTCAAGAATAAACAACATTATCTTGAGCTATTTTGCGGGAGATTATGAAACCTCTTTCGCACATCTCTTAAAAGATTTTCTGAGGATTGTGATATCTCAACTTGACCGCAAGGCAAACTCGGCGACTGACCATCTTGCGAAGAAGGTTTGCAAGCTTGATTTTGAGTGGGAAAGAGGTATGTCTATAACCATAGTTTTCTCTCAAATTTTGATGTATGACGCCAACTACATGTAGCCTTTTATTTTTTGCTTATTAATATATATAGGCTAATGTCATCTTCAAGAAAGAGTCTGGCATGAAAAGCCGCCCAATTCAAATAGCATTTAAAAATTATTACTTTTAATGAAAGCTGCAGGTTTTGATCCTACAATCTCAAGGGGAAGAAGAAGAAGAGGTCAATCCAACCAGCCAAAGAAACATTTGTGGCCCCCGGGCGGGGGCGGGGATGACGTAGAAGTCGTGAGGGAGGACCTTCTTGTCCGGCAAGCTTCCACACGGGAAGGAGGTGGAGGTAGCGACGAGAACCTTCTGGTCTAAAACTTCTCTTGCGGAGAAGATGAGGAGGCGGCAGCTTTAGGGTTTCAGAAAACTCAATTCATTAACTAATCTAAAACAACATAACATCCCTGCTCGTATACTATGAGGAGGGATAACAACACACCAAACATAGAAGTCCAAATAAATAGTACAGTTTGTAACGACTCCATCCGTTCATATAGTATATACTAGAAGGTCCGGCCGGTGCCCCACAACATATACCACAAAACAGGAGACGAAGTCACTGAGTGATACCAGAGTTGTGCGTCCTAACACAAAACATTCTAGCAGAAGCTTATAACATGGCACTGAACTCCAAACATGAATGTCGACCATATAAAGATTCACATTTATATATAACAGGAATGTTCGCCAAATACAAAGTCAGTTGGCCTTATGGCCTTACACGTCCTTATACAACAATGGCTTTAAATATTAGCGCGCATGCCGACCACATATAAACAAAACATAGCATTAAAAGCTTAGACTTCAAAGGCTAGCGGCAGCAACAACAACAACAGCAGGGACTTCAGTCATTATATGTCCCACTCGGCTCTCCAGCACCTGTACAAGGACATTCCACCCAATGGTGGAAAACAAGACAACGGTCAGCATTCAGCTGACCAAATTTATAACGACCCTACCCCTTTCCCGGGGCAGTGGTATTCCTTCCCTGCAGGCATAGCATTTCACAGGCAGATATATATAGATATCATACATTGTGCTCTCACGCACATACATTCCTTCACAACCGTCAGCCACACGGCCCGACAGTCCGTGCACTCAGGGCACATTCTCGGTGTACCGGATAAACCAGTTGCCCACCGCTTTTCAAGGCCCGAAGCCCAACGACAAACTTGAGCATTTTGCTTCATGGCGTTCAACCGAAGATTTTAGTCTTAGTGGCGCGCAGGCCTAAGACTCTCGCTATGTGTTTCCACTAAATATCATTCATCCAGACACCCGTGACAGACAACCATAATGCGGATACAGTTCAGCCTTTGCCCGTTACTCAAATCGTTAGTTCTATAACCAGACTAACGTGGGTCGGCATCCCCTTGTCCGTTCAACAAGAGCCTTTTTCCATAGCTCATCACTAGCCATATTGTCCTCACAGGACATGCTTCACATTCACAGGTTAGCTAGGTGCTACGCTCAGCAATAACGACAGAACTCATTTTTCGTCCCTAACCTTAACCAGCATTTGCGGGTATTTTCCTAGGCTTTCCTACCAGTACTTCCTGCTATTACCCTTCACAGGCACAACCCAACAAACATCACAAACATCAAGGGTATTTTTCTGGACTCCCAAGCCAGTACTTCCTGCTACTACCCTTCACAAGCACAACTCATGAACATCAAGCATTACAAGAGTATTTCCTGGACTTCCAATCCAGTACTTCCTGTTACTACCCTTCACAGGTACAACCCATTCAGCATAAGCATTGTACGGGTATTTTCCTGAACTATCACTCCAGTACTTCCTGCTACTATCCTTCACAGGTTTAACCCATCGACTCCTAAACTACACGTTTTATCACGAAGTCTTCTCCTGTGCGTATATGCAACATCACCAATCCAGACCATCCTGTCCAGATGGGCTTCACACAACATGTCTATTTCGTACTCTATTTCTGGATCTATATGCCAAAGTAGCGGGGGATTCCATGAATCAACCCAAGGGACTCCCGTAACAAGCCACCCTCTGGTGGGGGAATCGTATGCATATGCCAAAAAGGAAGCGTTCACATGGCTAGGAAGAAAGGTCGTTACCCTTGACGATCGTTTTGGCGCCATGAACTCCTAGTTGGCTGGAAAGCACCGCAGTGGCTTTGCCTTCACAACGCTAGCCTCGGATCTTGAATCGGAACGCCGCAGCTCCACCGGTGGTCGACTCCCTTCCTCCTCCTCCTCCTTCTTCCTCTCTCTAGCTTTGAGAAAGAAGATGACCAAAAGCAAATGAGGATTTCTTTCTCATTTTTCGGCCTTAAGGAAACAGGGAGGGCTCTCAGCCATCAGATCTCAGCTGAGGAAATGGACGGCCACGATTTTGCCACAAAAGGATAAATCTTGCCTAACACGGCATGTGACACTCCGGTGTCACAGGTCGTGTCCCTTAAGCGGCACACAACCCACTCATCCAGACCAATACACGCCCATGTGACACGCCCGTGTCACGGGCTGTGTCACTTGACACGCCTTCAGACACGCCCGTGTCTATGGCCATGTACATCAGGCTGTACAAAACAAACTTCAACCCGATCGGGACACGGCCAGTGACACGCTTGTGTCACAGGCCGTGTACCCTAAGACACGACCGTGTCCTGCCCGTGTTCACCAGGCCTCAATGCCTTGGGCACATCCAGCAAAGGACACGGCCAGTGACACGCCCGTGTCACCGGCTGTGTGCCCTTACACGACAGAAGACACAACCCAGCTCAACTTCGTCGAACTGACTTCGTCGACCAGAGGAGGACACGGCCTCTGACACGCCCGTGTCAGAGGGCATGTTCCCTCATTTTTTCCTAGAATGAATTTTCGTCGAACTCTCGTCGGCTGCTCACCCGAGTAGGACACGCCCGTGTCCTAGGCCGTGTCACCCAACTTTTTCCCAATCTTGGGATTTGGGGTGTTACAACCCTCCCCTCCTTACAAAAAATTTTGTCCCCGAAATTTGCATACAGGAAGGAAGTCAAACACAAGATATTCGATTCCATAATCGTTTAATACAACTTGACATGTACTGCATAACAGTTACACAAAGGGCTCGGGAAATTCAGCTCGCATGGTCTGCTCTCGCTCCCATGTTAGCTCCTCACGGCCGCAATTGTCCCACCGGACTTTGACCGTCCCGATTGTCTTATTTTGCAACTGTTTATCGGCACGATCTTCGATCCGAATGGGCCTAACCTTCATCGTTAGCCCATACTCCACCGGCATACGATCATTCTCGATCACTTGAGCTGGATCTTTAACGACTTTCCGAAATACCGAGATGTGAAACACATCATGTAATCCACCCAAGTCTGTCAAAAGAGCTAGCCGATATGCAGCTTCCCCAACTCGCTCTACCACTTCAAACGGACCAAGATATCTCAGATTCAACTTTTTCAGACGTCGAATCCTGGATACGCCTTTGAAGGGTATAATCTTTAGATAGACCCAATCGCCTACCGCGAACTCCACGTTCCGGTACTTGGCGTTGTAGTATTTCGCTTGACGATCCTGGGCTATCAGTAGCCTCTCTCGGATAGTGCGTATCGTCGAGTTTGCTTCATCGACTTCGTTACGCCTATACACTTTGGATTCACCTGCTTCTGCCCAAGCCAACAGTGTACGACACTTCCGACCATACAGAGGTTCATATGGTGTCATACTGATACTCGTTTGGTAGCTGTTATTGTAGGCAAACTCTACCATATAGAGATGATCTTCTCATCTCTTGTCAAAGTCTAGGGCGCACATTTGGAGCATATCCTCCATCGTTCTGTTGGTCCTCTTAGTCTGGCCATCTGTTTGGGGATGAAAGGCCGTACTGAACATCAACTTCGTGCCCAACAGTTGATGAACTAGCATCCAATCATTCGATGTGAATCGTCCATCACGATCACTTACGATGCTCTGAGGAACACCATGTAGCTGTATAATCTGCTCCACATAAAGCTTTGCCAAACTTTCCACGGAATCGTCCTGTTTATTCGGAAGGAAGTGTGCCACTTTCGTCAACCGATCTACAATCACCCAGATCGAATCATTCTCGTGTTGAGATCTTGGCAACCCGTGCACAAAATCCATGGAAATATCATCGAACTTCCATTCCGGAATCGACAACGACTTCAAGAAAATGCCAGGCTTCTGGCATTCTGCCTTTACCAAAGCGCAAGTTTGATATTTGGCCACATAATGAGCGACATCATTCTTTAGTCCTGGCCACCAGAACAGTTTCTTCATGTCCCTGAACATCTTTGTGCTCCCAGGGTGAAGTGAGTACTTCGTATAGTGAGCTTCGTACATCAACTCTTCCCTCAACTTACCCAAACTCGGACGCACAAATGACCCTCTTTCCGCAAAAGGCCGTCATCCCAGGAGAATTTTCCCTCTGGCCCATCCTTGGCATAGCGCTGGAGACTTTCATCCAGCTCCGTTGCTCGTCGAACCCTGTCCGCAAGGTCACAATGCACCTCCGTCCAGTTCAAACGTGCATCGGTTGTAGAATTCTTGTCAACACAATAAATCTCTAACGCTTCCCTCCTGGATTAGACGTTCATCGTGCTTCTGCAACCAATTAGCCCTTGCTGGAGCCCGCTGACTCAAGACATCAGCGACCACATTTCCCTTCCCGGGAGTATAATGAATCTCAAAAGTGTAGTCCCCAAGGAACTCCAACCACCTTCGTTGTCGCATATTCAGATCCTTCTGCTCCAATAAGTACTTTAGGCTCTTATGGTCCGTGAAGATCTCCACTTTCACGCCATTGATATAATGCCGCCATAACTTTAGTGCAAAGATCACTGCCGCCAACTCTAAGTCGTGGACAAGATAATTTCTTTCATGCACCTTTAATTGGCGTGAGCCATAAGCAATCACTTTCCCATTTTGCAGAAGAACGCAGCCTAAGCCGCTCCCTGAAGCATCACTATAGATCTCGAATCTGTCGGTACCATATGACGATATCAACACAGGTGTCGTGGTCAACCGACTCTTCAGCTCTTAAAAAGCTCGCGCGCACTCCGGCGTCCAAACGAACTTCTGATCCTTTCTCGTTAGCGTGGTCAGAGGCAAAGTAATCCGTGAGAAGTTTACAACAAATCGTCTATAGTAGCCCACCAGTCCAAGGAAGCTCCTGACTTCGGCCACCGAAGACAACACTGACCACTCCTGTATGGCCTTGATCTTTGCCGGATTCACTGCTATGCCTTCTCCGCTACCACATGGCCAAGAAAAGCCACCGATGATAGCCAAAACTAGCACTTCGAGAACTTGGCATATAGCTTATGCTTCCTCAAAGTATGCAACACCAACCACAAGTGGTTTTCGTGATCGGCTTCCGATTACGAGTACACTAGGATATCATCAATGAACACAATCACGAACAAGTCTAGGTACTCTCGGAACTTTTGGTGCATCAGGTCCATGAATACCGATGGCGCATTACACAACTCAAACGCCATTACCATGAACTCATAATGCCCGTAACGTGTTCCAAATGCGGTCTTGGGAATGTCACCTTCCCGAATTCTCAACTGGTAATAACCAGACTTCAAATCCAACTTGGAGTAGACGGTTGAGCCCACCAGCTGATCGAACAACTCATCAATCTGTGGAATTAGATACTTGTCCTTCTCGGTCAGCTTGTTCAGTTCACGGTAATCAATACATAACCGCAAACCACTGTCTTTCTTTTTCACAAACAGAACAGGCGCGCTCTAAGGTGACATGCTTGGGCGTATATAACCCTGCTCCAGCAACTCTTGCAATTGGATTTTCAACTCCATCATCTCCTTTGGCGCAACGGGATATGGAGAGCAGGCCACAGGTTTCGCACCTGGCACAAACTCGATCGTGAAGTTGATCTCTCGCTGGGGTGGTAGCCCAGGAAGATCCTTGGGAAACACATCTGCAAATTCCAATACGATCGAAACATCACACACACTAGCCTTAGGCTCAACAGCCTGAATCAGCGTGAAGTATAACTCCGCGCCCTTCCGAACAGCCTTGACAACTTGGAGTGCAGACATCAGGGTCCCGCCCACTCCTCGCATACCCGCGAACTTAGTCTCCTGCTCGGTATTCTAGCCCAACGTCATCTCTTTGGCATTACAATCAATCAAGGTATGCTGCTCCGCGAGCCAATTCATACCAAAGATCACGTCAAATTCCAATATCGGCAATACAAATGCAGTCAAACAAAAATCCTGACTTCTTATTTGCACCGCCACATCGTAAGCCTTATCAACAAGCATCATAGAACCATTCGGTAACACCACCATGACGCTATCTGTCTTCACACGACTAGGTATCCCAAGTCGAGCTATGAAGTCTTTAGACAGAAAAGAATGTGAAGCACCCGTATCAAATAGTGCTCGCGCTAGCGTGTTTCGAATCATCACAAAGCCTGTGGCAATTGTATCACACACAAGGCATATACGAAGCAAACAATAAACAAAGCTTGCATTTAGCAAAACAATCAATAACTTAACTCGTACCTATGACGACGTCACTCTGCTTGATGGCCTCTTACAGGCCAAAGTTGTAAACTCGGGGCTGCGCCTGGGAGGCAGAGGACTCCACCACCGCCTTTCCTTACTCAGCATAGGATGCCCCCGCCTTCTTCTCATCCTTTTGTGGACAACTCTGACACTGACGGGCTATATGCCCCACTTTTACACATGTAAAGCACGTACGAGTCTCCGGCCATGACGTGGCCCCCGAAGTTGCACCCGAGACAACCGTAGAAGGAGCTTGTCCAACCGACTTGGACCTCTTGCCCCATTTCTTTTTATAATATGATTTCCCAGGTCGGGGTACTTTGAACTCCAACTGTGTCACACTCAAGGCCCTCTTCCCCTGCACCCTCTTCATGTCCTTTTCCAGCGCGCACGCAGTGTCAACCAATGCCTGGAAGCCTTGGTTCATAGAACTAGAGAGCAGGAACCACAATTCATTCTGCAATCCTTCGTAGAACCTATTAGTCTTCCTCTGCTCATCGGCGAAGATCGAACCTGCATACCATCCCAACCTCGTGAACTCATGCAGGTAAGATTCAACACTGCCTTCTCCTTGGGTTAGCCTTTGGAACTCGTTTTCCATGGCAATGCGTTGTGCCGCCGGGACGTGCTTTGCCAGGAACAGTCGGGAGAATTCCTCCATCGAAACTTGTGTTAACGACCTTCCCGCTAAGTGATGTAACTCCATCTCGTCCCACCACAACCTAGCTTCGCCTTCTAGTAAGAAGGTGGCTAAGGTGACCTTCTGATCATCCTCCGTCCTGATCGCCGTCATTATCGGCTTGACGGGCGACAACCAATCCTCTATCTGCGTAGGTGAACCCACTCCCGCAAATGTAGGTGGATTGAAGCTCATGAACCGCTTCAACTGTGTTAATAACCGAACAAAAAACAAACCGAAATGGTTTTAACTGAAACTTTATTATCCGAAAAAGGTATCTATTACAAAGGTATGCCCTCCCTTATATAGAATGGAGGAGAGATGAGAGAATACAAATAAGAGATGTGGGACTAAAAATTTACAGGACTAAGCAGACTATACAAAACAAACCGCACAAGCCGCGCAGTTAGACAGAAGGGCTAACTGCACGGTTACCACCAGAGAGAAAGAGAGATTGCCAGGGTAGACTGCCAGACCGCCCGGTCTCCAAGCCGGCTGAGACAAACCGCCAGACCGCGCGGTCTTCAACCCGCCAAGACAGACCGCCAGACCGCCTGGTCACCAACTTCAACACTCCCCCTCAAGCTGGAGCATATATATCGATCATGCCCAGCTTGTCGCAGATGTGGAAAAAGGAAGCGGACACCGGCTTGGTGAAGACATCTGCCAACTCGTTGTCGGAAGTGACAAATGGAGTGCAAATCTGTTTCTTCAATATTTCTTCCCGAATAAAATGACAGTCGACTTCTATGTATTTTGTTCTCTCATGAAAGACCGGATTTTTGGAAATGTATATCGCGACCTTATTGTCACAGAACATAGGAAGAGGATAGTTGTAAACCTCTCCTAAGTCAAGCATGAGAGCCCGCAACCACTTCAACTCACATGTAGTCGATGTCATGCTGCGATATTCCGCCTCTGCACTAGACCTGGAAACTACAGACTGTTTTTTTGCTCTTCCAACTCACAAGATTGCCTCCAACAAACGTGCAGAAACCTGATGTCGATTTGCGGTCCCCTTTGTCATCCGCATAGCTTGAATCAGAGTAAGCTTCAACCCTTAGGTTACCATTCTTCTGAAATAGGAGTCCTTTCCCTAGAGCAGCTTTAATATACTCTAATATCCTCAGAGCAGATTGTAGATGACACTCCCTCGGAGCTTGCATGAACTGACTCACCTTGCCAACAGCATAAGAGATGTCGGGTCTGGTTACCGTGAGATATATGAGCTTGCCCACCAGACGCCGGTATCTCGTAAGATCGGAGAGAAGAGGCGAGTCATCTGTCCAAGTGTTGTCTTCTCCAGCAGCCATAGGACAACGTGCAGGTTTAGCACCAGTCAGTCCTGTCTCCTTTAAAAGATCAAGAGCATACTTCCGTTGGGAAAGGACCATGGAGTTGGGCTTTCTAGAGATTTCAATCCCCAGAAAGTATTTCGGGGAGCCCATATCCTTTGTGACCAGATGTTGACGAAGGTGTTTCTTGGTCATCAATACCCCATCCTAGTCATCGCCAGTAAGAAGAATGTCATCAACATAAACCGCAAGAACAACAAGACCAGAGACGGTTTTCCGAACAAATAAGGAGTGATCTGCTGAGCTTCTTGTAAAACCAATGGCCGCAACAATGCCATTGAACTTGTCAAACCAGGCACGAGGACTCTGCTTGAGGCCATAGATAGCCTTCTTTAGCCGGCATACCCGTGTCTCCCCCTGAGCAACATACCCAGGAGGTTGCTCCATGTAAACATCTTCCTGCAGATCACCATAGAGGAAGGCATTCTTAACATCTAGCTGCGAGATGGGCCAATCCCTGTTGACAGCCACAGAGAGAAGAACCCTAATAGTGCTGAGATGAGCCACTAGAGAGAAAGTGTCAAAGTAATCAACGCCATAAGTTTGGGTAAAACCCTTGGCAACCAGGCGAGCCTTATAACGATCCACACTGCCATCCGGGAGAAACTTCACCACGAAGACCCAGCGACAACCAACAACATCTGTGCCGAAAGGAGGAGGAATAAGGGTTCAGGTACCCCGTTCAGTGAGAGTAGCAATCTCCTCATCAATGGCAACTTTCCAATGAGGAATAGTAAGGGCCTCTTGGTAGGAACGGGGTGGTGGCAGTGGCCGAGATAGCCAGTGCAAAAGCTCTGCGAGAAGGGGTAAGACGATCGTAGGAAACAACTGCAGCAAGCGGGTGTTGGGTACATGCCCGAACCCCTTTGCGAAGAGCAATCGGGAGATCTAGGTCAGCAGGTGCCTCAGTATCCGGAGTATCCGTGGTGGAGAGAGCTGGCCCGGGAGTAGAGAGAGATTGCATCAGAGTGGAGGGAGAAAGCGGAGTAGAGGGTGGAGATGATGGGGATGGGGAAGATGGTGGAGTGGGTGGAAATGGCGGAACATCAGTGGGAGCAGAGGGAATGGAGGGGTTGGTATGAGAAGTAGGATCAGGAGGAGGAGAGGAGGAAGCGGGAGGGAAGTAAGATGCATTGGCAAAGAAGGTGACATTCGCAGAGACAAATTGCTTGCGGGTAACGGGGTCAAAGCAACAATAACCTTTCTGAGTGGGAGAGTACCCCAGAAAGACACATTTAGTGGCACATGGTGAGAGTTTATCACGGGTGGCAGCGGGAGAGTGCACAAAGGCGGTGCACCCAAAGATGTGCAGAGGAAGAGGAAAGGGATCCTTGTCCGGATAAAGAATGGAGAAGGGGGTAGCACCGTGGAGAACTGTGGAGGGAAGGCGATTGATGAGAGAGCAGGAGAGGAGGACATCATAGCCCCAATAGGAGCGAGGAACATGTATTTGAGTCATCATAGTGCGAACGACATCAAGGAGGTGACGGTTTTTGCGTTCCGCCACCCCATTTTGTTGTGAGGTGTAGACACAGCTTGTTTGACGAATAACACCATGGTGAATACAAAAAGAGGAGAAGTCTGGGCTAAGATACTCCTTAGCATTGTCAGAATGAAGGATTTTAATAGACGTATCAAACTGAGTCTTAACCATATAATAAAATGAGGTACAAACAGAGAACAGCTCGGAGCGATCTTTGAGAAGATACACCCACGTACATCGAGAGAAATCATCAATGAAGGTGACAAAATATGAACTACCCCGACCGATGGTGAGGTGAGGAGCGGGACCCCATATGTCAGAGTGAACGAGGTCGAACGGACGGGAAGAGCCCCGACTTTGCGTTGGTGGGAAGGATGAGCGGTGATGTTTTCCAAGTTGACATGCATCACAGTTTAGAGGAGGATGATGAGGAGGGAGGTGCGGCAGGAGCTGACGTAGAATGCGGGGAGGAGCATGTCCAAGACGAAGATGCCATTGGAGAAGATCTGTAGAGGAGGAGGAGAAGGCGGATAGAGCAGAAACGTTGTCGAGGAAGTAGAGGCCACCACTCTCAGTCCCGGTAGCAATCGTCCGTTGGGAGTCCGGATCCTGAAAAGCACAAGAGGTAGGGGTGAATATGACAGAACACCGTAGTTTTTTGCATAAAGAAGTAACCGATAATAAATTGCACGGAAACTTGGGCACATAGAGGGTATCAGCCAGGCAGAGAGATGGAGTGACTTGAACCATGCCCGTCCCATGGACCGGGGAGGGAGATCCATCAGCAACAATGACCGGGGGCAACTGAGCATGTGTTTCAAGAAGAGAGAAATATTGAGGATTTCCTGTCATATGATTTGTTGCACCAGAGTCGATTAGCCATCTTCCGCGAGTAACAATGTGAGCACTACCAGAAGAGGTGACCACGGAGGCGGACAAGCTGGAGGAGGGGAAAGTCATGGAAGCAAGAGAGGAGCAAACCGCGACGATAAGAACAGGCCGTGAGAAGAGAAAGAAGCCGAACGGAGAAGCGAAGAAGAGAAAAGAGCACCAAGTCAGGCGAACAGAAAAACAGGTCGTGCTGCTAGGAAGGCCTCTACCAAGAAGCAGAGCAAAGCAGAGGGAAAGAAGTCGCACGGCTTGAAAAAGTCGGGCGAACAGAGGAGAACAAGTCGCACAGCGAAAGATGAGGCCGGGGCGACTAGCAAGCAGGAGCGGGTAGAAGGCAACAAGAAGTAGAGCGCGGCGAATAGAGAAGATCGCGAAAACAGGTCGCGAAAAAGAAGGGGCAAGCCACGCGGACAGGTCGCGTGGATAGACGGGGAATCAAGCCGCGAAAGCAGAGAGAGCGCACACAATCAGGACGAATAGATCGAGTCCTCTGATACCATGTTAATAACCGAACAGAAATCAAACTGAAATGGTTTTAACTGAAACTTTATTATCCGAAAAAGGTATCTATTACAAAGGTATGCCCTCCCTTATATAGAATGGAGGAGAGATGAGAGAATACAAATAAGAGATGTGAGACTAAAAATTTACAGGACTAAGCGGACTATACAAAACAAACCGCACAAGCCGCGCGGTTAGACAGAAGGGCTAACCGCACGGCTACCACCAGAGAGAAAGAGAGATTGCCAGGGTAGACCGCCAGACCGCCCGGTCTCCAAGCCGGCTGAGACAAACCGCCAGACCGCGCGGTCTTCAACCCGCCAAGACAGACCGCCAGACCGCCCGGTCACCAACTTCAACAAACTGCCTTTTAGCTGCTCGAGGATCCACAGCCTCAACAGGTTCTGGCCTCGCCGCCACCTGTTATAGCCTCAATGCCGGATGTGCTTGCCCTTGCGCCTGACCAAGTGGCTATGCTTGAAACATGGCAAACAGGGCCTCAACAACTAATCGTACAGTTTCCGGAGAAGGCAAAGGTGTAGGCACCTCAGCTGGTGCCGTACTTTCATCAGAACGCTGGGACTTTGACTGCCCAGCACCACTTTGCGTCACCTATAAGTGAACAAAACACACACATTAGTGACCGCACACAAGCAATAACAACAAGATAGGAACGCACAGGTTCCTCAAACACATGTATTTGCATTCCTAAGGTGGACATTCAAGAGTTCATTAGCGTTAACGCGGCTCTCACGTACACGTGCTTGCCACCACACAAAAGAATTCGACCACGAATTCGAAAGGGAAAGATCGAGACAGCTGATACCAAAATGTAACGACTCCATCCGTTCATATAGTATATACTAGAAGGTCCGGCCGGGGCCCCACATCATATACCACAAAACAGGCGGCGAAGTCACGGAGTGATACCAGAGTTGCGCGTCCTAACACAAAAAATTCTAGCGGAAGCTTATAACACGACACTGAACTCCAAACATGAATGTCCAACATATAAAGATCAACATTTATATATAACAGGAATGTTCGCCAAATACAAAGTCAGTTGGCCTTATGGCCTTACACGTCCTTATACAATAGTGACTTTAAACATTGGCGCGCAGGCCGACCACATATAAACAAAACATAACATTAAAAGCTTAGCCTTCAAGGGCTAGCGGCAGCAGCAGCAACATCAGCAGGGACTTCAGCCTTTATATGTCCCACTCGGCTCTCGAGCACCTGTACAAGGACATTCCACCCAATGGTGGCAAACGAGGACCAACGGTCAGCATTCAGCTGACCAATTTTATAATGACTCTACCCCTTTCCCGGGGCAGTGGTATTCCTTCCCTGCAGGCATAGCATTTCACAGGCAGTTATATATAGATATCATACATTGTGCTCTCACGCACATACATTACATCACAACCGTCAGCCACACGGCCTGACAGTCCGTGCACTCAGGGCGCATTCTTGGTATATCGGATAAACCAGTTGCCCACCGTCGTTCAAGGCCCGAAGCCCAACGACAAACTTGAGCATTTTGCTCCATGGCGTTCAGCCGGAGACTTTAGTCTTAGTGGCGCGCGGGCCTAAGACTCTCGCTATGTGTTTCCACCAAATGCCATTCATCCAGACACCCATGTCAGACAACCATAACACGGATACAGTTCAGCCTTTGCCCATTGCTCAAATCGTTAGTTCTATAACCAGACTAATGCAGGTCTGCATCCCCTTGTTCGTTCAACAAGAGCCTTTTTCCATAGCTCATCACTAGCCATATTGTCCTCACAGGACAGGCTTCACATTCACAGGTTAGCTAGGTGCTACGCTCAGTGGTATCGACCGAACTCATTTTTCGCCCCTAGCCTTAACCAGCATTTGTGAGTATTTTCCTGGGCTTTCCTACCAGTACTTCCTCCTACTACCCTTCACAGGCACAGCCCAGCAAACATCACAAACATCATGGGTATTTTCCTGGACTCTCAAGCCAGTACTTCCTGCTACTACCCTTCACAGGCACAACCCATAAACATCAAGCATTACAAGGGTATTTCTTGGACTTCCAATCCAGTACTTCCTGTTACTACCCTTCACAGGTACAACCCATTCAGCATAAGCATTATACGGGTATTTTCCTGAACTACCACTCCAGTACTTCCTGCTACTGCCCTTCACAGGTTTAACTCATCGACTCCTAAACTACACGTTTTATCGCGGAGTTTTCTCATGTGCGTAAATGCAACATCACCAATCCAGACCATCCTGTCCAGATGGGCTTCACACAACATGTCTATTCCGTACTCCATTTCCGGATCTATATGCCAAAGTAGCGGGGGATTACATGAATCAACCCAAGGGACTCCCGTAACAAGCCACCCTCTGGTGGGGGAATCGTATGCATATGCCAAAAAGGAAGCCTTCACATAGCTAGGAAGAAAGGTCGTTACCCTTGACGATCATTTTGGCGCCATGAACTCCTAGTCGGCTGGAAAGCACCGCAGCGGCTTTGCCTTCACAACGCTAGCCTCAGATCTTGAATCGGAACGCCGCAGCTCCACCGATGGCCGGCTCCCTTCCTCCTCCTCCTCCTTCCTCTCTCTAGCTTTGTAGAAAAAAGATGGCCAAAAGCAAATGAGGATTTCTTTCTCATTTTTTGGCCTTAAGGAAATAGGGAGGACTCTCAGCCATCTGATGTCAGATGAGGAAATGGACGGTCACGATTTTGCAACAAAAGGATAAATCTTGCTTGACACGGCCTGTGACACGCCTATGTCACAGGCCGTATCCCTTAAGCGGCACACAATCCACTCATCCAGACCAGTACACGCCCATGTGACACGCCCGTGTCACTTGACACGCCTTCAGACACTCCCGTGTCTGTGGCCGTGTACATCAGGCTGTACAAAACCAACTTCAAACCGATCGAAACACGGCCAGTAACACGCCCGTGTACCCTAAGACACGACCGTGTCCTGCCCGTGTTCACCAGGCCTCAATGCCTTGGGCACATCCAACAAAGTACAAGGCTAGTGACATGCATGTGTCACTGGCCGTGTGCCCTTACACGACAACAGACACACCCCAGCTCAACTTCGTCAAACTGACTTCATCGACCAGAGGAGGACACGACCTCTGACACGCCCGTGTCAGAGGGCATGTTCCCTCATTTTTTCCTAGGAGGGATTTTCGTCGAACTCTCGCCGGCTGCTCACTCGAGCAGGACATGCCCTGGGACACGCCCGTGTCCCAGGCCGTGTCACCCAACCTTTTCCCAATCCTGGGATTTGGGGTATTACACAGGTTATCCGCACACCGAATTAAAACAACACAAAATAAAATAACGGTAGTTAAATAGACTGCGGCTTCCACAGTGGGTTGATGCGCTCCAGCCACATGATCCCGAGCTCGTCGGTGCCTCCTTCCGCCGAGTGGGCATCCGCTGGGTGTCCTTCATCATTTGCCTCTCCTTGATAGGCACTCGACCCCGAGTGTGCGGGATAAAGGGGCACATCCGGGTATTAGGTAGACAAGTCGCTCACATTGAATGTCATGGAGATATTGAGTTCCGGCGGGAGGTCGACGACATAGGCATTGTTGTTGATCTTCTGGGTGATGGGGAACATGCCATATTTCTTCGGCATGAGCTTGTGATGATGTCCCGCGGGGAACTATTCTTTACGGAGGAAAACCATAACCAAATGTTTCACTTCAAATATCTTTTCGCATCGGTGCTTGTCAGCCATGGCTTTGTACTTGGCATTAGACTCGAGCAATTTGAGCCCAGTGTCGGTCTGGATGTCGCGAGCATCTTCCGCCAGTTGGGTCGCCGAAGGGGGTGCTGCGGGTAGGTGGGCCAAGTCGAGAGCATGCCAGGGAGCCTTTGTGTACACAACGAAGAAGGGTGTGTGGCCGGTTGAGCTGTGCGCTGCACTGTTATAGGCAAATTCCGCCTGAGCTAGCACGTGATCCCATTGCTTCGGGTGATCCTGATATATGCAACGAACAAGGTTGCCTAACGTCTTGTTCACGACTTTTGTTTGGCCGTCCGTTTGAGGATGGGCGGTGCTATTTAACTTGAGAGTGGTGTCAAACATCTTCCACAACATTTGTCAAAAGTGACTGATAAACTTAGGATCACTGTCGGAGGTAATAGATGTTGGGATGCCATGCAAACAAACTATTTCCCGAAAAAAGAGTCGCGCAATATGAGAAGCGTCTGACGTCTTGCGGCAAGGGAGAAATTGTTGGGTACATTGGTTTAAATGTACCTGATTTGAAGAAGCCTCATCCAACTCAATGATATACATCAAAATGTATTTGATGTGTTTTTGAGTTACTTGTGCAGGTTAAGTATTTGCAGGACTGAAGCAAAAATTTCTAAGTCCATGTGTCGACACCCAGAGGGAAAGTGTCGACACTTAAGAAGACTTGTGTCGACACCCAGGCAAGCAGTGTCAACACTTGGAGTCATTGTGTCAACACATGGGATGCAGAGTCGACACCAGACAGAAAGTGTCGACACAAGGAGTTGTGTCGACACTCAATGAAGAAAAGTGCAGACAGAAAGTGTCGACACAAGGAGCTGTGTCGACACCCAGTAAAGCTGTGTCTACACCAGAAAGTGTCGACACTTGGAGCTGTGTCGTGACTCAGCAAAAGTCAGCAGAGACTAAGTATAAGTGTCGACACTCAGAACAATGTGTCGACACTCAACAGAAGAGTCAGCACTTGAAGTAAGTGTCGACACCAAGAACAATGTGTCGACACTCAACAGAAGACTCAACACTTGAAGAAAGTGTCGACACATGGAGCTGTGTCGACACTTAGCAAAGAACAGCAAGATCGACAAAATATTCTAAGTACAAGTGTCGACACTAAGAGAATGTGTCGACACTCAGCTGAAGTCTCAACAGAAGAATCAAGTGTCGACACTAGGAGCTATGTCGACACTCAGCAAGTATCAACATAGAAGACTATGTGTCGACACCAAGAAGCAGTGTCGACACTTAACAGATTCAACACAAGAAGTTGTGTCGACACAAGGGAGATGTGTCGACACTTAGAAGAATTCAGCAAAAGAAAGAAGATCAAGTACTTGTGTCGACACTCAATTTTAGTGTCGACACCTGAAGAAGAATCTGTGTCGAGACATAGTATCTACAACACAAGGAGTTGTGTCGACACCTTGTAGACTTGTGTCGACACTTATACAACTTGTGTCGACACTTGGTCTATAAGTGTCGACACTTTAAGTCAGAAAGTCTCGACACTTTCAGACAGTTAGAGAACTTTCAAGAACTGACTGGATGACTTGACAGCTGCCGTTCCAGCCGGTCTACAGCACCTGTCAGAGATGTCAGAAGACAGTTAGGAACCGGACCAGTCGGTTACCATGAAAAAGGCCTATAAATAGGCCTATGCTGTCTACAGAAAAGGATGATCAACAGTTGTTGAAGAAGTTACTGAAGCTATTCAAAAAGTGGTTCATAGAGTTGTTTGATCAAGTATCAAATCAAGAAGATCTAGCTGTCCAAGTGCAGATCTAAGAAGTTGGAGAGAGAGGGCTCCATCCAAGAAATCAGCCATTGGAACTAGGCTGAGAAGAAGGATTCAGATTCATTCTGGATCTTAAGAAGTAGAGGTCAAGGATCAACTGCAGAAGGAATCAGTCTTATTCAGTTCTACTTTCAAGAAGCTTTGAAGAAAGCTAAGTCAGATTGAATCCAGCTGAGTTCTTCCAAGAACTCATCAAGAAGCTCACAACTCCCCTCTCTTGTCTTTGGGTTGTTGAGTTAATATTTGTAAAATCATTTTTATCTTGTAGGATCCTTTGGATCTGAGTGATTGTAAGCCTGTATTTATAAAGGCTGAGGGTAGGGCTTGAGAGCCTGAGTGTAGGAGATTGAAATCTCTGAGTGTAGGCCTTGTTGGCTGAGTGTAGGCCTTGTTGGCTGAGTGTAGGCCTTGGTGGCTGAGTGTAGGCCTTTGTGGCTGAGTGTAGGCTTTGTGGAAAAGCTGAGTTGTAAGGCTTTGGGCCTGAGGTGTAGGAACCAGTTTGGGTTCTGAGACAGTGGTGAAGTTTGGCCGAATCTAGTACACTGCTAGATAGGCGAAGGGGGAAAGTGGATGTACCCAAAGCTTGGGGAACCACTATAAATCTCTGTGTCTGCTGTGATTGTGATTTGTTGTGTATGTTGTGTGTTTGCTGTGATAAAATAGTTAGAATTCTGTGAACTTAACTGATTGCTGCCATTAAAGTTTAAAAAGAAGTAGGTCACCTATTCACCCCCCCCTCTAGGTGTTTAGGTACTATATCTTTCAAGTGGTATCAGAGGGAGGTTCCTTAAAAAGGACTAACAGTCTAAGGAGATCCTGATTGGCAGATTCAGTGTAAGGTAAATTACAGATTCAAGAAAATCAAGAACCATGGGTTCCTCTGAGAACCACAAGGAATTGGGTTCCATGAAATTGCCTCTATGCAGGAAAGAGATATTTGGGATCTGGAAGGAAAGGGTAAGGCTGTTTATGGAAGCCTCAGACCCTAGGATCTACATCACAGTAAAAGAGGGGCCATATGTGCCCATGAAGATATCAGTTCTGGATGCAAATCAGAGAACTCGAAAGGATTTCTCTGAAATGACTAAGGATGAGATTGTCCTAGCCACCATGGACAAGAGGGCACAAAACATTATAGTGAGTATCATAGATGATGCAACATTTCAGAATCTTATACACTGTAAGACAGCCAAAGAGATGTGGGACACTCTTATTGTGTATATGGAGAGTTCTGAAGAGGTTAGACAAGATAGAAAATCCTTGCTAAATCAGGAGTATGAAAGTTTTAGACAAGGAAAGGGTGATAGCATAACTGAGTGCTATAAGAAGTTCTACAGAATAGTGAATGAACTCATGTCTTATGGAAAAGAGTTCAGCAAATATGAATTAAATGACAAGTTCCTAAGGTCCCTAACTAAAGATTGGGACACAAAGATTTG
Source organism: Platanthera guangdongensis (assembly GCA_039583875.1). Classification (NCBI taxonomy): domain Eukaryota; kingdom Viridiplantae; phylum Streptophyta; class Magnoliopsida; order Asparagales; family Orchidaceae; genus Platanthera; species Platanthera guangdongensis. The sequence continues at coordinate 234,131,865 of CM077158.1, forward strand.
TGCCATTAGAGAAATGGCTAAGTTAGGAGAAATTCCTCCACCTACACTGTTTGGCAAGTTATTGTCTTATGAAATGCAGTTGACAGTGAGAAAAGAGTAGGAGAAATCAACAAGAACTGAACACAAGGAAAGAACAGTAGCTTTCAAGACAGAAGCCTCCAGAAAGTGCAGGAATAAGTCATCAACTTCACCTCCAAAGGTAGTTGAATCAGAGTCAGATGAGTCAGTCAGCACAAAATCTGAAAGTAGTGAAAGTGATGAAGACTTTGCTGCCTTCACTAGACATTTTCAGAAATTCTTGAAGAAGAAACAGTGGAGGTCAAGGCCTTCTACTTCAAAAGGAAAAGAAGACTTTTATCAGGATAAAAAGGCTTCAAAGAAGGACAGGAAGAGGACTAAATCTAGCAAGGCAACTGTTTCTAAAATAGTGTGCTATTGCTGCAATAGACAAGGCCATGTTGTTGCAGATTGTCCTGAAAAGAGAAAGGAGTCTAGTGACAAGAAGAAGACTCATTTCAAAGGCAAGAAAGAGAAGTCTTTTGTTGCCAAGAAAGAGAAGACTCTATCAGATATCTCTTCTTCAGAAACTGAGTCTGATGCTGAGGCATACATAGGGCTGTTTGCTGAAGAAGAAGAAGAAGAAGAGTTCATGCAGATTTTGGAGTCTATATATGAACAAGAAGACAGTCAATGTCAAGGGCTAATGGCATTGACAGAAGGAGACAAAATCCTGGAACAGCCAGGACCCAGTAAGGTACAATGTTCAACTCTAAGTTCAGTTTCTTGTGCCAGTACAGAATCAGATTCATCTTCATCTAGTGATGAGAGTGAATCTGAGTCTGAAGCAGATATTCATCAGTTGATAGATGAATACAAGGTTCTGTTGCAAGCTTACAAGAAGAGCAAGTTTCTAGCCAAAAGTCAGGCAAAGGAAATTGCTATTCTTAAAGCTGCAGCAACAGATTTTGAGAAGTCTTTTGATCAAAAACTGAATGAGATAGCCAGGTTGAAGCACATAACAGTGATTCAAATGGGTACTATATCATTTAAAAATGATCAAATCAAGAGTCTGGAGATTAATCTTCAGAAAGAAAAGGACTTAGTTGTTAGGTTTTCTAAACCTAAGTCAGTACTACCTTTAATTGATGAATTTGTTCATCACAAAGGCAAGGCTGGACTGGGCTTTACTAGACCTGCAAGGACTGAGCAGTCCAAGTCCAAGTCCAAGGGCAAAGCCCCAACATTCAACAAGTCTGCTGTAGATAAGACAGCAAAGACAGTACCTAAGCAAAGGTACAATAAGTTTGAATGTTGGTGTTATGGCAAGGTTGGCCATTTTGCAGTGGACTGTTGGCACAATGCTAGTGCCAAAGTGAGTACCAAACTACCTGTTGGAAAGCCAGTAGGTAGATTTGTCAAGTTGCAAACTAATAAGTACCAAGGACCCAAGAATTCTTTGGGTTCTAAGGTTCATTAATCTGTTTTGCAGGTGAGTCCAAGTGGCCATACCCCAACATGGTACTTGGACAGTGGATGTTCCAGACATATGACTGGAACTAGAGGATTACTAAGGGACTACATTCCAATCAAAGATGGTCCAAAAGTAACCTTTGGTGGTTCTGAAAAAGGAATCATCAAAGGGTTTGGTAACATTTCTAGCAACTTAGTTACCATTACTCAAGTGGCTTATGTTAAAGGGTTGAAACACAACCTAATAAGTATAAGTCAATTAAGTGATGTAGGGTATGACATCTCATTTGTTAAAAATGGTTGTCATATCAAGAGGTCAAGTAATCAAGAGATCATTTTGACTGGTTATAGGAAAAGGAATGTCTATTGCTTAGACATTATGGTTGAGAACAGTGGTTCTCCAGTGTGTCTTGTAGCTGATGAGACAGTCTCTCATTGTGTCAAATGGCACAAGAGGCTTGCCCATCTTAACTATAAGACTATTGGCAAACTCTTTAGCAAAGAGTTAGTGAGGAATGGTCCTCAAGTTAAGTGTGTTAAAGATGGTGTTTGCTCAGCTTGTCAAAAGGGCAAGCAGACTAAATCCATCTTTAGAAGCATAGAAAACAAAGATGTTGTGAGGTGTTTATACCTCTTGCATTTGGATCTCTTTGGTCCAATGCCAGTTCACAGCTTAGGTAGGAAGGTATATACCTTTGTAGTTGTAGATGACTACTCAAGGTTTTCCTGGGTGTTCTTCTTAAGACAGAAATCTGAAACACCTAGTGTCTTCTATAGCTTTGTCAAGCAAATTCAGAATGAACTAAACAGTACAGTGGTCAAGATTAGAAGTGACCATGGTACTGAGTTTCAGTCTGATAGCATGACAAAACTTTGTGAAGACTTTGGGATATTTCAAGAATTCTCTTCACCTAGAACACCTCAGCAAAATGGCATTGCTGAGAGGAAGAATAGAACCTTGATAGAGGCTGGTAGGACCCTATTAAGTGATACATCACTGCCAGAGTATTTCTGGGCTGAAGCAGTTAATACTGCATGTCATGTTATAAATAGGGCTACCATCACTAAAGGGCTCAACAAGACCCCCTATGAAGTTGTGAAAGGCAGGAAACCAAACCTATCCTATTTCAGGATCTTTGGTTGCAAATGCTTCATACTTAACAATGAGAAGTCTTACTTGACTAAGTTTGCTGTCAAGTCCCAAGAGGGAATTTTTGTTGGGTACAGCAATAACAGTAAGGCTTATAGAGTCTACAACTTGACTACACAAGTTGTAGAAGAATCTGTGCATGTAGTTTTTGATGAGACTAAACTTATTAACAATGAGTTGTCTAGTACTGTATGCAGCCCCACAGGTTTAACAAAGAAAATGGACAAGCTTACTATAGAAGAAGTACCTGCTGCAAGACAGCAAGTAGAGGACAGTAGCTGTTGTCAAGGGGGAGAACTACATGTGCCAATTGCAGAAAAAGTACAAGGAGAACAGCATGATGGAGATGCTGAAGAGGTTCAACCAGAAGTTAGGATGCCTCCAGCCAACAGGCATCTAAGAGATCATCCAGTAGAGCAGATTATTGGAGATCCAAGACAAGGAGTACAAACCAGGAGCAGAAACATGAATGCAGCAGTCTACTCCAGTTTTCTATCTCAAGTTGAACCTAAGAAGTTTGAAGAAGCCATACAAGATCCACAAGTGGACTGAAGCAACGCAAGAAGAGCTTAATCAGTTCAAGAGGTGCAAGGTCTGGGAACTTGTTCCTAAGCCTAAAGACCACAATATAATAGGAACCAAGTGGATCTACAGGAATAAGATGGATGAACAAGGGGTCATCATTAAGAATAAAGCTAGATTGGTTGCTAAAGGATATAGGCAAGAAGAAGGTATTAATTTTGATCAAACCTTTGCTCCAGTAGTCAGACTGGAAGCCATAAGGATGTTCTTGGCCTATGCAACCTATCAAGGATTCAAGGTTTACCAAATGGATGTCAAGTCAGCATTCCTGAATGGTAATCTTAAGGAAGAAGTCTATGTGGAACAGCCTTCAGGTTTTGTTGATCCAACTCTACCTCATCATGTCTATAGACTTAGGAAAGCTTTATATGGGTTAAAGCAAGCCCCTAGGGCTTGGTATGAAACCCTATCTAGTTTCCTCATTGAGAACAAGTTCTCAAGGGGGAAAATAAATAAGACTCTATTCCTTAGGGAATCTAGAGGCAAAGTTATACTAGTCCAAATATATGTAGATGACATTATATTTGGGTCTACTGAAAGCAGCCTTTGCAAAAAGTTTGCAAAACTTATGCAAGGTCAGTTTGAGATGAGTAGTATGGGAGAGCTGAAGTTTTTCTTGGGTCTCCAAGTTAAACAGACTGAAAGTGGGTTATCCATTTGTCAGTCCAAGTTCACCCTAGAACTCATAAGGAAGTATGGTATGGATTCATCCAGTACCATGAAGACTCCTATGGGGTCAAGTATGTCTCTTAGCAAGGATGATGCAGGGAAACCTGTAGATGAAACCTTGTATAGAGGGATAGTTGGCTCCCTATTATACTTGACTGCTAGTAGACCAGACATCATGTATGCTACATGTGTTTGTGCAAGGTATCAAGCCTGCCCTAAAGAGTCTCATTTGACTGCAGTCAAAAGAATATTGAGATATCTAAAGGGCACTCCTTATCTAGGCCTCTGGTACCCTAGGAATGGGGATTTTGATCTAACAGGTTATTCAGATGCAGACTTTGCAGGATGCAAAGAAGATAGAAAAAGCACTACTGGAACCTGTCAATTCCTAGGTGGGAGACTAATTTCATGGAGTAGCAAAAAGCAAACCAGTGTGGCTATCTCCACAGCAGAGTCAGAGTATGTGGCTGCAGGAAGTTGCTGTGCTCAACTTCTGTGGATACAACATCAGCTAGAGGACTATGGATTTCAGGTAAGTAGAACTCTACTCTTTTGTGATTCTACAAGTGCTATTTCAATAGCTAATAATCCTGTATCCCATAGTAGAACAAAACATATTGAAATTAAATATCATTTTCTTAGGGAGCATGTAGAAAGAGAAGATATTTTATTAGAATATGTTAAAACTGATAATCAAATAGCTGATATGTATACTAAGCCCCTAGAAGAAGCTAAGTTCAATAGATTTAAAATTGAACTAGGAATGATAAACTTAGAGTAAGTTTACAGAATTGAAATTGGCTAAGTAAAAAGGTGTCGACACATAGACAAGTCTATGTCGACACAGAATAGTAGTGTCGACACTTCAGAAAAAAGGTGTCGACACATCTAGAAAGTTGGTGTCGACACTTCAGAATATTAGTGTCGACACATGTCAAGTAGGTGTCGACACATCCAATGTGGTGTCGACACTTAAGTTTTACTCAGAATTTTCTAAGTAAAGTCTCGACAATGTGTCGAGTTATGTTGTGTCGACACATAACCAAGTGTCGACACATAAAATCTGTTGACTAAATCTGTGTCGACACATATGTGTCGAGACATTATAAGTCAGTGTCGACACTTATTGCCAGTGTCGACACATTTTAAGTTAGCTGTCCCGCCTGTTCATCTTCAAAATCAGAAAGGTATAAATAGGGTTTTGTCTTAGTTTGTCGACACGCTTTCAAAGTTTCGAGACCAAACTTCTGTGTCGACACCTCTCTTCTCTCAAGACAAATTCTACAAACCCTAATGGCGCCTAAGCTTGAGGAGAACGTCAACGAAGGATATGAGCTGGTGCGCGGCGCTTTCGAAGATGCTGATCAAGAAATCAAGTCTGTCATAACCCTAGTAGCCGATTCTGGGTTAGAATATTTAATTTCTGAATCTACAAAGATATGGAAGAAAGAGGTACTCGAATTCCTCAATGGAGCCAAGGTGGATGAATCTGGATACAAAATCAAATCCAGAGAATGGAGCAAAGGTTAAGGTATCCCTAAAAGTCTGAGGAAGATTCTCCAGCTACAAGGACTCAAGAAGAAGATGAGGTTACAGCTTCAAAGACCAGAGAAGCTCTAACCTGGTGTGGACTAGACTCTAAGATGAAGATTGGTTCTGTCTTCAACAGAAAAGGCATGAACAATCAAGGCAAATTCTTGTCTGAGATTGTTGGAAAAGTTATTCTCAACAAGCCAGGAGAGCATGACAGAGTGTCTGCCTCTATGTTTAGTATAATGACAAGGATTATCTTCTCTCTAAAAACTGACTGGTCAATGATAGTCTTTGAGAAGATTAAGGAAAGCTTGAAGAAGCCCAACCTGGGCAGAATTATAAGTCTATACCTAGCTGGTGCCATACCAGAGGTAATGCAACAAGCTGCAGGAAGCAAGATAAATCATATGAGGAAAATGGATCAAAGAATATTTTCTAGATGGGACAGGGTGTTGACTAAAGAGATGCCAACCCTGAGAAGCCAGTGTCTGAGAAAGAAATTCCTCCAAAGAAGAAAAGGAAGACTGCTCTAGTGGCACAGGTGTCCACTAGCAGTTCTGAAAGTGAAGAACAGGTTGTCTTCACTCCAGATGAGCATGAGGAAGAGCCTGCAGTGAAGTCTCCTGCTCCTCAAGATGATGCTGAGATCCAGGGGAGCTACCTCAAGCTAGCCCCATCCACAAGGATCACAGCCAGGGGGAGCTTCCAGTTGTAGATGAACCCTCTACACTGGAAAGTGAGCAAGCAACCACCATTATACTAGAGGTAATCACTGAACTCAACACTTTAGATTTTTCTTTGGAAGATACTGATTTGTCTGATGATCATCAGCAAACTCAGCTGAATAGTCAAGTTTTCCAGATGTTGTTAGAGAAGACACATCTGCTGTACTAGAAGTGGTTCCTGATCCAGTGGTTGAAGAGCCTAGAATTACTCCAGCTCCTTCACCACAAAAGTACACTATGGAGGATTTATTTTTAAATCTGGATCAAGTGGATTTTGACAAAGAACCTACTGCTGCTGAAGGAGAGAATGCTGCTGCTGAGGGGGAGCAAGTGCAGATTCTGGAAGAGCCTATAAGGCAAGAAACTGAGAAGGCACAAGATGTGCAAACTGAAAGGCCTCCAAGCCCTAAGGAGAGGGTGGATATAGCCAGCGCCTCTGCCTCAGAAGATGAGGAAGCTGAAAAGGCAAAGAAAAAGAAACTTTATGTCTTCAGGAGAAGAAGCCAGAGTTACAAGAAGGCTCTCCAAACAGTTGCACCACAGCCTATAATTCAAACAGCCCCAACCATTGATTATAGTGCACTGATGGTGGCAATGCAAATCAAGTTAGATGAGCAAAGACAGGCCATAGAGAAATATGTAGATGAAGGGCAAAAATCATTGCAATTTGATCTGGCCCAGGATATTAAGTCAATAAGGTTTGAAATGAACCTTAACAAGAAAGAAATGACAGATTATTTCCACAAGGGTGGAAATGCTGTGGTGTACTTGGCAACATACCAGGAGAAGATAAAAGCACAAGTGGATGACATTGTTGTGAAGCAAGGTTATGTTCTTGAAAATCAGCTAAGAATGAATGACAACCTTACTGAATCCCACAATGCAATAGTCACAGAACTAAAGAATCTGGCTGCAGGGCAGACTCCAGCTATAGCAAAGGCAGATTTTGACAAAGTATTCCAGGAAGAACTCACTGCTGTTAAGACTGCAATTCAAGAATCTCAGAAGATCATCTGTGAAAAACTCCAAAGGTTAAGACCTTTCTACAAGGATGGAGTTAATTATCTCAATGCTCAAGTGAGATTTCAAAAGGATGACTTAAGGGATCATATTGAAAGAGAAGTCATAAAGGGGGAGAGAGTGTTAGTCAAGGCAAGCTCTGATCATGCCAAATGGATATCAAATTCAATCAGGGCTACACTGGGATACCCTCCTCTCTGTGATGATGACAATGTGGCTGAATCTGTAATTAACCCTGCATATCTAGGAGGAGAGCAACCTGAAGTGGCTCAAGTCATATACCCTCCTCCAGATTTTGACATGATACATGTTGATGTACAGTCTATGTACAGCCCACCTGGGGGCAAGGACAATGTTATAATTGAAAAGGTTGTTCAGCCTATCTCTGAAGCTTTACAGGAAGCCATCTTAAAGGAGCAAGCTGAAGAGGAAACCAGATTATCTAAGAAGAGGTTTAGGGAACAAGCAGAGTAAAGACCAGATTTTGAGCAATGGAGCCCTACCTCTAGAAACATTATATTAACTGCCTGGAAAGCTGCCAAGGATAACATTCAAGATAGGAACAAATGGTTCTCTGAAGCTGAATGGAGAAAACATGAATCTAGACAGGAAGCAATTGTCCAATACAGAAGGAAGGCAAAGATGGGAAAGCTACCTCCTACTGCCCAGGAGCCTAGCAAGTACTTTCTTAAGCCATATCATTATTTTGAAAGACAGAAGATCAAAGCTGAAGAGCTTAAGAAGAAAGATCTGAAAGGCAAGAAGCCTGCTGATGCTGAAACTGCTGTTACTCCTGTCCAAGCTAAAGTTCAAGCTGGCAAAGGGATAGTTATCAAGGAACCAGAACAGAAATAGATTTAAAATTTTCTTGAAGTTTATTTTGTAATCTTTTGGATGGAAAATATTTAGTGAACTTCTGAAAATGTATAAGACAGATATTAGAACAATATATGATTAATATATTTCATGTGTGTTCTGTGAATATGTCTATGTCTATTTCTTATTTGTTCTGTAATGATGAATTTGTATACATGTGAAATTGATACATGTTTATGTTTACCCTGCTGTACATAATCCTGCTTTACATCATTTTGTAATTTTATTATGAATGGTGTATATCATTGACTAAGGGTTATGACTTCTCCAAATAGGGGGAGATTGTTGGGTACATTAGTTTAAATGTACCTGATTTGAAGAAGCCTCACCCAACTCAATGATATACATCAAAATGTATTTGATGTGTTTTTGAGTTACTTGTGCAGGTTAAGTATTTGCAGGACTGAAGCAAAAATTTCTAAGTCCATGTGTCGACACCCAGAGGGAAAGTGTCGACACTTAAGAAGACTTGTGTCGACACCCAGGCAAGCAGTGTCGACACTTGGAGTCATTGTGTCGACACCTGGGATGCAGAGTCGACACCAGACAGAAAGTGTCGACACAAGGAGCTGTGTCGACACTCAATGAAGAAAAGTGCAGACAGAAAGTGTCGACACAAGGAGCTGTGTCGACACCCAGTAAAGCTGTGTCTACACCAGAAAGTGTCGACACTTGGAGCTATGTCGACACTCAGCAAAAGTCAGCAGAGACTAAGTATAAGTGTCGACACTCAGAACAATGTGTCGACACTCAACAGAAGAGTCAGCACTTGAAGTAAGTGTCGACACCAAGAACAATGTGTCGACACTCAACAGAAGACTCAACACTTGAAGAAAGTGTCGACACATGGAGCTGTGTCGACACTTAGCAAAGAACAGCAAGATCGACAAAATATTCTAAGTACAAGTGTCGACACTAAGGGAATGTGTCGACACTCAGCTGAAGTCTCAACAGAAGAATCAAGTGTCGACACAAGGAGCTGTGTCGACACTCAGCAAGTATCAACATATAAGACTATGTGTCGACACCAAGAAGCAGTGTCGACACTTAGCAGATTCAACACAAGAAGTTGTGTCGACACAAGGGAGATGTGTCGACACTTAGAAGAATTCAGCAAAAGATAGAAGATCAAGTACTTGTGTCGACACTCAATTTTAGTGTCGACACCTGAAGAAGAATCTGTGTCGAGACATAGTATCTACAACACAAGGAGTTGTGTCGACACCTTGTAGACTTGTGTCGACACTTATACAACTTGTGTCGACACTTGGTCTATAAGTGTCGACACTTTAAGTCAGAAAGTCTCGACACTTTCAGACAGTTAGAGAACTTTCAAGAACTGACTGGATGACTTGACAGCTGCCGTTCCAGCCGGTCTACAGCACCTGTCAGAGATGTCAGAAGACAGTTAGGAACCGGACCAGCCGGTTACCATGAAGAAGGCCTATAAATAGGCATATGCTGTCTACAGAAAAGGATGATCAACAGTTGTTGAAGAAGTTGCTGAAGCTATTCAAAAAGTGGTTCACAGAGTTGTTTGATCAAGTATCAAATCAAGAAGATCTAGCTGTCCAAGTGCAAATCTAAGAAGTTGGAGAGAGAGGGCTCCATCCAAGAAATCAGCCATTGGAACTAGGCTGAGAAGAAGGATTCAGATTCATTCTGGATCTTAAGAAGCAGAGGTCAAGGATCAATTGCAGAAGGAATCAGTCTTATTCAGTTCTACTTTCAAGAAACTTTGAAGAAACTAAGTCAGATTGAATCCAGCTGAGTTCTTCCAAGAACTCATCAAGAAACTCACAACTCCCCTCTCTTGTCTTTGGGTTGTTGAGTTAATATTTGTAAAATCATTTTATCTTGTAGGATCCTTTGGATCTGAGTGATTGTAAGCCTGTATTTATAAAGGCTGAGGGTAGAGCTTGAGAGCCTGAGTGTAGGAGATTGAAATCTCTGAGTGTAGGCCTTGTTGGCTGAGTGTAGGCCTTGTTGGCTGAGTGTAGGCCTTGGTGGCTGAGTGTAGGCCTTTTGTGGCTGAGTGTAGGCCTTTGTGGCTGAGTGTAGGCATTGTGGAAAAGCTGAGTTGTAGGAACCAGTTTGGGTTCTGAGACAGTGGTGAAGTTTGGCCGAATCTAGTACACTGCTAGATAGGCAAAGGGGGAAAGTGGATGTACCCAAAGCTTGGGGAACCACTATAAATCTCTGTGTCTGCTGTGATTGTGATTTGCTGTGTATGTTGTGTGTTTGGTGTGATAAAATAGTTAGAATTCTGTGAACTTAACTGATTGCTGCCATTAAAGTTTAAAAAGAAGTAGGTCACCTATTCACCCCCCCCCCCCTCTAGGTGTTTAGGTACTATATCTTTCAGAAATAAAACCATCTTTGAAAAACGATCCACCACGACGAACACCAAATCCACCCCGCATTGGGTGTGCGGAAGCCCCAAGACGAAGACCATGGATAAATCTTCCCAAATGCCAACGGGAACCGGGAGTGGTGTATAAAGCCTTGTGTTGTGTGCTTGGCTCTTTGTATTGCTGGCACACGAAGCACTTCCGAACAAAATTGTCGACGTCCTTTGTCAGCTGTGGCCAAAAGTAGCACTCCTGCAAAATGGCAAGCGTCTTGTCCCGGCCTCGGTGACCACTCAAGCCGCATCCATGCAAATCTCGAATAATCTTTTCTCGTAAGGAGGTGCGGGGAATACACAAGTGGTTGTCCTTTATCAAGAACCCATCAAGTAGGAGTAAACCGTTATGCGAGCCGCCTAACGAATAGGATCGCCAAACCTCCCAGAAGTCAACGTCGTCGACATATAAATCAACGAGAGTATCAAGTCCGATGATGTTCTGGTGTATGGTTTCCAATAAACAACTTCACCGGCTGAGCGCATCGGCGACCACATTGCGAGCCTCGGCTTGTGATGAATGGTGTATGGGAATCTCTGGAGATAAGTGGTCCAACGAAGGTGCATGTCATCCGTGCGCTTCTGACTGTTAATGTACTTGAGGGCTTGGTGATCAGTGAATAAGACAAACTCCTTGTGAAGTAGATAGTGCTCCCAATGCTTGAGGGCCCAAACGATATCGTAGAATTCTTGATCATAAGCGACCCATTTCCGCCTAGCATCACACAACTTCTTGCTAAAGAATGAGACTGGGCATTTGTCTTGGGAGATGACAACACCTATACCAACGTCGCTGGCATCGTAATGCACCTCAAATAGCTTGTCAAAGCTGGGTAGAGCCAAAATAGGAGAAAAGCTGAGCTTCAACATAATTAAGTCAAAAGCTCGACCGGCCTCCTCGCCCCATAGGAACCGCCCCTTCTTTAGGCAATCAGTCAATGGCGCCGTGATGGTCCTAAAATCACGGATGAACCGATAGTAGAACATAGCCAAACTGTGGAACGACCACAACTCCGAGAGAGTCGTAGGAGTCGGCCAATCGAGGATTGCCTGAATCTTCTCCTCATCCACCTGGATCCCCTCCGCGCCAACAATGAAGCTCAAGAAGTTCAGCCACAAGGCAAGGATGGCGCACTTCTTGAGGTAAACAAAGAGCTTATGGTTCGCTAGCAACTTCAACACCGCACGCAAATGAGACAGATTGTAACGACCCGGGTTTAGGCCCACTAGGCCGCCCCACGGCGTCGCCGGCCTACGAGCAGCCCTGGTTTAGAGCTCAGAGGCCCACCACAACCCTTAATGAGCCTGGCGGCTTGTCTCGCCTCACGACATCGCTGGTAGTAAGCCTAAACATCAAGGCCTACAGGCCCAATGCACCCCAACCCATCTTCATGACTGTTTTTCACCACGGTAGGTTGTTTCTGGGGATCTAACCCACAACCTTGATAAGAATCGCTTCCAACCAGCTCTCATCACCTACTCCTTTGCCTCCGCAATGTCCCGCTCGAACAGAGTTGTGCCTTTGTGCATCAACAACAAGCTATGCCCCTTATCCGAGGGTGGGCTGGTTTCTGGTTTGGTGCCGACCCGTGCAACAATTTGAATCTTCTTGCCGACCCATGTGAAAGAGTATATATTTTCGTGGCCATTGTATGAGACATCCGTATCATATTGCCACGGTCGGCCCAAGAGTAGGTGGCTCGCGTCCATCTCCACGACATCACACCAAACGTCGGCTCGGTAGTGTTTCCCAATGGCGACAGGGACGTGAGAGCTGTGCGTGACTAAAACTAAGGTGCTGCGCTGGATCCACCCAATGGAGTTGGGGTGCGGATATGGTTCGGTCGGCAGTTGCAAGTAGGAGACCAGTCGTGATGCGATGAAATTTTCACAGCTGCCACTGTCGATCAAGACGTTGAAAATTTTGCCCTTGATGTTGTAGTAGCTTTGGAAGACGTTGCTACGTTGGAAGTGTTCGTCGAGGCACAGTGTGAGCAGTAGGTGGTGGACCGCACAAGCGGCAAAATCACAATCGTTGTCATACCAGTCGATGACCTCGTCGGCCTCCCCCAAGTCGTCTGTGCCTTCCTCGTCACGTGTGACTATGTGGACGGGCTGGTGAAGCAGCGGATATCAGGAGGAGAAATGACCCGGCTGTTGGCATTTGAAACAGTTGCCCGTCGGTACACGATCGGGCGCCCGACCCTTTGGTGCGAAGGAGGAGGCCGGCACCCAGTCTAAAACTTCCTTGATCGTAGAGTCCTTGTTGCTGAATCCCACGGCGTCTGTCCACGGACGGCGGGAGGTCGCACGGCTCGGAGTCGTCGCCGCTTTCTCCATTTGCTCGGCCTTGAGAGCCATGTTAAAGGCATCTTCAACAGTGCACAGAATATGCAGTCCAATATTCTCACGTAAATACGGGCGCAACACATGGAGAAATCGTGTAACGCGCTAGCCATCCGTCTCAATTAGGCCCTTGCGGTCTGCGAGGCAGCTTATGTCCGCTAGGTACTCCGTCACAGTACAAGTGCCTTGAGAGCAGCTTTGATAATATTGAAATAAATGTTGGTCGTAATCGGTCGAGAGGAACCTATTGCGCAACAACTTCTTCAGCTTAAGCCATGTACGTACGACGACCTTGCCTTAGCGGTTGAGCTGGAGTTGATCCCACCAAACCGCAATGCCGGATTTTAGGCGGTATGCGACCATCTTCACCTGACGATGCTCGTCAATTTCGGCCATTTCGAAGAAGCGTTCCACCTCCGAGAGCCAATCAAGGAACTCTTCAATACCCAGATTACTGTGGAAGTGGGGAATGTCGACCCGCAAACTGTATCTCGAATGGTGGTAGGGTTGGTGTTCCCCCCGCCGAGGCGGAGCGCCGTCGTCTGGTCTGGTGAAGCCAAAATTGACCTCTGTGGAGTTCGGGGTCCCAAAAGAGGGGTGACCGCGCAGCTACTACCCTCAAGCGAACGATCTAAGCACAAGATTAGGAACACAAGGGACAGACCCAAGGTCTCAGCGTGGAGGACCCACCGCATACCCGGAAGACTAACAAACTCTTCCCCTCCCAAGCCAAAGGCTGAGCTAAGACACCTTCGGAGGGCGCTCTCGGCCGACCGGAATATCTAAGGAGGATCTCGAGATCGACTCTCTCCTATCCAGATGTGTCTCCTTGGGTCTACACAAAATGCTCCTCACCCGCCCTACTAATGGAGCAAGCTCGCCGAGCAATGCCACGACACGCTGCCCAAACTGGGCCACTAACAGCGTAATTCCGCTATTCTGACTGGCTGTCAACAGGCCACCAGGGGCTTCCCGGCAACTATACCTCGGGGCCCCACGGGGCGAGCGGTTCACGAGCACACCACTCGCCCAAGACAGAAGAAGCAAACCATCCATACACAGAGCATCACAGATATTAAAAGAATATTACAGGAATATGAATTCCATACTTCGGCACGCAGGCCGACAATATAAGAAAAAATAGGCCTTCGAGGGCCGGCACCAGCTTGGGCTTAAGCCCGCTACTCCCCGCTTGGAACTGTAACACCTGTACGCCAACGTCTCGTCAAGCGACTGCCAGCTGAATAACCACCGGCTAACACAAGCTGACCAAAATATATTGCACACACCCCTCTTTTGGGGGGCTGTGACGCGCATTCCCTGCAAATGGATAATATACAACTTCCTCGGAGTCTTCTCCGGGAACCCCAGAACATCACCAATCCGGCTCAAACGTCCGGATGGGATTCACACAGCATGCCTAAACCCGTACTCACACTTCCGGGTGCTAACACAGTTAATTGCGGGGACGTACACGTCAACCCGTCGGAGAGCTCCCTTCCTCCACCCGTTGGTGGAGAGGGGTTTCCACGCAAATATGGAAACTGAGGGCTTCACCTGCCCAAGTAGAAATTTCATTACCCTTGACACGTGTTTGGCGGAGCCTCAACCGCGCACATTGCCCGAGGCTCGACATCTAGCGTCCATAGTGGTTGTCCATGCACGGATCCGACCTCCGCGGGAGAGTTGAAAGCTCCGAATGATTTTTCCCTCCATGGCCGAGCCTCTCCATCGCTGTAGGCGGCGCCGGGAGAGGAGCTCCCGACCGGCCTTGCTGTAGACGGCGCTGGGAGAGGAGCTCCCGGCCGGGCTTGCTTTGCCTTAGGCGGCTGCGACGAAGAGAGGGGGAGGGGCTCGGCCAGCCCTTACTCCCGGCGGCTGCGATGAAGAAGAGCGGAGCTCGGGCTGCACTCCTTGCAGCAGCGGCTTGGACAGGGAGAGGTGAAAGGGTCGAGTCGTTGCTTCAGGCGGTCGGAGAAAGAGGAAACGGCGTGGGATCGGGGGTTGTGCTGCTCTAGGCGGCCGGAGAAGGAGGAAGGGGCGCGGGATCGGGGGTTGTGCTGCTCCAGGCGGCCGGAGAAGGTGGAAGCGGCGCGGGATCGGGGGTTGTGCTGCTCCAGGCGGCCGGAGAAGGAGGAAGCGGCGCGGGATCGGGGGTTGCTGCCCCAGGCGGCCGAACCCTAGCGGGCAAGAGGAAAAGCCCCCCTCGCCAAAAACTCCTCCTGCCCTTTTTTTGTACCCGCAGCGTTCTTCTCTATTATTTTCTTTTTTCTTCTTTTGTACCCCGCCCCCCTCTTTCTTAATAAATCATGACTTATGTATAATATCATATAATATATATATATAATATAATATATATATATATATATTATGATATTAAATATATATATATATATATATGTAAGTTTAAAGCCTATGCACATAAAACCTCTGCACGCACGCACGAGGACCCGCACGTCTTCGAACGGGGCTGCACCAAAACGCCGCTCAAAGCACGCCTCTGGCCCGCCAATTGGGGAGGGTCCCACTTGGCCGGATACGGGGTTGTACACAATCCCCGCTCTTTTCGAGGTTGGCACAAGCTCGGAAAGAAATGTCCAACCCCAAGTATCTGGCGAGTGGGAGCCGACCCAAAGAAAAATTTTGTGAGAATCCAAAATTTGCATTTAAAACAAAAATCTCTTCGTGCCCCTCTTGATGAGTATCGCTTTCACAATCCTGTTAGATATTTCAGCAAGAGTATCACTAGCCCGTGGTTTTCCTCCTATGCTCATCATCCACAACATACACATTAAACAATGAATTCTAACACAACTAATAATCCACTTCCTTTCTAGAGGGAAAAAGACATGCTGGTGCCTAAAGATCAAAGAAATCTGAAATAAAAATAACTACAATACTAGAATCTACTGAAAAAATCACTATTTGCCCACGCCTCTATGAGTGGCCCTTACTAGTATCGTTGAAACGTTCACTGTCTATTCCTCCAAGATTCAAAGTTGTCCTTACAGATTTAAAGAACTAGAAATAAAAATAGCCTTTTCCTGATATCTATCGCATGATACCTTCACACAAAATCCGGTTGAAAACATAATTGAGGTAAGGGTCGCCTATCCAACTTTCAAGCATGAAAGCCGACTTAGGGTGAGGGTGATCCCATAAAAATTTTTGAACATACCATAAGATTTTTGCTCTTGAAAAAATCAATATTTCTTCAAATCTTGAAAATTGACAAGTTTTAAAAACAAAGCTTACTTCTTCTTAAGAACAAAATAAAACGAGTACTCTTGGTCAGGACACGACCGCGTGACTCTCAACGCTAAGGAGACAGGGTCAATTCTTTTAAGAAGAAAAAGTTTGTCATTCTTGTGACACGTTCTTAGCTCCCCATTATTTTTACCACGATAACTTAATTGTTCAAAGTCACGATATGTATGAGGTACATGGTCAGTATAAAACAAACACTTGAGAGCAAATCTCTTTCCAAGGGAAATTAAGGAAATCGAAACAAATTATTCAAATCATTCTTTTTGCATGCAGCGTATCATGGGAATCAAACCTATCCGCCACAAACCAAACCTATCCCCCACAGACGAGCCTTCGGACCTGCCAGCTAGATGAGAGCATGCGCAGCGGGTCTACCTGGGGCCGAGCCGAGCTCGGGGGCCCAATGACGTTCTCAAACCAACCAAACCTATCCCCCACAGGCGAGCCTATGGACCTGACAGCTAGATGAGAGCCTGCGCAGCGGGTCTACCTGGGGCCGAGCCGAGCTCGGGGTGCCGATGACGTTCTCAAACCAACCAAACCTATCCCCCACAGGCGAGCCTACGGACCTGTCAGCTAGATGAGAGCCTGCGCAGCGGGTCTACCTGGGGCCGAGCCGAGCTCGGGGTGCCGATGACGTTCTCAAACCAACTAAACTTATCCCCCACAGGCGAGCCTACGGACCTGCCGGCTAGATGAGAGCCTGCGCAGCGGGTCTACCTGGGGCCGAGCCGAGCTCGGGGTGCAATGACGTTCTCAAACCAACCAAACATATCCCACAGGCGAGCCTACGGACCTGCCAGCTAGATGAGAGCCTGCGCAGCGGGTCTACCTGGGTCCGAGTCGAGCTCGGGGTGCCGATGACGTTCTCAAACCAACCAAACCTATCCCCCACAGGCGAGCCTACAGACCTGTCAGCTAGATGAGAGCCTGCGCAGCGGGTCTACTTGGACCGAGCCGAGCTCGGGGTGCCTATGACATTCTCAAACAAACCAAACCAATCCCCCAAAGGCGAGCCTACGGACCTGCCAGCTAGATGAGAGCCTGCGCAGCGGGTCTACCTGGGGCCGAGTCGAGCTCGGGGTGCCGATGACGTTCTCAAACCAACCAAACCTATCCCCCACAGGCGAGCCTTCGGACCTGCCAGCTAGATGAGAGCCTGCGCAGCGGGTCCACCTGGGGCCGAGCCGAGCTCGGGGTGCCGATGACGATCTCAAACCAACCAAACCTATCCCCCACAGGCGAGCCTTCGGACCTGTCAGCTAGATGAGAGCCTGCGCAGCGGGTCTACCTGGGGCCGAGCCGAGCTCGGGGTGCCGATGACGATCTCAAACCAACCAAACATATCCCCCACAGGTGAGCCTTCGGACCTGCTAGCTAGATGAGAGCCTGCGCAGCGGGTCTACCTGGGGCCGAGTCGAGCTCGGGGTGCCGATGACGATCTCAAACCAACCAAACCTATCCCCCATAGGCGAGCCTTCGGACTTGCCAGCTAGATGAGAGCCTGCGCAGCGGGTCTACCTGGGGCCGAGCCGAGCTCGGGGTGCCGATGACGATCTCAAACCAACCAAACCTATCCCCCACAAGCGAGCTTTCGGACCTGCCAGCTAGATGAGAGCCTGCGCAGCGGGTCTACCTGGGGCCGAGCCGATCTCGGGGTGTCGATGACGTTCTCAAACCAACCAAACTTATCCCCCACAGGCGAGCCTACGGACCTGCCAGCTAGATGAGAGCCTGCGCAGCGGGTCTACCTGGGGCCGAGCCGAGCTCGGGGTGCCGATGACGTTCTCAAACCAACCAAACCTATCCCCCACAGGCGAGCCTACGGACTTGCCAGCTAGATGAGAGCCTGCGCAGCGGGTCTACCTGGGGCCGAGCCGAGCTCGGGGTGCCGATGACGTTCTCAAACCAACCAAACCTATCCCTCACAGGCGAGCCTACGGACCTGTCAGCTAGATGAGAGCCTGCGCAGCAGGTCTACCTGAGGCAGAGCCGAGCTCGGGGTGCCGATGACGTTCTCAAACCAACCAAACTTATCCCCCACAGGCGAGCCTTCGGACCTGCCAGCTAGATGAGAGCCTGCGCAGCGGGTCTACCTGGGGCCGAGCCGAGCTCGGGGTGCCGATGACGATCTCAAACCAACCAAACCTATCCCCCACAGGCGAGCCTTCGGACCTGCTAGCTAGATGAGAGCCTGCGCAGCGGGTCTACCTGGGGCCGAGCCGAGCTCAGGGTGCCGATGACGATCTCAAACCAACCAAACATATCCCCCACAGGCGAGCCTTCGGACCTGCCAGCTAGATGAGAGCCTGCGCAGCGGGTCTACCTGGGCCGAGCCCATCTCGGGGTGCCGATGACGATCTCAAACCAACCAAACCTATCCCCCACATGCGAGCCTTCGGACCTGCCAGCAAGATGAGAGCCTGCGCAGCGGGTCTACCTGGGGCCGAGCCGAGCTCGAGGTGCCGATGACGATATCAAACCAACCAAACCTATCCCCACAGGCGAGCCTTCGGACCTGCCAGCTAGATGAGAGCCTGCGCAGCGGGTCTACCTGGGGCCGAGCCGAGCTCGGGGTGCCGATGTCGTTTCCACAAACCTAACCTAACCTATCCTAACCTATCCCCCACAAGCGAGCCTACAGACCTGCTAGCTAAATGAGAGCCTGCGCAGCGGGCCTACCTGGGGCTGAGCCGAGCTCGGGTAGTGTAGAACCAAGAACCAGGACCTCTCCCCCACAGGCGATCCTACGGACCTGCCAGCTAGTAGGAGCCAGGCAGCGGGTCTACCTGGGGCCGAGCCGCGCTCGGGGTACCTCTACCCGGTCAATCTCTACCCACTACGGGGCACATCTACCCGCTACGTCCACACTCCTGAGAATGAGGGTTGATCATATAATATTCTCCCTAAGGCATGTTTTGATCTCCAGGATCGAACATCCTAGCGACAAGAGGGGAATGGGAGGGGTCTTCTTTCATCACATGACCCTGGTCGTCACTTGGTTCCTCTTCAGTAACCATGACGTTCGACTGAGTTTTTATGTACTGGTCACTCTCCACGCTCACCGCACCATAACTGTTGAAGCCAAAATTGACCTCTGTGGAGTTCGGGGTCCCAAAAGAGGGGTGACCGCGCACTTACTACCCTCAAGCGAATGATCTAGGCACAAGATTAGGAACACAAGGTGAAAGATATAGTACCTAAACACCTAGAGGGGGGGGTGAATAGGTGACTAAATTCTTTTTAACTTTTTATGGCAGCAATCAGTATTTAACACAGATTTCTATTTACTATTTCACAGCAATCACACAGCATTCACAGCAAACCACAATCACAGTAGACACAGAGTTTTATAATGGTTCCCCAAGCTTTGGGTACATCCACTTTCCCCTTCGCCTATCTAGCAGTGTACTAGATTCGGTCAAACTTCTGCACTATCTCAGAACCCAACACAGGCTCCTACACCTCAGGCCCAAGGCCCTACAACTCAGCTTTTCCACAAAGCCTACACTCAGCCGCAAAGGCCTACACTCAGCTACAAAGGCCTACACTCAGCCACCAAGGCCTACACTCAGCCACCAAGGCCTACACTCAGAGATTTCACTCTTCTACCCTCAGTCTTTATAATTGCAGGCTTACAATCTCAGATCCCTAAGGATCCTACAAGTTATAATGATACAAAATGTATAAACTCAACAACTTAGATGAAGGAGAGATAAGTTGTGAGATTCTTGATGAGTTCTTGGAAGAACTCAGCTGGACTCAATCTGACTTAGCTTTCTTCAAAGCTTCTTGAAAGTAGAACTCAATAAGATTGACTCCTTCTGCAGTTGATCCTTGATCTCTGCTACTTAAGATTCAGACTAATCTGAATCCTTCTTCTCAGCTGGGTTCCAACAGCTGATTTCTTGGATGGAGCTCTCTCTCTCCAACTTCTTAGATCTTCACTTGATAGCTAGATCTTCTTTAAATCTGAACTTGGACTTGTGTTCAATCTCTTCAACAACTTGTTGATCAATCTCTTCTGTAGACAGTATAAGCCTATTTTATAGGCCTTCTTCATGGTAACCGGCTGGCCCGGTTCATAACTGAATTCTGATAACTCTAACAAGTGCTGTAGACCGACTGGAATGGCAGCTGTCAAGTCATCCAGTCAGTTCTTGAAAATTATGTAACTGTCTTTAAGTGTCGAGACTTTCTGTCTTTAAGTGTCGACACTTATAGACCAAGTGTCGACACATGTTGTCTAAGTGTCGACACTAGTCTACAAGGTGTCGACACAACTCCTTGTGTTGTTGATTCTTTATCTCGACACTACTTCTTCTTCATGTGTCGACACTGAGATTGAGTGTCGACACAAGTACTTGTACTTCAGTATCCTGCTGAATTCTTCTAAGTGTCGACACATCACCTTTGTGTTGACACATCTTCATGTGTTGAATCTGTTGAGTGTCGACACTGCTTCTTGGTGTCGACACATGTCTTCAGTGTTGATACTTGCTGAGTGTCGACACATTGCTTTGGGTGTCGACACTTACATCTTCAGTCGAGACTCTGGCTGAGTGTCGACACATTCCCTTAGTGTCGACACTTGTACTTAGAATATTCTTGAACTTTGCTGTTCTTTGCTAAGTGTCGACACAGCTCCTTGTATCGACACTTTCTTCAAGTGTTGAGTCTTCAGCTAAGTGTCGACACATTGTTCTGGTGTCGACACTTACTTCCAGTGTTGACTCTTCTGTTGAGTGTCGACACATTGTTCTGGGTGTCGACACTTGTACTTAGTCTCTGCTGACTTTTGCTGAGTGTCGACACAGCTCCAAGTGTCGACACTTTCTGATGTAGACACAACTTCACTGGGTGTAGACACAACTGTTAAGTGTCGACACAGCTTTACTGGCTTTTCTTCATTGAGTGTCGACACAGCTCCTTGTGTCGACACTTTCTGTCTGATGTCGACTCAGCATCCCTGGTGTCGATACAATGACTCCAAGTGTCGACACTGCTTGTCTGGGTGTCGACACAAGTCTTCTTAAGTGTCGACACTTTCCCTCTGGGTGTCGACACATGGACTTAGAAACTTTTTCATTTCCTGCAAATACTTAACCTGCACATGTAACTCAAAATACATCAAATACATTTTGATGTATATCATTGAGTTGGGTGAGGCTTCTTCAAATCAGGTACATTTAGACCAATGTACCCAACAATCTCCCCCTATTTGGAGAGAGTCATAACCCTTAGTCAATGATATACACCATTCATAATAAAAATTATAAAATGATGTAAAACAGGATTATATATAGCAGGGTAAAACATAAGCATGTATCAATCACACATGTATACATCATCATCACAGAACATTTATGAAACAAATTTATTACAACAACAAATTTATCACACAAAACATTGTTCCAATACTTTGTCATATACGAAATTCTAAAGTTTACAGAATGTTTTATATCAAAAGAATACATAGTAAACTTAAGAAATTTTCTAAGTTATTTCTGTTCAGCCTCCTTAATAACTATTCCTTTTCCAGCTTGAACTCTGGCTTGAACAGGAGCTTCAGCATCTTCTGTTTCAGCAGGCTTCTTACCTTTCAGCTCTTTCTTCTTGAGTTCCTCAGCCTTGATCTTTTGCCTTTCAAAGTAATGATATGGCTTTGGAAAGTACTTGCTAGGCTCCTGGGCAGTAGGAGGAGGTAGCTTTTCCATCTTGGCTTTCCTTCTATATTGAACTATGGCCTCCTGCCTTGACTCATGTTTCCTCCATTCAGCCTCAGAAAACCATTTGTTCCTATCATGTACATTATCTTTGGCAGCTTTCCAGGCAGTTAAAATGATATTTCTTGAGGTAGGGCTCCATTGCTCAAAATTGGTCTTTGTTCAGCTTGTTCCCTAAACCTCTTCTTAGACAATCTAGTCTCTTCTTCTTTCTGCAGTGCCTCTTGCATGCCTTCAGAAATAGGCTGAACAACTTTTTCAATAATAACATTGTCCTTGCCCCAGGTGGGCTATACATAGACTGTACATCAGCATGTATTATGTCAAAATCTGGAGGAGGGTAGATGACTTGAGCCACTTCAGCTTGCTCCCCTCCTAGATAGGCAGGATGAATTCCAGATTCTGCCACATTATCATCATCACAAAGAGGAGGATAACCCAGGGTAGCTCTGATAGAATTTGATATCCATTTGGCATGATCAGAGCTGACCTTGACTAAGACCCTCTTCCCTTTATGACTTCTCGTTCTATATGATCTCTCACATCATATTTTTGAAATCTCACCTGATTATCCAAGTAATTAACTCCATCTTTGAAGAAAGGTTTTAACTTTGGAGTTTATCAGTTATATTCTTTTGAGATTCTTGAATGGCAGTTTTAAGAGCAGTGATTTCTTCTAGGAATACTTTGCCAAATCTGCCTTTGCTATAGCTGGAGTCTGCCTGCAGCTAGATTCTTCAGTTTGTGACAATGGCATTGTGAGATGCAGTAAGATTGTCATTCATTCTTATCTGATTTTCAAGAACATAACCTTGCTTCACAGCCATGTCATCTACTTGAGTTTTAATCTTTTCTTGGTGTTAGCTAAGTACACTACTGCATTCCCCCTTTGTGGAAGCAGTCTGTCATCTCCTTCTTGTTAAGATTCATCTCAAATCTGATTGACTTTATGTCCTGGGCTAGATCAAATTGGATAGACTTCTGCCCTTCATCACATACTTTTCAATGCGCTGCCTTTGCTCATCCAACTTGACTTGCATTGCAACCATTAAAGCACTATAATCCACAGTTGGAGCTGGCTGTGCTAGAGGCTGTGGGAGCAATAGTTTGCAAAGCCTTCTTATAACTCTGACTTCTTCTCTTGAATACATAAAGTTTATGTTTCTTTGCCTTGCAGCCTCCTCATCTTCAGATGCTGAGGAGCTAGCAATTTCAACCCTCTCCTTAGGGCTTTGGGGCCTCTCAGTCTGCACAGCAGGTGCCTTTTCAGTTTCTTGTCTTGCAGGCTCTGCATGAACTTGCACTTGCTCCCCTCACTTGGAGCATTCTCTCCTTCAGCAGCAGTAGTTTCTTTACCAAAGTCTTCTTGATCTAGATTTAAGAAAAGATCTTCCATGGTATACTCTTGTGGAGACTGAAGGCAGAAATTCTGGTCTCTTCAACCACTGGATCAGGAACTATTGGAGTTGCAACAGATGTGTCTTCCAAGACAGCATCTGGGACTTAGTGATCCAGCTGAGTTTGCTGATGAACATCAGACAAATCAATATCTTCTATAGGAAAATCTAAATTATTGAGTTCAGTGATTACCTCTAGGATAATGTTAGTTGCTTGTTCACTTTCCAGTGTAGTGGGTTCATCTACAACTGGTAGCTCCCCCTGGCTTTGATCCTTGTGAATGGGGCTAGCTTGAGGTAGCTCCCCCTGGATCTCAGCATCATCTTGAGGAGCAGGAGATTTCACAGCAGGCTCTCCTCATTTTCATCTGGAGTGAAGACAACTTGTTCTTCACTACTGAGCTGCTAGTGGACTCTTGAGCCACTGGGGCAATTTTCCTTTTCTTCTTTAATGGAATCTCCTTCTCAGAAACTATCTTCTCAGGGGTTGGCATCTCCTTAGTCAACACCCTGTCCCATCTAGAGAACAACCTCATGTCCATTTTTCTCATATGATTTATTTTGCTTCCAGCAGCTGTACTCATAACTTCAGGTATTACACCAGCATGGTAAAGACTTAAAATCCTGCCCAGGTTGGGCTTCTTCAAGCTTTCTTTAATCTTCTCATAAACTACCATAGACCAGTCAGTTTTTAGAGTGAAGATTATCCTTGTCATTATACTAAACATATGAGCAGACACTCTGTCATGCCCTCCTGGCTTGCTGAGTATGACTTTGCCAACAATCTCAGAGAGGAATTTCCCTTGATTGTTCATGCCTTTTCTAAGAAACACTGATCCAAGCTTCATCTTAGGATACAGTCCACACCAGGTTAGAGCGTCCCTGGTCTTTGTAGCTGTAACCTCATCTTCCTCTTTAATTCTTGGTAGCTGTAGAATCTTCCTCGACTTTTAGGTGACACCTTCACCTTCTCACCATGAACCCTGGATTTGATTTTGAATCCAGATTCGTCTATCTTAGCTCCACTGAGAAATTCTAGTACCTCTTTCTTCTAGATTTTAGTAGGTTCAGAAACAAGATATTCTAATCCTGAATCGACTACTAGGGTTACGACAGCCTTAATTTCTTGATCGACATCCTCAAAAGCACCGCGCACCAGCTCGTATCCTTCGTTGACATTCTACTCAAGCTTTGGCGCCATTAGGTTTGTAGAAGTTGTCTTGAGAGAAGAGAGGTGTCGACACAGAAGTTTGGTCTCGAAACTTTGAAAGCGTGTCGACAAACTAAGACAAAACCCTATTTATACCTTTCTAATTTTGAAGATGAACAGGCGGGACAGCTAACTTAAATTGTGTCGACACTGGCAATAAGTGTCGACACTGACTTATAATGTCTCGACACATATGTGTCGACACAAGTTTAGTCAACAGATTTTATGTGTTGACTTTATTTATGTGTCGACACCACTCAACTCGACACATAGTCGAGACTTTACTTAGAAATTCTGAGTAAAACTTAAGTGTCGACACCACTTTGGATGTGTCGACACCTACTTGACAGGTGTCGACATAATATTGGAAGTGTCGACAACTAAATTGTAGAAGTGTCGACACCACTATTTTTCCTAGATGTGTCGACACCACACTACTGAGAGTGACACATAGATTTCTGCTGTGTTGACACATAGAATTATTTAACTTCAAGTATTACACTTATTCTGTATCTTATTCTGTTTATTAGTTCTTCTATTGTTCTCTTCTAGTATAGCTAGGTAGTATATCATTTTATATATATCAGCTAGTTGTTCATCTGTTTTAACATATTCAAGTAAAATATCTTCTCTTCTAACATGCTCCCTAAGAAAATGATATTTAATTTCAATATGTTTTGTTCTACTATGGGATACAGGATTATTGGCTATAGAAATAGCACTAGTAGAATCACAGAAGAGTGGAGTTCTACTTACTGAAATCCATAGTCCTCAAGCTGATGTTATATCCACAGAAGTTGAGCACAACAACTTCCTGCAGCCACATACTCTGACTCTGCAGTGGAGATAGTCACACTTGTTTGCTTTTTACTACTCCATGAAATTAGTCTTCCTCCTAGGAATTGACAGGTTCCAGTAGTGTTTTTTCTATCTTCTTTGCATCCTGCAAAGTCTGCATCTGAATAAACTGTTAGTTCAAAATCCTCATTCTAGGGTACCAGAGGCCTAGATAGGGAGTGCCCTTTAGATATCTCAGTATTCTTTTTACTGCTGTCAAATGAGACTCTTTAGGGCAGGCTTGATACCTTGCACAGACACATGTAGCATACATGATATCTGGTCTACTTGCAGTCAAGTATAATAGGGAGCCAACTATCCCTCTATACAAGGTTTCATCTACAGGTTTCCCTGCATCATCCTTGCTAAGAGACATACTTGACCCCATAGGAGTCTTCATGGTACTGGATGAATACATACCATACTTCCTTATGAGTTCTAGGGTGAACTTACACTGACAAATGGATAAACCACTCTCAGTCTGTTTAACTTGGAGACCCAAGAAAAACTTCAGCTCTCCCATACTACTCATCTCAAATTGACCTTGCATAAGTTTTGCAAACTTTTTGCAAATGCTGCTTTCAGTAGACCCAAATATGATGTCATCTACATATATTGGACTAGTATAACTTTGCTCTAGATTCCTAAGAAATAGAGTCTTATCTATTTTCCCCCTTGAGAACTTGTTCTCAATGAGGAAACTAGATAGGGTTTCATACCAAGCCCTAGGGGCTTGCTTTAACCCATATAAGTTTTCCTAAGTCTTATAGACATGATGAGGTAGAGTTGAATCAACAAAACCTGAAGGCTGTTCCACATAGACTTCCTCTTTAAGATTATCATTCAGAAATGCTGACTTGACATCCATTTGGTAACTTTGAATCCTTGATAGGTTGCATAGGCAAGAAACATCCTTATGGCTTCCAGTCTGGCTACTGGAGCAAAGGTTTGATCAAAGTCAATACCTTCTTCTTGCTTATATCCTTTAGCAACCAGTCTTGCTTTATTCTTAATGATGACCCCTTGTTCATCCATCTTATTCATATAGATCCACTTGGTTCCTATTATATTGTGGTCTTTAGGTTTAGGAACTAGTTCCCAGACCTTGCACCTCTTGAACTGAATAAGCTCTTCTTGCATTGCTTCAGTCCATTGTGGATCTAGTATGACTTCTTCAAACTTCTTTGGTTCAACTTGAGATAGAAAACTGGAGTAGATTGCTGCATTCTGATTTCTGCTCCTTGTTTGTACCACTTGTCTTGGATCACCAATGATCTGTTCTACTGGATGATCTCTAAGATGCCTATTGGCTGGAGGCATCCTAACTTCTGGTTGAACCTCTTCAGCATCTCCATCATGATGTACTCTTGAACTTCATCAGCAATAGGTACATGTAGTTCTCCCCTGGACAACAGCCACTATCTTCTACTTGCTGTCTTGCAGTAGGTATTCTTCTATAGTAAGCTTGTCCATCTTCTTTGTTAAACCTGTGGGGCTGCATACACTACTAGACAACTCATTATTAATAAGTTTAGTCTCATCAAATACTACATGTACAGATTCTTCTACACTTGTGTAGACAAGTTGTAGACTCTATAAGCCTTACTGTTATTGCTGTACCCAACAAAAATTCCCTCTTGGGACTTGGCAGCAAACTTAGTCAAGTAAGACTTTCCATTGTTAAGTATGAAGCATTTGCAATCAAAGATCCTGAAGTAGGATAGGTTTGGTTTCCTGCCTTTCACAACCTCATAGGGGGTCTTGTTGAGGCTTTTAGTGATGGTAGCCCTATTTATAACATGTCATGCAGTGTTAACTGCTTCAGCCAGAAATATTTCTGGTAGTGATGTATCACTTAATAGGGTCCTACCAGCCTCAATCAAGGTCCTATTCTTCCTCTCAGCAATGTCATTTTGCTGAGGTGTTCTAGGTGAAGAGAATTCTTGAAATATCCCAAATTCTTCACATAGTTTTGTCATGCTATCAGACTGAAATTCAGTACCATGGTCACTTCTAATCTTGACCACTGTACTGTCTAGTTCATTCTGAATTTGCTTGACAAAGCTATGGAAGACACTAGGTGTTTCAGATTTCTGTCTTAAGAAGAACACCCAGGAAAACCTTGAGTAGTCATCTACAACTACAAAGGTATAGACCTTCCTACCTAAGCTGTGAACTGGCATTGGACCAAAGAGATCCATATACAAGAGGTATAAACACCTCACAGCATCTTTGTTTTCTATGCTTTTAAAGGTGGATCTAGTCTGCTTTCCCTTTTGACAAGCTGAGCAAATACCATCTTTAACACACTTAACTTGAGGATCATTCCTCACTAACTGTTTACTAAAGAGTTTGGCAATTGTCTTGTAGTTAAGATGGGCAAGCCTCTTGTGCCATTTGACACAATGAGAGACTGTCTCATCAGCTACAAGACATACTGGAGAACCATTGTTCTCAACCATAATGTCTAAGAAATAGACATTCCTCTTCCTATAACCTGTCAAAATGATCTCTTGATCAGTTGACCTCATGATATGACAACCATTTTTAACAAATGAGATGTCATACCCTACATCACTTAATTGACTTATACTTATTAGGTTGTGTTTCAACCCTTTAACATAAGCCACTTGAGTAATGGTAAACCAAGTTACTAGAAATGTTACCAAATCATTTGATGATTCCTTTTTCAGAACCACCAAAGGTGACTTTAGGACCATCTTTTATTGGAATGTAGTCCCTTAGTAATCCTCTAGTTCCAGTCATATGTCTGGAACATCCACTGTCCAAGTACCATGTTGGGGCATGGCCACTTGGACTCACCTGCAAAACAGATTAATGAACCTTAGAACCCAAAAATTCTTGGGTCCTTGGTACTTGTTAGTTTGCAACCTGACAAAGCTACCTACTGGTTTTCCAATAGGCAGTTTGCTACTCACTTTGGCACTAGCATTGTGCAACAATCCATTGCAAAATGGCCAACTTTGCCACAACACCAACATTCAAACTTATTGTACCTTTGCTTAGGTACTATTTTGCTGTCTTATCTACAGCTGACTTGTTGAATGTTGGGGCTTTGCCCTTGGACTTGGACTGGACAGTCCTTGCAGGTTTAATAAAACCCAGTCCAGCTTTACCCTTGTGATGAACAAATTCATCAATTATGGGTAACACTGACTTAGGTTTGGAAAACCTAGCAACAAGCTCTCTCTCCTTCTGAAGATTAATCTCCAGACTCTTGATTTGATCATTTTTAAATGATATAGTACCCATCTGAATCACTGTTATGTGCTTCAGCCTGGCTATCTCATTAAGCTTTTGATCAAATAACTTCTCAGAATCTGTTGCAGCAGCTTTGAGATCAGCAATTCCTTTGCCTAACTTTTGGCTAGGGACTTGCTCTTCTTGTAAACTTGCAACAGTACTTTATATTCATCTATCAGCTGATGAATATCCTCCTCAGACTCAGATACACTCTCATCAGTAGATGATGATGAATCTGATTCTGTACTGGCACAAGAAACTGAACTTAAAATTGAACTTTGTACCTTACTGGGTCCTGGCTGTTCCAGGATTTTGTCACTCTCTGTCAAAGTCATTAGCCCTTGGCATTGACTGTCTTCTTGTTCATATATAGATTCCATAATCTGCATGAACTCTTCTTCTTCTTCTTCAGCAAACAGCCCTATGTATGCCTCAGCATCTGACTCAGTTTCTGAAGAAGAAATATGTGACAGAGTCTTCTCCTTCTTGGAAACAAAAGACTTCTCTTTTTGCCTTTGAAATGAGTCTTCTTTCTATCACTAGACTCCTTTCTCTTTTCTGGACAATCTGCAACAACATAGCCTTGTCTATTGCAGCAATAGCACACTATTTTTGAAACAGTTGCCTTACTAGATTTAGTCCTCTTCCTGTCCTTCTTTGAAACCTTTTTTTCTGATAAAAAGTCTTTTTTTCCCTGTGAAGTAGAAGGCATTGACCTCCACTGTTTCTTCTTCAAGAACTTCTGAAAATGTCTAGTGAAGGCAGCAAAGTCTTCATCACTTTCACTGCTTTCAGATTTTGTGCTGACTGACTCATCTGACTCTGATTCAGCAACCTTTGGAGGTGGAGTTGGTGACTTACCTCTGTACTTTCTGGTGGCTTCTGTCTTGAAAGCTACTGTTCTTTCCTTATGTTCATTTTTGTTGATTTCTCCTCCTCTTTCCTCACTGTCAACTGCATTTCATATGACAACAATTTGCCAAACAGTGTAGGTGGAGGAATTTCTCCTAACTTAGCCATTTCTCTAATGGCACAGATCTTGGTGTCCCAATCTTTAGTTAGGGACCTTAGGAACTTGTCATTTAGTTCATAATTACTGAACTTTCTTACATAAGACATGAGTTCATTCACTATCCTGTAAAACTTCTTATAGCACTCAGTTATGCTATCACCCTTTCTTGTCTAAAACTTTCATACTCTTGATTTAGCAAGGATTTTTTGTCTTGCCTAACTTCTTCAGATCCTTCCATATACACAATAAGGGTATCTCACATCTCTTTGGCTGTCTTACAGTGTATAAGATTCTGAAAAGTTGCATCATCTATGGCACTCACTATAATGTTTTGAGCCTTTTGTCCATGGTGGCTAGGACAATCTCATCCTTTGTCATTTCAGAGAAATCCTTTGGAGTTCTCTGATTTGCATCTAGAACTGATATCTTCATGGGCACATATGGCCCCTCTTTGACTGTGATGTAAATCCTAGGGTCTGAGGCTTCCATAAACAGCCTTACCCTTTCCTTCCAGATCCCAAATATCTCTTTCCTACATATAGGTAATTTCATGGATCCCAATTCCTTGTGATTCTCAGAGGAACCCATGGTTCTTGATTTTCTTGAATCTGTAATTTGACGTAGACTGAAACTGCCAATCAGGATCTCCTCAGACAGTTAGTCCTTTTTGAGGAACCTGACTCTGATACTACTTGAAAGATATAGTTATAAACACCTAGGAGGGGGGGGGGGGTGAATAGGTGACTAAATTCTTTTTAACTTTTTATGCCAGCAATCAGTATTTAACACAGATTTCTATTTACTATTTCACAGCATCACACAACATTCACAGCAAACCACAATCACAGTAGACACAGAGTTTTATAGTGGTTCCCAAGCTTGGGTACATCCACTTTCCCCCTTCGCCTATCTAGCAGTGTACTAGATTCGGCCAAACTTCTGCACTATCTCAGAACCAACACAGGCTCCTACACCTCAGGCCCAAGGCCCTACAATTCAGCTTTTCCACAAAGCCTACAGTCAGCCACAAAGGCCTACACTCAGCCACAAAGGCTACACTCAGTCACCAAGGCCTACACTCAGGCACCAAGGCCTACACTCAGAGATTTCACTCTCCTACCCTCAGCCTTTATAATTGCAGGCTTACAATCTCAGATCCCTAAGGATCCTACAAGTTATAATGAATAAAATGTATAAACTCAACAACTTAGATGAAGGAGAGATAAGTTGTGAGATTCTTGATGAGTTTTTGGAAGAACTCAGCTGGACTCAATCTGACTTAGCTTTCTTCAAAGCTTCTTGAAAGTAGAACTCAATAAGATTGACTCCTTCTGCAGTTGATCCTTGATCTCTGCTACTTAGATTCAGACTAATCTGAATCCTTTCTCTCAGCTGGGTTCCAACAGCTGATTTCTGGGATGGAGCTCTCTCTCTCCAACTTCTTAGATCTTCACTTGATAGCTAGATCTTCTTTAAATCTAAACTTGGACTTGTGTTCAATCTCTTCAACAACTTGTTGATCAATCTCTTCTGTAGACAGTATAAGCCTATTTATAGGCCTTCTTCATGGTAACCGGCTGGCCCGGTTCATAACTGAATTCTGACAACTCTGACAAGTGCTGTAGACCGGCTGGAATGGCAGCTGTCAAGTCATCCAGTCAGTTCTTGAAAATTCTGTAACTGTCTTTAAGTGTCGAGACTTTCTGTCTTTAAGTGTCGACACTTATAGACCAAAGTGTCGACACATGTTGTCTAAGTGTCGACACTAGTCTACAAGGTGTCGACACAACTCCTTATGTTGTTGATTCTTTATCTCGACACTACTTCTTCTTCATGTGTCGACACTGAGATTGAGTGTCGACACAAGTACTTGTACTTCAGTATCCTGCTGAATTTTTCTAAGTGTCGACACATCACCTTTGTGTCGACACATCTTCATGTGTTGAATCTGTTAAGTGTCGACACTGCTTCTTGGTGTCGACACATGTCTTCAGTGTTGATACTTGCTGAGTGTCGACACATTGCTTTGGGTGTCGACACTTACATCTTCAGTCGAGACTCTGGCTGAGTGTCGACACATTCCCTTAGTGTCGACACTTGTACTTAGAATATTCTTGAACTTTGCTGTTCTTTGTTAAGTGTCGACACAGCTCCTTGTGTCGACACTTTCTTCAAGTGTTGAGTCTTCAGCTAAGTGTCGACATTGTTCTGGGTGTCGACACTTACTTCCAGTGTTGACTCTTTCTGTTGAGTGTCGACACATTGTTCTGGTGTCGACACTTGTACTTAGTCTCTGCTGACTTTTGCTGAGTGTCGACACAGCTCCAAGTGTCGACACTTTCTGATGTAGACACAGCTTCACTGGGTGTCGACACAACTGTTAAGTGTCGACACAGCTTTCTGGCTTTTCTTCATTGAGTGTCGACACAGCTCCTTGTGTCGACACTTTCTGTCTGGTGTCGACTCAGCATCCATGGTGTCGACACAATGACTCCAAGTGTCGACACTGCTTGTCTGGGTGTCGACACAAGTCTTCTTAAGTGTCGACACTTTCCCTCTGGGTGTCGACACATGGACTTAGAATCTTTTTCATCATTTCCTGCAAATACTTAACCTGCACATGTAACTCAAAATACATCAAATACATTTTGATGTATATCATTGAGTTGGGTGAGGCTTTTTCAAATCAGGTACATTTAGACCAATGTACCCAACACAAGGGACAGACCCAAGGTCTCAGCGTGGTGGACCCACCGCATACCGGAAGACTAACAAACTCTTCCCCTCCCAAGCCAAAGGCTGAGCTAAGACACCTTCGGAGGGCGCTCTCGGCCGACCGGAATATCTAAGGGGATCTCGAGATCGACTCTCTCCTATCCAGATGGTCTCCTTGGGTCTACACAAAATACTCCTCACCCGCCCTACTAATGGCGCAAGCTCGCCGAGCAATGTCACGACACGCTGCCCAAACTGGGCCACTAACAGCGTAATCCGCTATTCTGACTGGCTGTCAACAGGCCACTAGGGGCTTCCCGGCAACTATACCTCGGGGCCCCACGGGGCGAGCGGTTCACGGGCACACCACTCGCCCAAGACAAAAGAAGCCAAACCATCCATACACAGAGCATCACAAATATTAAAAGAACATTACAGGAATATGAATTCCATACTTCGGCACGCAGGCCGACAATATAAGAAAAAATAGGCCTTCGAGGGCCGGCACCAGCTTGGGCTTTAGCCCGCTACTCCCGCTTAGAACTGTACACCTGTACGCCAACGTCTCGTCAAGCGACTGCCAGCTGAATAACCACGGCTAACACAAGCTGACCAAAATATATTGCACACACCCTCTTTTGGGGGGCTGTGACGCGCATTCCCTGCAAATGGATAATATACAACTTCATCGGAGTCTTCTCCGGGAACCCCAGAACATCACCAATCCGGCTCACACGTCCGGATGAGCTTCACACAGCATGCCTAAACCCGTACTCACGCTTCCGGGTGCTAACACAGTTAATTGCGGGGACGTACACGTCAACCCGTCGGAGAGCTCCCTTCCTCCACCGTTGGTGGGAGGGGCTTCCACGTAAATATGGAAACTGAGCGCTTTCACCTGCCCAAGTAGAAATTTCGTTACCCTTGACGCGGTGTTTTGCGGAGCCGCAATCGCGCACATTGCCCGAGGCTCGACATCTAGCATCCGTAGTGGTTGTCCATGCACGGATCGACCTCCACGGGAGAGTTGAAAGCTCCGAATGATTTTTCCCTCCATGGCCGAGCCTCTCCATCGCTGTAGGCGGCGCCGGGAGAGGAGCTCCCGGCCGGCCTTGCTGTAGACGGCGCCGGGAGAGGAGCTCCCGGCCGGGCTTGCTTTGCCTTAGGCGGCTGCGACGAAGAGAGGGGGAGGGGCTCGGCCAGCCCTTACTCCCGGCGGCTGCGATGAAGAAGAGCGGAGCTCGGGCTGCACTCCTCCTTGCAGCAGCGGCCTGGACAGGGAGAGGTGAAAGGGTCGGGCCGCTGCTTCAGGCGGCCGGGAGAAAGAGGAAACGGCGCGGGATCGGGGGTTGTGCTGCTCCAGGCGGCCGGAGAAAGGAGGAAAGCGGCGCGGGGATCGGGGGTTGTGCTGATGCTCCAGGCGGCCGGGAGAAGGAGGGAAGCGGCGCGGGATCGGGGGGTTGTGCTGCTCCAGCGGCCGGAGAAGGAGGAAGCGGCGCGGGATCGGGGGTTGCTGCCCCAGGCGGCGACGAACCCTAGCGGGCAAGAGGAAAAGCCCCCCTCGCCAAAAACTCCTCATGCCCCTTTTTCTGTACCGCAGCCTTCTTCTCTATTATTTCTTTTTCTTCTTTTGTACCCCGCCCCTCTTTCTTAATAAATCATGACTTATGTATAATATCATATAATATATATATAATATAATATATATATTATGATATTAAATATATATATATATATATATATATATATATATATATTATATATATATATATATATGTTTAAAGTCTATGCACATAAAACCTCTGCACGCACGCACGAGGACCCGCACGTTTCGAATGGGGCTGCACCAAACGCCGCTCAAAGCACGCCTCTGGCCCGCCAATTGGGGAGGGTCCCACTTGGCCGGATACGGGGTTGTACAGGGTCGTTCGTCCTCTGAGCTCGAATCAGACGGGAATAGGGCGTTGTGAGGTCCAGGCGGTCGAGGGGGCACCTGCTGCGGAACACGACCACGACGGTATTGGCGGTCATAGAAGCGGTCGACGGGTGCGACTAGATCGACGGGGTACGACTGCTGGTTGCGGCCGGGTTGCAACTCCTCGATAGTGGCGGTGAGCGTGGCTAACTGGGCAGTGATGGCGTGGATGGCCGCCCATACATCAGCATCATCCGTGGAGTCTCCTCCATATGCGCGAGCAGGGCCAGTGCGGAAGAGGATCGGAGATCGACGGTCAAGCGCAGGAGTGGAGCGCGAGCCTCTGATACCAACTGACGTAGAACTACTTAGCATTTCAATTGGCAGCGGTGAAATCCGTGCATATCACGAATGAGGTGCTGTCATGATCAAGGTGCTTTCGCGGTTGGCCGTAGGGGTGGAGCCCCGTGACATCCTTTACATTAAAATTTTAAATTTATAAATTAAAAATAATACTTTAATTATTAATATATTGTAGACCGAGCCTGACCTTGGGCCTTGGCTTAGGGTTGTGTGCTTGGCCCTTTGTATTGCTGGCACACGAAGCACTTCCGAACAAAATTGTCGACATCCTTTGTCAGCTGTGGCCAAAAGTAGCGCTCCTGCAAACTGGCAAGCGTCTTGTCCTGGCCCAGGTGACCACTCAAGCGCATCCATGCAAATCTCGAATAAGCTTTTCTCGTAAGGAGGTGCGGGGAATACACAAGTGGTTGTCCTTTATCAAGAACCCATCAAGTAGGAGGAAACAGTTATGCGAGCCGCCTAACGAACAGGCGCGCCAAACCTCCCAGAAGTCAATATCGTCGACATATAAATCAACGAGAGTATCAAGTCCGATGATGTTCTGGTGCATGGTTGCCAATAAACAACTTCACCGGCTGAGCGCATCGACGACCACATTGCGAGCCTCGACTTGTGATGAATGGTGTATGGGAATCTCTGGAGATAAGTGGTACAACGAAGGTGCATGTCATCCGTGCGCTTCTGATTGTTAATGTACTTGAGGGCTTGGTGATCAGTGAACAAGAAGAACTCCTTGTGAAGTAGATAGTGCTCCCAATGCTTGAGGGCCCAAACGATAGCGTAGAATTCTTGATCATAAGCGACTCATTTCCGCTTAGTATCACACAACTTCTTGCTAAAGAACGAGACTGGGCATTTGTCTTGGGAGATGACAGCACCTATACCAACGTCGCTGGCATCGTAATGCACCTCAAACAGCTTGTCAAAGCTGGGTAGAGCCAAAACAGGAGCAAAGCTGAGCTTCAGCATAATTAAGTCAAAAGCTCGGCCGGCCTCCTCGCCCCATAGGAACCGCCCCTTCTTTAGACAATCAGTCAATGGCGTCGTGATGGTGCTAAAATCACGGATGAACCGATAGTAGAACATAGCCAAACCTTGGAACGACCGCAACTCTGAGAGAGTCGTAGGAGTCGGCCAATTGAGGATTGCCTGAATCTTCTCCTCATCCACCTGGATCCCCTCGCGCCAACAATGAAGCTCAAAAAGTTCAGTCACAAGGCGAGGAAGGTGCACTTCTTGAGGTAAACAAAGAGCTTATGGTTCGCCAGCAACTTCAACACCGCACGCAAATAAGACAGATTGTAACGACCCGGGTTTAGGCCCACTAGGCCGCCCCACGGCGTTGCCGGCCTACGAGCAGCCCGGGTTTAGAGCTCAGAGGCCCAACACAACCCTTACTGAGCATGGCGGCTTGTCTTGCCCCACGATATCGCTGGTAGTAAGCCTAAATATCAAGGCCTACAGTCCCAATGCACCCCAACTCATCTCCGTGACTGTTTTTCACCACGGTAGGTTGTTGTTGGGGATCGAACCCACAACCTTGATAAGAATCTCTTCCAACTAGCTCTCATCACCAACTCCTTTGCCTCCGCAATGTCCCGCTCGAACAGAGTTGTGCCTTTGTGCATCACCAACAAGCTACGCCCCTTATCCGAGGGCGGGCTTGTTTCTGGTTTAGTGCCGACCCGTGCAACAATTTGAATCTTCTTGCCGGCCCATGTGAAAGAGTATATATTTTCGTGGCACTTGTATGAGACATCCGGGTCATATTGCCACGGCCGGCCCAAGAGTAGGTGGCTCGCATCCATCTCCACGACATCACACCAAACGTCGGCTCGGTAGTGTTTCCCAATGGCGACAGGGACGTGAGAGCTGTGCGTGACCCAAACTGAGGTGTTGCGCTGGATCCACCCAATGGGGTTGGGGTGCGGATGTGGTTCGGTCGGCAGTTGCAAGTAGGAGACCAGTCGTGATGCGACGAAATTCTCACAGCTGCCACTGTCGATCAAGACGTTGAAAATTTTGCCCTTGACGTTGTAGTAGCTTCGGAAGACGTTGCTACGTTGGAAGTGTTCGTCGAGGCGCAGTGTGAGCAGTAGGTGGTGGACCGCACAAGCGGCAAAATCAAATCGTCGTCATACCCGTCGATGACCTCGTCGGCCTCCCCCAAGTCGTATGTGCCTTCCTCGTGACGTGTGACTGTGTGGACGGGCTGGTGAAGCATCGGATATCGGGAGGAGAAATGACCCGGCTGTTGACATTTGAAACAGTTGCCCGTCGGTACACGATCGGGCGCCCGACCCTTTGGTGCGAAGGAGGAGGACGACACCCGGTCTAAAACTTCCTTGATCGTAGAGTCCTTGTTGCTGAATCCCACGACGTCTGTCCACGGACGGCGGGAGGT
This sequence comes from Platanthera guangdongensis, assembly GCA_039583875.1. NCBI lineage: Eukaryota > Viridiplantae > Streptophyta > Magnoliopsida > Asparagales > Orchidaceae > Platanthera > Platanthera guangdongensis. Next base: position 234,168,750 of record CM077158.1, read on the forward strand.
CGCACGGCTCAGAGCCGTCGCCGCTTTCTCCATTTGCTCGGCTTTGAGAGCTATTTTAAAGGCATCTTCAACATTGCAAAGAATATGCAGTCCAATCTTCTCACGTAAAAACGGGCGCAACACATGGAGAAATCGTTGTAACGCGCTGACCATCCGTCTCGGTTAGGCCCTTGCGGTCTGCGAGGCAGCTTATGTCCGCTAGGTACTCAGTCACAGTACAAGTGCCTTGAGAGCAGCTTATGTCCGCTAGGCATCCTTTGCATTAAAATTTTAAATTTTAAATTAAAAATAGTACTTTAATTATTAATATTATTGTAGACCGAGCGTGACCTTGGGCCTTGGCTCGTCCTCCAAGCCCTAATTAGACCCCTCTTTAAAAGGGGATTTTGGGCCTGGGCCTGACATTTACAAGCCCGTCTGCAAAGAAGCCCCAAAACGGCAGGCCTGAGCCTTGCTCAAACCAGCTCGTTTTTTCGGCCGCGGGCTATAAATAAGGAGACACGGTTCCATTCATAGCTAGGGTTTTCGAGTCACAACCGGCTGCCGTAAGTGCCGGGATAAACCGCCGGAGCCGGCGGCCGTGCTTGACCAAGTCCTTGTCACTTGAGTGTAAGCTCGCCGGAGCTGCCGTGGTTGCGATTGCAGGCCTTCGTCGACACTTATGAGGTCGCCGAACTTCTTTTACTCTTTGTATTCCGACTCCTAATATATTTCCCCTTTCATGTCTCCTCAAGTGACTCCATCTTGAGAGTTTTGCATCATTCTATACGTTTTTAGAATTAGACTTTGAATTTACCCTAAACTCGAGAGGAGATCTACTGTAATATTGTGTTTTGATTCTCTATCCCATGTTTTCTCTATATTGTGTTTTGATTCTCTATCCCATGTTTGATAGTTTGAAGAGTTAGTTTCTTATAGTTTCTTTAATTTTATACAAGTATAAAAATCAAGACGTTGCTACGTTGGAAGTGTTCGTCGAGGCGCAGTGTGAGCAGTAGGTGGTGGACGCACAAGCAGCAAAATCACAATCGTCGTCATACCCGTCGCTGACCTCGTCGGCCTCCCCAAGTCGTCTGTGCCTTCCTCGTGACGTGTGACTGTGTGGACGGGCTGGTGAAGCAGCGGATATCGGGAGGAGAAATGACCCGGCTGTTGGCATTTGAAACAGTTGCCCGTCGGGTACACGATCGGGCGCCCGACCCTTGGTGCGAAGGAGGAGGACGACACCCGGTCTAAAACTTCCTTGATCGTAGAGTCCTTGTTGCTGAATCCCACGACGTCTGTCCACGGACGGCGGGAGGTCGCACGGCTCAGAGTCGTCGCCGCTTTCTCCATTTGCTCGGCTTGAGAGCTATTTTAAAGGCATCTTCAACATTGCAAAGAATATGCAATCCAATCTTCTCACGTAAAAACGGGCGCAACACATGGAGAAATCGTGTAACGCGCTGACCATCCGTCTCGGTTAGGCCCTTGCGGTCTGCGAGGCAGCTTATGTCCGCTAGGTACTCCGTCACAGTACAAGTGCCTTGAGAGCAGCTCTGATAATATTGAAATAAATGTTGGTCGTAATCGGTCGAGAGGAACATATTCCGCAACAACTTCTTCATCTTAAGCCATGTACGTACGACGACCTTGCCTTAGCGGTTGAGTTGGAGTTGATCCCACCAAACCGCAGCGCCGGATTTGAGGCGGTATGCGACCATCTTCACCTGACGATGCTCGTCAATTTCGGCCATTTCGAAGAAGCGTTCCACCTCCGAGAGCCAATCAAGGAACTCTTCAATACCCAGATTACCGTGGAAGTGGGGAACGTCGGCCCGCAGGCGGTATCCCGAATGGTGGTAGAGTTGGTGTTCCCCCCTCCGAGGCGGAGCGCCGTCGTCGGGTCGTTCGTCCTCCGAGCTCGAATCAGACGGGAATAGGGCGTTGTGAGGTCCAGGCGGTCGAGGCGTGGGGGGGCACCTGCTGCGGAACACGACCACGACGGTTGTTTGGGGGCCATAGAAGCGGGTCGGCGGGTGCGACTAGATCGTCATGGTACGAACTGTTGGTTGCGGCCGGGTTGCAACTCCTCGATAGTGGTGGTGAGCATGGCTAACTGGGCAGTGATGGCGTGGATGACCGCCCATACATCAACATCATCCCGTGGAGTCTCCGCCATATGCGCGAACAGGGTCGGTGCGGAAGAGGGTCAGAGATCGGCGGTCGAGCGCAGGAGTCGGGCGCGAGCCTTTGATACCAACTGACGTAGAACTATTTAGAATTTTAATTGGTAGCGGTGAAATCCGTGCATATCACGATCGAGGTGCTGTCATGATCAAGGTGCTATCGTGGTTGGCCGTAGGGGTGGGCCCTGTGACATCTTTGCATTAAAATTTTAAATTTTATAAATTAAAAATAGTACTTTAATTATAATATTATTGTAGACCGAGGGTGACCTTGGGCCTTGGCTCGTCCTCCAAGCCTAATTAGACCCCTCTTTAAAAGGGAATTTGGGACTGGGCCTGACATTTACAAGCCCGTCTGCAAAGAAGCCCAAAACGGCAGGCCTGAGACCTTGCTCAAACCAGCTCGTTTTTTCGGCCGCGGGCTATAAAATAAGGAGACACGGTTCATTCATAGCTAGGGTTTTCGAGGTCACAACCGGCCGCCATAAGTGCCGGGATGATAAAACCGCCGGAGCCGGGCGGCCGTGCTTGACCAAGTCCTTGTCACTTGAGTGTAAGCTCGCGGAGCTGCCGTGTTGCGATTGCAGGCCTTCGTCGACACTTATGAGGTCGCCGAACTTCTTTTACTCTTTGTATTCCGACTCCTAATATATTTCCCCTTTCATGTCTCCTCAAGTGACTCCATCTTGAGAGTTTTGCATCATTCTATATGTTTTTTAGGAATTAGACTTTGAATTTACCCTAAACTCGAGAGGATATCTACTGTAATATTGTGTTTGTTTCTCTATCCCATGTTTTCTATATTGTGTTTTGATTCTCTATCCCATGTTTTGATTAGTTTGGAGAGTTAGTTTCTTCATAGTTTCTTTAATTTTATACAAGTTAAAAATCAAGACATAGATTTTTTTGGCGTATAAATCTCTGATTGAAGTTGTCAAGGTTCTTTGTGTAGTTAGTAGTCTTTAATTCTGTGGAGTAACAGGATGTCTTCTTGCAGGTTTTACATTTGAACAGAGAAAGTGATTGGTTACAGATTGAAATGAAAGAAATATCTTGTAAATTCAGATGTTTTATGTAGTACAGTGGTATTATTCCCATTTGTCTTTTATATTCAATAATTGCTTTTTTATGGTCTGCTCTTTAATTTCATCTCATTTACAGTTGAACAGGGAAAGTAATTGGGTTACAGATTAAAATGAAAGAAATTTTTTGTAATTTCAGATGTTTATGTAGTGCTGTTGTATTATTTCCCATTTGTGTTTCAGATTCAATTTACTTTTTTATGCCTGCTCTTTAATTTTTATCTCATATACAAGGGAAAAATTGAGATGAAGAGGGTAATATGGGAGTACTTGTTATTGAGTAAGCCCAATTTGCAGAACAAAGACACCTTAGAAGGATTGTATCTTTTGTCTCGAAGGTTGGTGATTGTAATTAGCTTGCAATTCTCCGCTCCTC